>ML785165.1:164481-201276 GCA_009831015.1 Picea engelmannii
TCCCTATCCCCCGCCCCTCGTCCACTCTCTCTCTTTCTCTCTTTCTCTCTCCCTCTGCCTCTTTGCCCCTCCCTCCTATGACATCCCCAAAAATAAATTATTTTTTGAATTCGAAAATTGTTAGGACAATATTCCGTTTTTGGTAAATTCGAATTTGGAATTTTTTTTTCCATTTATGGCAATTCCGAATTTGGTAAATTGTAATTAATTATTATGACTGTTGGGAAGAGATCTGATTTGACCCAACTAACTATTTGACTATGACACTTGTATGAAAAACATAATATTTTATAATTATTGGAGGAGGACAAATGGAACAACCATGTTAAAATCAACTAACCATGACTCCATGAGTGGGGAACATGTTGGAACTACCTCAGCGCTGATTGTTACAAGTGGAAAATCAGGGATTTGGCCATTGGCAGCCCCTGAAAATCAGAGATTTAGAAAGATGCAAAAATTCCCAAGGGAGGGAAAAGACCTAGGCAAAAAACATTGTTTTGGTATATAACATATGTGAGGAGGCATGACGCTACTTAGTATGCTGGGAAAAAGAAATACTAAGTACTTGTTGTTATGAGCACTAATTGTTGAGTGTGAGGCAAGAGAAGACTACTGACAGAGGAAGACATTGCTGAAGACGAAATTCCAAGTTTTCCCTAATGGATTCATGGTCAGGATAGGGGGTGAATAAGACAAGTGATTTGGCTGCCCTATTCTACAGTTGAGAGGAACATGGATGTTCTCTTTGTCTTCCCATGAATTGGTTCAGATATGTTATTCTACCTCTCCTTTGGATGAATGTTGGTTAATTAGATGTCTCATAGAATGCATTTATAGATTCTGCATCAAAGTATTTCAATGGATGAAAATCTGGTTGAATGTCGCTGAACTTAATGTTTGATCAAAAGATCTTTAGATTAATTATGAATGTATTTATATCTACTGAGTAAAATTGCATATAAGCACCATGTGAATGAGATCGGATTATATATATATATATATATATATATATATAATTGAGGTCCTCATTTAAGTACTTATTAATCCAAAATCAAACAAAAGTTATGTATGAAAGAAGTCACGATCAAGTATATATATATATATATATATATATTATGTATTATGTATTACAACTATAACTGAACAATATGAATTACAATAGTAAATAAAGTACCTACAATCTTGTGCCTTAAGTTTTAAATGCTTGATACATGAGAAAAAAACTGAATGCGTCCCTCCTATTACGAATTTATCCTTGCCCCAATCTATACAAATTCGGTTATTCATAAGAAAAGATTTGTTGTTCTAATATAAGATAATACAGAAAATAGAAGACGCCATAAAGGACAAAACACAGAGATATACAATTGTAGTAAGATCTTATACTGATAGAACAATTTAAGTTTTGCTTTCCAATTGTACAAAATAAAAGATCCAAATTAGGATGAATAATCATTATAATAAGGGATCCATGAATTATTGCATGACATTTTATACAATCAGAAAACTCTGTACACGAATCATATAATTGCAAACTCCTACCAGTCTTATAGAAGCATCCTTTACACAATCTAAGTACCGACAGAATGGTTATATATACATGTATGTATATATAAATATGCTTATATAGATAAGCATTCTGGATATAAATCACAGAATCAAAACTTTACTCTACCGTACCCTAATAAACTCAGATCAATGTAACTACCCACTGTTAGATCCAGTATAACTATTACTTGTTGAAATGAAATAAAATGAGATAGTATTGTAGATATAATACGATTCGATTTCACAATATGAATATTCAAAGATTTATAAATTCCTATCCATCCAATGCATAACTGTGAATTACATAGAAGTTTGAAACAAGAATCTTCAATCTAAAACGACAACCATAGTAATTAAATTGCAAGTTAGGGTGAAACCCGAACGATGAAGAGATTTGATTAATTCAATATTTATTTCATTACTGCAAATAAACAAGGGAATCTTGTAGATAAATCTGTAAAGGATTCATACTTATAGTAACCAGACCCAGAATTTAAGTTTACATTTCGGAATTTTCCCCTTTCCAAACACAATAGGAAACCAAGGGAAAACTATACTGAATGTTTACATCTAAAATTGCAACTGTTAACTGTTCGGACTCCGGAAGTCTTTACAAAAGGGAAATCAAATAAATTTGTGTGCCAAACATGGGTATGAAACATCTGAGATCCTTGCATAGATGAAATCCTAGGAGGAATTACCATTTATGAATATTAGTAATTTATATACAAGGGAAAATTTTAAGAAGCACACCAACAGAGTAAAAAATTGTTATTAACAGAGTATAGCAGGACCATACTTAACTTCTAATTCACGGATCGCATGTATTTTTTTTCCTTGTCACCTTCCATCTGGACAGATGCCGAGGTCCGAGGGAGGATGGTGCAAAAACCCTCTGATGGGTACCCTCGGATCAAACAAGGCCCATCATTAGCAATACATATCAATTCTCGAAACAAATTAAAAAAGTAAAAGGAAATATTTACACAGTAACTAATGGATAATGAAATACAGTAATCGAGTGTGCTAAGTTCCTTGTAATACATAAATGGCACATAGCATATTGAGCGTCAATAGAGTATAAGTATTTCATACTAAACTAGGAGTAAATCTAACCGGTTGAGCCTAGTCTACCAGAACCAAACTACACAGAGTAGTTATAAATCAACAAATAATACAGAGATGCCCGACCAAGATTTATAGAGCACACTCTATTTTTTATATCAAACGAAAATGATTTAGATATAAAGAAAAGAGAAATGCAGGTGAAAGTCAAGTTAAGTCTTATTGACACTATGGAGGTAGGGTCACCCCTGTACAAGGCAAGCAAAAAAATAATTCATGTAGTGGGGTTCATCCTTCCCAAAAAAGAAATTCCCCTCAATCTCACGAATATTCAGCTATGGACCGCGGCTTACATTATTCGAGAGAGGGTTTACGAAAACCCTAGATCCTGAAACATAGACAAACGAGGCTAATACTTTCTCTCTATAACCAAAGAAGAAACATCAATAAATTTAAAGAAAACCACTTCTCCAGGAATAAGGATGACTCTGCAAGTATTATAGAGAAGTTACACGAAAGGAGGATTCAACAGGAGGAAGAAACATGATGGTAATTACAGAACGACAAAAATTTCACTTAACGATTTCCAAAAATGCACCACCTTATTTAGTCAACCATGGTATTATGTTTAAGGAAGGACTCACTAGGGAATCAGACCACGCCGTCTGTTACAATAATGGATCAACCTCGATGACAATAGTCTTCGCCTCAAAAATTGATACAAAAATCCTATTTGTTGAACTCAATAATGACAAACTTTGAACCTACTCAAACCCTAAGTGGCGCCTTGACATCTCAGATTAAATGTGGGGAGTGTGAAGGATAGTTATCCATGTGATAATGGTAGAGTCAGTGTGACACTTTGGGTAAAGAGCCAGGTGAATACAATGTAACTCGCAGGACTTCCATTAATGATGGTTACAGAGCCTTAACTACCATTGACAGTGGACCATCCCTTCCACTTAAAGATTGTCGCACATAGACCCCCTTCACGAATCGATGGAAATTAAATCCCATTCACACCCACTATGTTAGCTTGACTTAGCAGTTTGATCCTGGTTGTTGAATTTCCTTGGATGTTTGGACTAGAGCTTTCATTACAATCAACATACCGGTTCTAAGAACTATTGAATGGTTGAGACTTGGTAGTTATGCTAGTTATCTGTTATTGAACCCGACCCCATGGCTATTATGGATGGAAGCTAAATAAAGTCTCCCAAGGTTAAAGTACTTAGGTGGACTTGTGCGCGAACTTGGAGGCCTTAGGTTAAAAGGTGAGTTGTGGTATGAATCATAAGACTAAACATTATATACATAGTCCTATACGCATATAGCGAAATAGAACAAAGGAAAAAAGGGAATTTCTAAAGCCTTGATGGTTTACTGGTTTAACCTTTATACTCAATGATGCAGGAGCATCGCTCACTCATCAAGCGAGCTAACGCGTGGAGTAGAAAAGACAGTTGGATAGTGCCAGCACCAAAATTTTGAAACATCTTGATATATTGCGCCAAACATTAATGCGTTGATTTGATGAAGCGCACTTGTACATTGTAATGGACCTTGAGCCTTTAAGCTCACGTCCTTAGTAGTTGAGGCATTTAATAGAATTGATGTAAAGATAGATAGGAATTAATTGTAGATTTGATAACTCCAGATTTCGAGAGGGCAAACAAAATATAGGCACCCTCCTTTGTATTATTGTATGATTCAGAATTATTGAGAACAGGAGCAAGAGAAGAACAGAACATAGAACTTGTGAAGAACACCCATGTACAGATTGAATTAATAGAAGGACGTCTTTGATTCACTTTCATGGTTTGTGTTGTTTCTCTCTATGATGTTGATTATGTATTCCTGAATGTTCTGTTTCCTTTGTATGCATTTGCTGTGAATATGCTGTGCATGTGATTTCAGAGGTTTAAGCCTGAAGTCCGAGAGATACGAGAATGAGTTTCAATTGTTTCTCTGTCTGAGCCAGGATATTCCTGCATAGAGTGCAGTTGAATTCATCCACATAGAGTGCGTTGATGAGGCTCAACAGTTAAGCTCTCATTTCTCGTTCACCCAGAAGTCGAATTGGGTTACTCGTGTCGTGTAGGAGAAGTGAAGGCCGAGGTTGAAATCTCAGTAGTTAGTCTGAGAAAAGGAAGGTGTGGGACTACTGTTGCAGAGAGTGCACAGAGTCTAGAAGGAACTCAATGCTTTGAGAACTGTTGAAGGCCAAGCACATAGAGTGTGTGAAAAGTGTCTGAAGGAGTCAGAAGAATTAAGCTCAAGAGGGATAGTTCCTTTTGTGGGTACTGTGGGAACAGATCCAGGAGAAGCTTGAGAAGGAAGAGGACTGGGAGCGGAGGAAACCTCCAAGGAGGAGAATCGATGGACCGGATCAATGGAGGAGAATCGCGAGATTCCGCTGACCGTCAGATCTCGGAAAAGCTGCGCGAGATTTAGTCCATAAGCGCAAAAGGGAAGGACTAACGCCCATTGGGGTTCGACATTCGACGTTTGGCGAGGTAAGAGTTTCATACTCTTTGAAACCACAATTAGCGATTTCTCGAAAAAAATCGGAGCCGTCGATCACCACGAGACAGGTGGCACGCGATCCCAGAAGGTCGGGATTCGGCGTTCGGGGTTTTCGACGCCAGGAAAAACTTGTATCGTGGATTCACGATCCGCGAAATCCCAAAGTGACGTGGTAGTGTGGGACCACATATATTAGTGGAGTACAGGTGGAGTTGTACCAGAGTTCGAAGGAAGAAAGGTCCCGAAGGCGGAAGGCCAGGTCCACACGTGCGTCGGAGATCGGCACATCGGACATTGGGGATTGTAAATTCAAGTTGTTGACATTTCAGGCTGTGATTTCCCGATAGGGAAATCCCCGAAGGAAGCAGAAATGTTGATCGTTGACCATCGGAGCTCGGGGTTCGAGGTTTTGAGTTGCATGTGAATTGTGTTCCCGAGTTTCGCGATACCGCGAAACCCGATCTCCCGATAAGCGAGGGGAAGATCATAGAAGGAGTAATGTGGGTAGGAGAACTCCCGAGAGGAGTTGGAAGAGTTCTTTGACTCTTTGGGCCAAGAGTGGAAGAAGGTCCTGGTGAGAGCAGGTCGGACCATGAGGGTTGCGCACCCTTGCACCAAGTGGTATCAGAGCGGGAGTATCTTTGCTTTCTGTAGCAGAGACAGAGATTAATTATGCCACCTAGAAGAGAGAGACAGTCGCCTGATCGTGAAGACAGGGACGCTCGAAGAAGGGGTAGGCCAGCAGGAAACCCAGAGATGGAGCGCTAGATGCGAGATCTCCGAGCAAGGCTGGAGGAGATGGAGACTGCATAGAGACGCGGAGCTGGTGCAGGAGAGTTCAGTGATTCCGAGGTGGAAGAGGAAGCTGGACATGATGAAGGTGAGGTCACAGCAGAAGATGCTTCAACCGAAAGGTTGATTAGAGCCATCGCCAGGATGAGCTCAAAGAAAAAGATGGACATTCCCATCTATGAGGGAAGTATAAATGCAAAAGAGTTGCTGGATTGGATCCGAGCACTCGACACCTACTTCGATTACGAGGATATCGAAGAGGACAAGAAGGTAAGGCACGTTGTTACTATGTTGAAAGGACATACAACCTTATGGTGGGATGAGTTGCAGGCTGATAGGCGCTGCAAAGGAAAACATAAGATCAAGAGCTAGGATAGGATGATTGCTAAGATGAAAGCGAAATTTATCCCTAGAGATTACCAGATCACATTGTTCAGGCGGATGCAGAACCTGAGGCAGAAGATGATGACGGTGAAGGAGTACACCGAAGAGTTTTATAGACTCAATATCCGAGCAGGTCATCGGGAGAGTGATGATGAAAATGTGGCAAGATACCTGAATGGTTTGAGGTATGACATTCAGGATGAATTGAGCATGGTTACCATCCGAACAGTTGAGGATGCATACTAGATGGCTCTGAAAGCCGAAGAAAATCTGAGCCGTAAGTAGGGACAGCGACGGCGAGGCAGGAGTCAGCCCAGAGGCAAAGTGGTTGCCCAAGAAAGAACTCAGAAGCCCAAGGAGGATTGGAAGAGACCTCGGGGTAAGCTGGAGAGAGGTGGAACCTCACAACAGAGGCAACCACAAACTGAACAGAGGCAGCAATATGTTGAGCCGAGGAGGCAGCATACAGAGCAGGGTGGTGGATATGCTGATGCCAACATAATTCCTTGTACCCGAGGTAGAGGAAGAGATCGTGGAGGAATCATCACATGTTTTACATGTGGGAAAGATGGACACAAAGCCGTGGATTGTCCAGACAGGAAAATGGACAGAGGAGAAGCTCACATCACTGAGGCGCAGAGGCGTGATGTTGAGGATGAAGACACCGGAAGTGGGAAGTCACTGACGGTACACAAAGTTCTCTTGACACCTGAGAAAGAGGTGGAGGACACAGCTCAGAGAACCAGACTGTTCAGAACGACTTGCAAGACCAAGGGATAGAAATGCAAGGTGATAGTGGACAGTGGAAGCACCGATAATCTCGTTTCTACCGAGATGGTGGAGAAACTAGAGCTTGGGATGACAGATCACCCAAGTCCATACAAAGTGTCATGGTTGCAAAAAGGACACCAGGTATGTGTTATGAAACAATTCTTGGTTGAATTTAAAATGGGTGAATATAGGGATAAAAGTTTGTGTGATGTCATTCCCATGGATGTCTGTCATGTATTATTGGGTAGACGATGGCAGTATGACCGAAATGTGGTTCATGACGGGAGGATGAATACATACACCTTGGAGAAGGATGGGAAAACACACACATTGCTTCCGAAAAAGGATGTAGAAGTGAAGCCGGAAGTGAGTAGTACTATACTTCTCATGAGTGGGAAGGAGCTTCTCACGGAGATGGAGAAGAATGAAGATCCACAATTCTTTGTTGTCAGGAAGCCGAGAATTGTCCTGACAAGCACAAGAGTGGATGACTTGCCAGAGGAGATTCAAGAACTGTTGAGAGAGTTCGCTGATATCATCATGGACGAACTACCTCGTTCGTTGCCACCGATGCAGAGTGTGAGTCATCACATCGATCTCATACCGGGAGCAAGCTTGCCGAACAAAGCAGCGTACAGGTTGACACCTCAGGAGAACGAGGAAGTCAAAAGGCAGGTACAGGATCTGCTGGATAAAGGACTGGTGAGGGAGAGTCTGAGTCCGTGTGTTGTTCCGACAGTGCTAAGTCCGAAGAAGGATGGAGGCTGGAGAATGTGTACAGACTCTAGGGCTATAAATAAAATCACCATCAGGTACAGATTTCTACTGCCAAGAATGGATGATCTGATGGATTGCCTGAGTGGGGAAAATTATTTTTCAAAGATCGATCTCAAGAGCGGATATTATCAGATCTAGATGAGAGAGGGAGATGAATGTAAAACAATGTTCAAGACAAACGAGGGTTTGTACGAATGGCTGGTCATGCCGTTTGGCTTGACAAACGCGTTGAGCACTTTTATGAGGCTAATGAATGAAGTCCCGAGGGAATTCATTGGTAAATTTGTGGTTGTATACCTGGATGATATACTGATTTTCAGTAAGACCAGGGTAGAACATTTAAAACACTTGGCCATGGTGATGAGAAGACTACAGCAGGAGAGGCTGTTGGTCAACATGAAGAAGTGTTCCTTCATGCAGACAGAACTCATCTATTTGGGTTTTGTAATTTCGGCTAACGAATTGAAAATGGATCCTGAGAAGGTGGAGGTAATCAGGAATTGGCCATCACCGAGAAATATTTTTGAGGTAAGGAGTTTCCATGGAATGGCTAGTTTCTACAGGAAATTCATTCGGAATTTTAGTGGAATTAGTGCCGCAATGATGGACACAGTGAAGAAGCGGCATAAAGTTTTTCATTGGACAGAAGAGGTTGAAAGGAGATTCAATCTGTTGAAGTGAAAGATCACAGAGCAACCAATTCTGGTGTTGCCTAATTTTCAGAAAACATTTCAAGTGATATGTGATGCCAGCGGATATGTTGTTGGAGGGGTCCTGAGTCAGGATGACAGACCTGTTGCATATTACAGCGAGAAGCTGGATGATGCAAAGCTGAAATACTCCACATATGACCAGGAGTTCTATGCCATCATACAGGCATTGAAGAAGTGGAGGCATTACTTGATACCCAAAGAGTTTGTGTTGTATAGTGATAATCATGCATTGCAGTTTGTGAGTCAACAGGATAAGTTGAATCAGGAGCATGCAAAATGGGTAGAGTACATGCAAAATTTTACGTTTGTAATTAAGCACATTTCAGGGACTGCTAACAAAGTGGCTAATGCTTTGAGCAGGAAATGTTTGCTGTTGCAGGAGTTCAGGGTCAAAACCTTGGGTTTTGAAAATCTTAAACATATGTATGCAGGTGATGCAGATTCCGGAGAAGCATACGAAGCAGCTGAGAATCCAGTTCTCGGGGATCAGAGTTCATGGCTGGAATATATGATCTAGGAAGGATTGTTGTTCAGGGGCAATCAATTTTGCATTCTGAATTGCTCCATGAGGGAGAATTTGGTGAGAGGAAAAGCACAACGGAGGCTTAGCAGGTCATTTTGGACATGACAAAACATTCGCAAAGCTGAGCGAATCGTATTTTTGGCTGGGCATGCGAGCAAATGTTAAGAGGTTTGTTGACAAGTGCAGGATATGTCAACATTCAAAGGGACGAAAACAGAACACAGGTTTTTATCAGCCATTGCCCATACCTGAGAGGCCATGGGAGGCAATCAGTATGGATTTTGTGTTGGGTTTGCCGAGAACGCAGAGGGGAGTTGATTCCATCTTTTTGGTGGTGGACAGGTTCTTGAAAATGGCACATTTTGTATCGTGTCAGAAGACCAGCGATGCGACCCACATCGCGAATTTGTTTTTCAAAGAAATTGTTAGATTGCATGGGTTCTTGAGAAGCATAATCTCGGATCGGGATACAAAATTCATAGGTCATTTTTGGAGGACACTATGGAAAAAGCTAGGAACTAATCTGGCATTTAGTTCACCTTACCATCCACAGATGGATGGGCGGACGGAAGTAGTCAACAAAAGTCTGGGATATCTGTTGAGAAGCCTGGTGACAGAGCACCACAGTAGCTGGGACAACATATTGCCACAGGCAGAATTTGCATACAACGATTCCGTGAATCGGAGTACAGGAAGAAGCCCATTCCAGATTTTGTATGGGACACAGCCGAGGGGAGTTTCTGAGCTCAGGGAATAAGAACAGGTTGAAACTAGCAACGCTCGTGCTGAAGAGTTCGCTGAGGCGATGCAAGAACTTCACACAAAGGTGAAACATCGACTGATGGATGCAAATCAGGAGTATAAGCGCAGATCCGATCAGCAGAAGAGACAACTTCAGTTTGAAGTTGGCGATATGGTTCTAGAGCACTTAAGGAAGGAAAGGTTCCCAAGGGGAACATACAACAAACTCAAGATGAAGAAAATCGGACCGTGCAGAGTCCTAAAGAAGTTCGGGGAGAACACTTATGATCTTGAATTGCCAGATGGCATCGGGATATCTCTGATTTTCAATATTTCGGATTTATACCCCTACAGGGCTGGAGAAACAGAGGCTGGAACTGAGGAACCAGTGGTCCAATGGCGGAAACAATTACCAGTTGCACAAAAGCCTCAGATGGAATGCATACTGGATAAGAGAGCAGGCAGGAAGACCAGGCGGAAGCAGTATTTTGAATACCTGGTGAAGTGGAAGAATCACCCAATGGAGGATGCCAGCTGGGAAACAGAGGCAATTATACAGAAGCATGGGCAGACCGTGTAGGAGCTCATGGACAGGAGCCCATGAAATCTTTTGAGCCGAGGAGTATGATGCAGGAGCAACGCTCACTCATCAAGCGAGCCAGCGCATGGAGTAGAAAAGACAGTTGGATAGTGCCAGCACCAAAATTTTGAAACACCTTGATATGTTGCGCCAAACATTAATGCGTTGATGTAATGAAGCGCACTTGTACATTGTAATGGACCTTGAGCCTTTAAGCTCACGTCCTTAGTAGCTGAGGCATTTAATAGAATTGATGTAAAGATAGATAGGAGTTAATTGTAGATTTGATAACTCCAGATTTCGAGAGGGAAAACAGAATATAGGCACCCTCCTTTGTATTATTGTATGATTCAGAATTATTGAGAACAGGGGCAAGAGAAGAACAGAATAGAGAACTTGTTAAGAACACCCATGTGCAGATTGAATTAATAGAAGGAAGTCTTTGATTCACTTTCATGGTTTGTGTTGTTTCTCTGTATGATGTTGCTTATGTATTCCTGAATGTTCTGTTTCCTTTGTATGCATTTGCTGTGAATATGCTGTGCATGTGATTTCAGAGGTTTAAGCCTGAAGTCTGAGAGACACGAGAATGAGTTTCAATTGTTTCTCTGTCTGAGCCCGGAGATTCCTGCATAGAGTGCAGTCGAATTCATCCGCATAGAGTGCATTGATGAGGCTCAATAGTTAAGCTCTCATTTCTCGTTCACCCAGAAGTCGAATTGGGTTACTCATGTCGTGCAGGAGAAGTGCAGGCCGAGGTTGAAATCTTAGTAGTTAGTCTGAGAAAAGGAAGGTGTGGGAATATTGTTGCAGAGAGTGCACAGAGTCTGGAAGGAACTCAACGCTTTGAGAACTGTTGAAGGCCGAGCACATAGAGTGTGTGAAAAGTCTCTGAAGGAGTCAGAAGAATTAAGCTCAGGAGGGATAGTTCCTTTTGTGGGTACTGTGGGAACAGATCCGGGAGAAGCTTGAGCAGGAAGAGGACTGGGAGCGGAGGAAACCTCCAAGGAGAAGAATCGATGGACCGGATCAGTGGAGGAGAATCGCGAGATTCCGCGGACCGTCAGATCTCGGAAAAGCTACGCGAGATTTAGTCCATAAGCGCAGAAGGGAAGGACTAATGCCCACCGGGGTTCGGCGTTCGGCGTTTTGCGAGGTAAGAGTTTCATACTCTTTGAAATCACGATTGGCGATTTCCTGAAAAAGATCGGAGCCGTCGATCACCACGGGACAGGTGGCATACGATCCCGGAAGGTCGGGATTCGGCGTTCGGGGTTTTCGACGCCAGGAAAAACTTGTATCGTGGATTCACGATCCGCGAAATCCCGAAGTGACGTGGTAGTGTGGGACCACATATATTAGTGGAGTACAGGTGGAGCTATACCGGAGTTCGAAGGAAGAAAGGTCCCGAAGGCGGAAGGCCAGGTCCACACGTGCGTCGGAGATCGGCACATCAGACATCGGGGATTGTAAATTCAAGTTGTTGACATTTTGGGTAGCAATTTCCCGATAGGGAAATCCCCGACGGAAGCGGAACCGTTGACCGTTGACCATCGGAGCTCGGGGTTCGGGGTTTTGAGTTGCATGTGAACTGTGTTCCCGAGTTTCACGATACCGCGAAACCCGATCTCCCGATAAGTGAGGGGAATATCGTAGAAGGAGTACTGTGGGTAGGAGAACTCCCGAGAGGAGTTGGAAGAGTTCTTTGACTCTTCAGGCCAAGAGTGGAAGAAGGTCCTGGTGAGAGCGGGTCGGACCGTGAGGGTTGCGCACCCTTGCACCACTCAAAGTAAGTCAAGATGATATAGTTATAACATCTTGTGGTAAGTATAATTTAGGGATTTTATCACAGATATCTATAACAAAGTTTGTTTTTAGGATCTCCTTCTTCTACCAAGTAATTATATAAATAAACTTGTTTTTTTTTATGACAAATTTGAGGTTCATTACATATGGTATCACAGCGAAGGTTACAACACTTGGACTTTGAATAGGGCCATCTGATTTACTTAGCATATAGTTCTATTTATGTAAAACTAATAAAAATTTATTGTTGCAAACAAAAAACCCTTTTATGTTTTGTGTTAATCATGGCAGCAGAGGATGACACAGAAATCAGACTTGAAGGGAATCCTAAACAAAGACTTCTGAAAATTAGAGATAGAATAGTGACAGAATCTCACCTACTGAAGTTCTGGAAACAATGAGGAATCTCATTGTTGAGCTACATGTTTTGAAAACTGACAATGAGAAACTAAAGAAAAAATAGCAGGAGAAGTAGGAAATAAATGAAGTCTTGTTGTGCAGTATAGTGACAAAGAAAATCCCAAAGGACGATAACAATGAAGAAGAGGTTAGCAAAAGAGCCTCCAAGAATTCTGGTCCTGAAGCAGAAAAAGGGGATAGTTCATCTGAAGGTACACCCTCAGCTGAGGACAAAACAAAAGAAAACAAAAAAAGAAAACAAGTAGACCACCTTGAAAGAGAATTTAAGAAAATTAAACAAGCTACCTTTGATGGAGAATCCAAAACATGAGAGGAACCTGAAGCATGGTTATTAGACATCAAAAAATATTTCCATATATACAACTATTCCAACAATATGAAGGTCATAATGGCCATTTACAATATGAAAGGAAAACCCAACATTTGGTGGCAAGATCTGAAATTAGCTAAGGGCTTAAAAGAGAAACAAATGGAATGGTATGACTTTAAGAAATATTTCAAGAAACAATACCCATCTGAAAGCTACTATGAAAGAAAAATGAAAGAATCTTATGAGTTACGACTTGGTCAGATTACGATGGAGAATCTTATAAACAAATTCCTGGAATTACTAAGGTTCGTACCTTATATCCGGGAGTACAAGGTAAAAATCCAGTGATTCCTAAGCTGTTTACCACAATCTTATAGGGATATAATTGAGTCTGACAACCCCAATTCCTTGAGTAAAGTATTCAGGAAAGCATGAATGTGCTATGACCAGTACAAATAGTGGGAAGAGTTTCCCAAAGCTTGGAAGGATAAGAAACAAGACCGTATGAACCAGGGAAAGAAGGGATACCATCAAGATCCTTATCAGAATGCAACAAAATGATTTCCTAGAAAAAAAAATTACTCCAATAATCCAAGTACGCAAAGAAGCGGTAAACCAGTAAATCTGGGAACAAAGAAGTTTGGGGACAGTCCCCGCAAACCATTAAAGTGATGGGAATGTGGAGAACCTCACCTAAGGAGGAACTATCCACATTTAAATAAAACAAACAGAACTGTTGTTCATAACTTGTATGAAGCCTCGACAGTGGATGATGTGGGAAGAAGCCTACATTGGATAAATGTTGCCATGGATGTCCGGTAAGCTGACCACCAGTCCTCTGTGGTGGAAATCGAAGGTAAAATCCATAACACTCAAATTTCTATTTTAATTGATCCTGGAGCTACGTTAAGTTATATCACTCTTGGTGTGGTAGAGTCAAATAAACTTAAGAGAATGAAACACGCAAAATCATGGATGGTACAACTAGCAACAAGAACTAAAAGGAAAGTGGTTGACTTTATTTATGATTTTGAGTTCAGTTTAGATGGTCAAAGCATAAGAACAAATATGAATATTCTACCACTAGGATCTTATGATGTGATTATCGGAATGGATTGGTTGGAAAAGAAAAAAGCAATTCTAGATTGTTATGCAAAGACACTTAGGTATAAAGACAATTATGATACTACTAGAACAACCCAAGGTATACCAAAACCAATATGAGTTAGACAAGTCACAACAATGCAATTCAAGAAATGCATGAGAAAGGGTTGTCAAGTTTACGCAATCCAAATAACTAATCTGTTAGAAAAACAAGATAAGCCCAACTTGGAAGACTTTGTTGTTCTATGGGAATTCAAAGACGTGTTTGTTGATGAAATACCTGAATTACCCCCTAGAAGGGAAATAGACTTCTCCATAGACTTGCTACCTAGTTCAGTCCCTATCTCTAAAGCACCTTATCGAATGAGTTTGCCGAAATTGACAGAACTAAAAATTCAACTTCAGGAATTATTGGACAAAGAATATATTAGATCGAGCATTTCACCATGGGGAGCACCAGTCCTCTTTGTGAAAAAGAAAGACGGTACTCTAAGACTATGTATCGATTATAGACAATTGAAAAAAATGACTATTAAGAACAAGCACCAAGCACCCCTTACCTAGGATAAATGATATGTTCGATCAGGTAGGCAGGGCCAAGATCTTTTCGAAGTTGGATTTACGATCCGGTTATCACCAAGTTAGGATAAAAGATGAGGACATAAGAAAAACAACTTTTCGAACATGATATGGACATTACGAATTCGTAGTTATACCTTTTGGACTCACTAATGCACCAACCAAGTTTATGTGTCTAATGAACAGTATTTTCAGTCAATACTTGGATAAGTTCGTACTGGTATTTATCGACGATATTCTGGTTTATTCTAAAACAGAAGAAGAACACGAAGAACACTTAAGAATAGTTATGCAAACTTTGAGGAAGCACAAACTGTACGCCAAATTCAATAAGTGTGATCTTTATCAAAAGAAAATACAATACCTAGGACATGTAATTTTTGCAGAAGGCATTGCAGTCGACCCTGAGAAAATAAGAGCCATCATGGAATGGCCGGTACCTAAGGATGTAGCGGATATCCAGTCATTCATGGAAATCACTGGATATTATCGCAGATTTATAGAGGGGTTTTCCAAAATAGCCTACCCCATCACATCATTACAAAAGAAAGGGACCAAGTTCAACTCATCACAAAAGTGTCAAGATAGTTTTAACCAGTTGAAGGAATTATTGACAACCGCACCCATTTTAAAGGTAGCAAACCCAGATAAAGACTTTACCGTCTGTGTTGATGCAAGTAAAGAAGGACTAGGTGGTGTCCTAACTCAAGAAGGACATGTTATTTGTTATGAGTCCATGAAATTAAAAGAGCATGAGCGAAACTACGTCACCCATGAATTAGAGTTAGCAGCAGTAATACACACCTTAAAAATGTGGCGACACTACATAATGGGCAGAAAAATTCTATTATCGACAAATAATAGTGGTGTGAAATATATGTTTAGCTAGCCAGATCTTAATGCAAGGCAAGCAAGGTGGCTAGCCTTCTTGAGCGAATTCGACTTTGAGGTAAGACACATCAAGGGTAAGGAAAATAAGGTAGCAGATGCTTTAAGCATAAGAGTCCATGGGTTATTTGAAATAAATGTTAGCAGGGAAGAAAGTGATCTGGAACAAAGAATAGGGATGACAGGTATTAACGACGAAAACTACACTAAGATAGTGGAAAAATTACAAAACACTACAGCAGACTCAGAAAAACCAGATCTGAGTATCGATAAAAATGGACTATTACGATTTAAAAAAAGACTTTACATACCAGATTTGGTAGAGTTAAAGATAACAATTTTGGATGAAGTGCATAAGAAACCATATTCTGGTCATCCAAGATACCAGAAAATGATAACAACGCTTAGGAAATTATTTTATTGGCCTAATATGAAGGGAGATACAACAGAGTACTTGGCTAGGTGCTAAGATTTTCAAGAGGTTATGGCCGAACACCAGCATCCAGCCGGCCTATTACAACCATTACCAGTACCAAAATGGAAATGGGAGACCATATCGCTGGACTTTATTACAGGTTTTTCTACAACTCAGAAACAAAATGATTCTATTATGGTTGTAATTGATAAAATCAGTAAGTATGCACACTTTGTTCCTGTAAAGTCTACTTTTAAAGCTATAAATATCGCTAAAATATTTATGAAAGAAATTTTTAGAATGCATGGTATTCCTAAAATGGTGATTTCAGATATAGACATAAAATTCACATCTGCCTTTTGGAAAAAATTGTTTGTAGGGATAAATACTAATTTGAATTTTAGTACAAGTTATCATCCACAAACGGATGAACAGACTGAAAGAATGAACCAAATTGTAGAGGATATGCTCTGCATGTACGTAAGAACAAAACCAAATAAGTGGGAAGACTACCTGCACTTGGTAGAATTTGCATATAACAATGGGTACCAAACTTCGGCTAAGTTAATCCCTTTCGAGGTACTATAGGACATAAAGTGTATTAATCCAATTAGTTGGGATAACCCAGTTGACAGACTAATGGTTGGACCAGAGATGCTCCAATAAATGGAGAATATGGTAAGAAAGGTACAACAAAACTTAAAAGAGGCACAAGACAGGCAAAAGAGCTATGCAGACTAGAAAAGAAGACACTTGGAATTTCAAGTGGGAGACCATGTTTATTTGAAGATCAAAGCTTGGAAAAGTTTGTCGAAGTTAGGAAACTGTGCCAAGATGGCACCCAGGTTTTGTGGTCCCTTTGAGATACTAGCTTGAATTGGACCCATAGAATACCAACTTGCACTTTCAGCTAATCTAAAAATTCATAACGTATTTCATGTTTCTTTGTTGAAAAAGTATGTTCATGACCCTACTCACATGATCGATTGGAACTTGGTGCAGGTGAAACCAGAATGTGATTTCTAGGAGGAACCCCTGCGCATTTTGGACCGGAGAGAAATAACACTTTGGAACAGAGTTATCGCTCAAGTAAAGGTGCAATGGAAGCACTTTAGTCCCAAGGAGGCCACTTGGGAGTTGGAGGGAGATTTGCAGAAATCTCATCCAATCCTATTCCAAGAAAGGAACGAACACTGAGGAGTGTGTTTTTTATTTAAGGGGGAAAGGATGTGACATCCCCAAATATAAATTATTTTTTGAATTCGAAAATTGTTAGGAAAATTATTCCATTTTTGGTAAATTCGAATTTGAAATTTTTTTGCCATTTATGGAAATTTCGAATTTCGAATTTCGTAAATTGTAATTAATTATTATGACTGTTGTGCATCGAACTGATTTGACCCAAATAGCTATTTGACTATGACACTTGTATGAAAAACAAAATATTTTATAATTATTGCAGGAGGACAAATGGAACAACCATGTTAAATTCAACCGACCATGACTCCATGAGTGGGGAACATGTTGGAACTACCTTAGGGATGATTTTCACAAGTGGAAAATCAAGGATTTGGCCATTGGCAGCGCCTGAAAATCAGGGATTTAGAAATCTGTTAAAATTCCCAAGGGAGGGAAGAGACCTAGGGAAAAACATTGTTTTGATATATAGTATATGTGAGGAGGCAGGACACTGCCTAGTATGTTGGGAAAAATAACTACCGAGTACTTGTTGTTATAAGAACTAATTATTGAGTGTGAGGCAAGGATAAGACTATTGACAGAGGAAGACATTGTTGAAGAGGAAATTCCAAGTTTTCCCTCATGGATTTATGGTTAGGCTAGGGGGTGAATAGGACAAGTGATTTGGCTGCCCTATTCTACGGTTGGGAGGAATGTGGATGCTCCCTTTGTCTTCCAGCGAATTGGTTCAGATATGTTATTCTACCTCTCCTTTGGATGAATGTTGGTTAATTAGATGTCTGATAAAATGCATTTATAGATTCTGCATCAAAGTATTGCTATGGATGAAAATATGGTTGAATGTTGTTGAACTTAATGTCCGATCAAAAGATATTTAGATTAATTCTGAATGTATTTATATCTACTGAGTAAAACTTCATATAAGCACCATGTGNTATATATGCTTATGCAGCTGTAAGTAGTTTTGCACAAAGTCATGATTGAGGTCGTCATTTACGTACTTTTTAATCCAAAAGCAAACAAAATTTATGTATGACAGAAGTCACAGTCAAGTATATACATCTATATATATATTATGTATTACAATTGTAACTAAACAGTCTGAATTACAATGGTAAATAAAGTACCTACAATCTTGTGCATTAAGTTTTAAATGCTTGATACATGAGAAATCAACTGAATGCGTCCCTCCTTTTATGAGTTTATCCTTGCCCCAGTCTATACAAATTCCGTTATTCATAAGAAAAAATTCCATGTTCTGATATAAGATAATACAGAAAATAGAAGACACCATAAAGGACAAACCACAGAGATATACAAATGTCGTAAGATCTTACACTGATAGAACAATTTAAGTTTTTCTTTCCAATTGTACAAAATAAAAGATCCAAATTGGAACGAATAATCACTATAATAAGGGATCCATGAATTATTTCCTGACATTTTATACAATCACAAAACTCTGTACACGAATCATATAATTGCAAACTCCTACCAGTCTTATAGAAGAATCCTTTACACAATCTAAGTACCGACATAATGGTTATATACACATGTATATATATATAAATCTGCTTATATAGATAAGCGTTCTGGATATAAATCACAGAATCCTAACTTTACTCTATCTTACCGTGATAAACTTAGATCAGTGTAACTACCCATTGTTCGATCCAGTCTAACTATTACTTGTCGAAATGAAATAAAATGATATAGCATTTTAGATATAATACGATTTGATTTCACAGTATAAATATTCAAAGATTTATAAATTACTATCCATCAAATGCATAACTGTGAATTACATAGAAGTTTGAAACAAGAATATTCAATCTAAAATGACAACCATAGTAATTAAATTGCATGTTAGGGTGAAACCCGAACAATGAAGAGATTTGATTAATTCAACAATCATTTCATTACTGCAAATAAACAAGGGAATCCTGTAGATAAATATGTAAAGGAGTCATACTTATAGTAACCGGACCTAGACTTTAAGTTTACATTTGGGATTTTCCCCCTTTCCAAACACGATAGGAAACCGAGGGAAAACTATATTGAACGTCTACATCTAAAATTTCAACCGTGAACTGTTCGAACTCCGGAAGTATAATTACAGAAGGGAAATCGAATACCTTTTTGTGCCAAACACGAGTATGAAACATTTGAGATACTTTCATAGAAGAAAACCTGGGAGGAATTACCATTTACGAATATTAGTAATTTATATACAAAGGAGAAATTTAAGAAGCACACCAACAGAGTAAACAATTGTTATTAACGGAGTATACCAGGACCATACTTAACTTTGATTCATGGCTCACATGTCTTTCTTTTCCTTGTCACCTTCCATCTGGACAGACACCCGGGGCCAAGGGTAGATGGTGCAACAACGCTCTGATGGGAACCCTTTCATCAAATAGGGCCCATCATTAGAAATACATATCAATTCTCGAAACGAATTAAAACAGTAAAATGAAATCTTTACATAGTAACTAACGGATAATGAAATACAGTAATCGAATGTGCTAAGTTCCTTGTAATACATAAATGGAAGATAGCGTATTGGGCGTAAATAGTATATAAGTCTTGCATACTAAACCAAGAGTACATATAACCAGTTGAGCCTAGTCTACCAAAACCAAACTGCACAGAGTAGTTATAAATCAACAAATAATACAGATATGCCCGAACAAGATTTATAGAGAACACTTTCTTTTTGACATCAAACGAAAATGCTTTAGATATAAAGAAAAGAGCAATGCAGGTGAAAGTTCAATTAAGTCTTATTGACACAATGGAGGTAGGGTCACCCGTGTACAAGGCAAGAAAAAAAATAAGTCACATAGTGGGTTTTATCCTTCCTAAAAAAGAACTTCCCCTCAGTCTCATGAATATTCGGCTATGGACCATGGCTTACATTATTCAACAGAGAGTTTACGAAAACCCTAGATATCGAAACATAGAAAAACGAGGCTAATACTTTCTCTCTATAACCAGAGAAGAAACTTCGATAACTTTAAAGAAAATCACTTCTCCAGGAATAAGGACGACTCTGAAAGTATTATAGATAAGTTACACGAAAGGAGGATTCAACAGAAGGAAGAAACGTGACGGTAATTACAGAACGACAAAAATTTCACTTAACAATTTCCGAAAATGCACCACCTTATTTAGTCAACCATGGTATTATGTTTAAGGAAGGACTCACCAGGGAATCAGACCATGCCGTCTATTACAATAAGGGATCGACCTACATGAAAACAATCTGCGCCTCAAAAATTGATACATAGAGCCTCTTCACAGAACTCAACAATGACAAACTTTGAACCTACTCAAACCCTAAGCGATGCCTTGACGTCTCAGAGTAAATACGGAGAGTGCGAAGGACAATTAGCCATGTGATAATGGAAAAGTCAGTGTGAGACTTTGGGTAAAGAGCCAGGTGAATAAAATGTAACTCGTAGGACTTCCATTAATGATGGTTACACAGCCTTAACTACCCCTCACAGTGGACCATCCCTTCCAGTTAAATACTGTCACGCATAGACCCCCTTCACGACTCGATGGAAATTAAATCTCATTCACACCCACTATGTTAGCTTGAGTTAGTAGTTCGATCCTCGTTGACTAATTTCCTCGGATGTTTGGACTAGAGCTTTCATTACAATCAACATACAAGTTCTAAGAACCATTGAATGAATGAGAATTGGCAGTTATGCTAGTTACCTGTTATTGAACCCGACCCCATGGCTATTATGGATGGAAGCTAAATAAAGTCTCCCAAGGTTAAAGTAATTAGGTGGACTTGTGTGCAAACTTGGAGGCCTTAGGTTAAAATGTGAGTTGTTGTATGAATCATAAGACTAAACATTATATACATAGTCCTATACACATATAGGTAAATAGAACAAAGGCAAAAAGCGAATTTCTAAAGCCTTGATGGTTTATCATTTTAACCTTTCTACTAGAGGTAAATCAAGATGATATAGTTATAACATCTTGTGGTAAGTACAATTTAGGGATTTTATCATAGAGATCTATAACAGAGTTTGTTTTTAGGATCTCCTTATTCTACCAAGTAATTATATAAACAATTTTATTTTTTTTATGACAAATTTGAGGTTCATTACACCTCCCCTCTCTCTTCCACCTCTCTTCGAGACTTTCTTTATCTCCTTGTTATTAGTCTAAGTCTCATTCTCTTTGCCCCTCTTTCTCTCTCTATTCCCCCTCTTTATATCCCTTTATACCCCCCCCTTCCTCTCACTATCTCTCTACCCTCCATTTTATGTCTCCCTCTCTCCTCCCTTCTTCTCACTATACCTCTCTCTATGCCCCCTCTTTGTCTCCCTCTCCCTCCATCTCACACTTTGTCTCTACCCCTCCTCTTTCTATTTCTCTCTCCCTCTCCCACACTCTAACACACTCACTCTCTACCTCCCCTCTTTGTGTACCTCTCTCTCCCTCCCACACTTTAACACACTCACTCTCTACCTCCCCTCTTTGTAGTCCTCTCTCTCCCTCACACACTCTCCCACACACTTTCTATCCCCTCTCTATGTATTCCTCTCTCTACCTCCCACACTCTAACAGACTCACTCTCTACCTCCCCTCTTTGTCTACCTCTCCCTCCCTCCCACACTCTCGCACACATTTATATCTTGCCTCTATGACTTCCTCTCTCTCCCTCCCACAATCTTTATCTCCCCTCTATGTCTGTCTCTATCTCCCTCCCACACCTTAACACAGCCACTCTCTACCTCCCCTCTTTATCTACCTCTCTCTCTATTAGGTAGCTAAAGAGGTAGTGGGGGGGGTGGCAAAGGGCCCATAATGATAATAATGGATGTCATTCAATATAAGGTGGAATAGGTCAACTATAGTATTAAATAAGGCCCACTATGGTAGTTAGATATAATAAATGTAAGAAGACTTATTAGAAGGTTCCACTTCTAGAAGGTTCCCCCTCTATAATGTTCATAGGTGGGTGGTAGCACTATATAAAGGGGTTCAAGAAATGTAATAAGAGAAGTTCATAAGTATTGTGTTTGGAGTGGTAGCTCAATAGGAGGATGCCCCTTCGAAGAGTCAAGTGAACAAGAGAGGACCCCTTCCATAATAGGAACCATTGTATGGTGTTTCTGTACCTCAAGGGTTTTCTCATAATAAAGTGTGTTTCCTATATGTTTCTCTATGGATCTATTGAGGTGATTTTTTATTCATATATTTGGTTCTTAACAATTGGTATCAGAGTGATTTCCTTTGCAGGAATTGTGGGCTATTTGTTTTCTACTTTTGCATATTTTTTCGGATAAAAAATAGAGGGTCGCGACATTCTAGAAAATTTATGTATATTTATGTGAACAATTTGTAGAAACATGTTTTATATGAGTTCCTATAAGAAAAAAATCCAATTTAAAAAAACAAACTGTCTGAAATGGACTACGGGAAGTAAATTTATTGGCATTTTAAAATCTTTTATTTTTTAGGGTTTTTTTTGCAGACGACAACTATATTTTTCTAATTTTTGTAGCATCTCGGGTAAAATTTTCCCCCAAAAAATTACATATTTGAGTTCCTCTCACAATTTTACCCAAATTCAAAAAACAAATCGCTCAAATTGGAGTTACAGAAGTGAAGATATCATTGATTTAAAATCATCCATTTTGGGGTTTTTTTTGTGATGGCGGCGAGACTGCAGAGTCCATAACATTTCACAGGTTGCTTAGATTGCTACTAGATCAAACCTATTGGATATTTAATTTACAGAGCTTTATTTTGGTATATTTTATGTCATGTTTCCAATGGATACTCACTCTCAAACCATCACGAAAATTCTACAGTTTAATGAAACATTCAAAGCCCAAATGTATGACACGTTGCATGACTTTGTCATTGGCGTCAGGGATAGTTTTTGTAGTATTCAATATTCCTTGGATAGAATGCAAGAGATGTATCCTATGGAAAACATTAGGGATGAATATAATCGAGAAGTATATGCTTGGTATGATTTTGAGGCTGATTGTGATGATTGATATATGGATAGTTTTCATTTGTGGGATGACAACTACTTTCATATTTTATTTGATGACTTTACTCCACCTTTTGTAGATAACATAAATGTAACAAATCATGAGTCAATTATGATTACTAGTGTCCATCCTTTATATTATACAGTGGTATTATTCCTTCCATATTTAGCTACAACCTTTTCCCACTATGTGGATGGATCTTCTTATTTGGATCCACATGACAAGTGTCAATCTTTGGAGCATCATTTTTAGTTGGTTATTGGGTTCATATATATTTCATGTGGAGTTCACATAAGCAGTTGGACATGGGGCCCCAGTTTAAAATGGAAATTGGACTACTTCAAAATGGTGGCTTTCAATTCTCCATGGGACCCTCGTTCTCTAGTATACTTCAACACTATGGCCCACACTTATCCATGGGACCCTAGTATATGGTTGTACACTCTCATAACAATCATCGAGGACAACACTTTCATAAGGGGGATGGAATTTTAGGTAGCTAGAGAGGTAGTGAGGGGGCTGAGAGGTCCCATAGTGATAATAGTGGAGGCCATTCAATGTAAGGTGGACTAGGTCAACTATAGTATTAAATAAGGCCCACTATGGTAGTTAGATATAATAAATGTAAGAGGACTTATTAGAAGGTTCCTCCTCTAGAATGTTCATAGGTGTGTGGTATCACTATACAAATGGGTTCAAGCAATGTAATGAGAGAAGTGGAGAAGTATTATATTTGGAGTGATAGCTCAATAGGAGGATGCCCCCTCGAAGAAGCAAGTGAAAAAGAGAGGATCCCTTCCATAATAGGATCCATTGTATGGTGTTTCCCTACCTCAAAGGTTTTCTTATAATAAAGTGTGTTTCTTCTATATTTATCTATGGATCTATTGTGGTGATTTTGTATTCAGATATTTAGTTATTAACACTCTCCATACCACAATGTAACACACTCACTCTCTACCTCCCCTCTTTGTCTTAATATAAGTCATTCATTTGTCCCTTCCCCCCCACTCCCCTCTCTATCCTACATCTACCCCCCTCTCTATATCCCTCTCACTCTCCCTCTCTACCCCTCCTATTTGTCTCCCTCACACTCCTATACATGCTAAGACCTAGACATGGCAAGAATTATACATCACAAGGCATGGAAAGACATAAAACTAGACCTTACCTTGACATGCCTCATAATCTCATACCCAATCCCTCCATATAACCCTCACCTTCTCTCTCTCTCTCTCTCTCACTCACACATTTTCCCTCCCTCCCCTCTCTTTTCCACCTCTCTCCCACCCTTTCTCTCTCTCCTCATTGTTAGTCTCAATTTCACTCTCTATGTCCCCCTTTCTCTCTCTACTTCCCCTCTTTGTCTCCCTCTATATCCCCCCTTCCTCTCACTCTCTCTATACCTCCCCTACTATGTCTCCCTCTCTACATCCCTTCATCTCACTATCCCTCTCTCTACCCCCCTCTCCCTCCCTTTCACACTTTATCTCTACCCCTCCTCTTTGTCTTGATATCTCCCTCCCCCACACTCCCCAACACTCCCTTTATACCTCCCCTTTTTATATACATCTCTCTCCCTCCCACGCTCTAACACACTCACTCTCTACCTCCCCTCTTTGTCTTCCTCTCTCTCCCTACCACAGTCTCACACACACATTTTCTATCCCCCCTCTATGTCTTCCTCTCTATACCTCCCCTCTTTATTTACCTCTCTCTCCCTCCCAAACTCACACAAAAACTTTATATCTCCCCTCTATGTCTCCCTCTCCTTCTCTCCCACACTCTTTATCCCCCCTCTATGTCTCCCTCTCTCTCCCTCCCAAACTCTAACACACTCACTCTCTAGATATCCCCTCTTTGTCTACTTCTCTCTCCCCTACACACTCTAACACACTCACTCCTTATCTCCCCTATTTTTATTCCTTTCTCTCCCTCTCACATTATCATGCACACACATTGTATCCCCCTTCTATGTCTTCCTCTCTCACCCTCCCCCACTCTAACGCACTCACTCACTATCTCCACTTTTTGTATTCCTCTCTCTTCCTCCCACACTATCTCCCACTAGAAAGAGTGATACATTGAAAGGAAATTCATGGTAAGGCTTGAAATTCCCTTGACCTAGACCTGGAAAGGAATGTAAAGACCTAGACCTAGACATATGCTTAGACCATGACCTAGGACTAGACCTTTCCTCACCATGCCTCACACTCTCGCATTCACTCCCTCTCTATATCTTCCCTCTTCAACTCTCTCCCTCCATATATTTATATCCCTCCTCCCTCCCTCTCTTTCCCTCCCTCACTATTTCCCTCCTCTCTCTCTCTCTCTTCTCTCTCTCTTATACATGTACCTCTCCCCACTATCTCTCCCCCCTTTCTCTCACACTCTCTCTATTCCCTCTCTTTGTCTCCCTCTCCCTCCCTCTCACACACACAAACACTCCTTGTCCAACCCCCCTCTCTTTATTTCTCTTCTCCCCCTCTTACACTCACACATTCTCTCTCCATTCCCTTCCTCCCTCTCTCTCTCTCGCCCTCCCTCCCACTATCTCTCCTCTCTTTCTCTCCTACATCTACCACCTTTTTCTCTCTCTCCTTGTTGTTAGTCTCACTCTCACTCTCTCGTTTCCCATATTTCTCTCTCCCTCACTACCTCCTTCTCTTTTCCCCTAGTTATACCTCCCTTTCTCTCTGTCCATCTAAAGGTGCAACATGTCTCATAGTGAATAAAGGACATGTACAATAGAGAAATGTATCATCTCTTGTAAGGTGAATGTTAAGTTTTTATTATTCTTCAAATGGAGTAATTATATGAGTACTTAAATGATAATGACCATGACCTAGACCATGACCTATACCCTCCTAGCTCCATCTAAGCCAATGCACAACCTATACTCTACCCTTAACCCCATCCACATTCATTCCCTAAGCGCAGTATGCCTATACCTCTTGTTTAATAATGATATTTTATGGATATGACCATTCACCTATGGTTTAATAATGATTTCACATGGTTTAATGATGATTATGGTACATTGACTCTGTTTTTTTTTAATTTAATATAAGCATATTCATTTAGTGGATTTGTTATTATTTATTTACAATCATTTTTCGACTCCCTCTCTATATTCCCCATATTCAATTGTCCCCCTCTCTCTCTCTCTCCCTCCATCTATTTCTCTCCCTCCTCCCTCCCTCTACTTCCCTTGCTCCCCAGCTCTCTCTCTCCCCCCCTCCAAGCCTCCTCCTCTCTCTCTTTCTCTGTCCCCCTCCCTCTTCCCCTTTGTCCCTCCCTCCCAATATCTCTCCTCTTTTTCTCTCCTACATATACCACCTCTTTCTCTCTCTCCGTATTGTTATACTCACTCTCACTCTCTCTCCCACCTCTCTCTCTCTACCTGCCCCTCTTGGTCTTCCTCTCCCACCCCATCACACTCTCACACAATCAATATCTACCCCCTTCTCTCTTTACCTCTTGCATATAACCCTCACTTACTCAATTGTCCCCCTCTCTCTCTCTCTCCCTCCATCTATTTCTCTCCCTCCTCCCTCCCTCTACTTCCCTTGCTCCCCAGCTCTCTCTCTCCCCCCCTCCAAGCCTCCTCCTCTCTCTCTTTCTCTGTCCCCCTCCCTCTTCCCCTTTGTCCCTCCCTCCCAATATCTCTCCTCTTTTTCTCTCCTACATATACCACCTCTTTCTCTCTCTCCGTATTGTTATACTCACTCTCACTCTCTCTCCCACCTCTCTCTCTCTACCTGCCCCTCTTGGTCTTCCTCTCCCACCCCATCACACTCTCACACAATCAATATCTACCCCCTTCTCTCTTTACCTCTTGCATATAACCCTCACTTACTCAATTGTCCCCCTCTCTCTCTCTCTCCCTCCATCTATTTCTCTCCCTCCTCCCTCCCTCTACTTCCCTTGCTCCCCAGCTCTCTCTCTCCCCCCCTCCAAGCCTCCTCCTCTCTCTCTTTCTCTGTCCCCCTCCCTCTTCCCCTTTGTCCCTCCCTCCCAATATCTCTCCTCTTTTTCTCTCCTACATATACCACCTCTTTCTCTCTCTCCGTATTGTTATACTCACTCTCACTCTCTCTCCCACCTCTCTCTCTCTACCTGCCCCTCTTGGTCTTCCTCTCCCACCCCATCACACTCTCACACAATCAATATCTACCCCCTTCTCTCTTTACCTCTTGCATATAACCCTCACTTACTACATGTATCAACCTCTCTCTGTTTCCCCCACTCTCCCCACCTTTCTCTATTTACTTATATCTAACCCCATTTCCCTCTTTTTCCCCCCTTCATCTCACTCTCTCTCTCTCTATACCCCCCCCTCTATCTCCTTGTCCCTCACTCTCTCACACTCTCTTTGTATTCCCCTCTACCCCTCTCACATTCTCTTTATTCCTCTCTCTACAACACACCTCCCTACATCACAAGGAAATAAATGGCCTTGACCTAGACATGTCAATACCTACACCTAATCGTAGACATACCAATAACTAGAAATGGAAAGACCTTTAATATGAGCTAGACATATACGATGACCATGATATAGACCATGATGTAGACCTAGACCATGACCTAGAGAATGACATAGATCTAGAGATAGATTTAAATTCTACAAGGGATTGAGGTCTCCTTGGCATCAAGTCATATGTGAGTAGGTGTATCATGTTAAAGAAGGAAATTCCACAAATGAAGTTGTAGGTAACATTGTAGGAGAAAGGAACAACTCTAGCTGTGATTGGATAGATGGGGTTGAAAATCTGAAGTCATGAGTAGTAAAAGATCCCAATATGAGTGGAAAAATTGAAGATATATTTTAGTTAACAAGTGGGTGTTTAAAGATAGCTCCTACTGTAGTTGGAAAGAGGATGTGGGGACTAGAAGGTGCAATCCAGTGAGGAAATTCAACTTCATGGATTTGAAGAATTGTGGAAAGAATACTAAATTTTGGTTTTGGTTGTTAGAGGGCCTAAGAGTTTGATTAAGATGAACCTAATTTAGGTTTCAATATTGAAAGGAAAATTTAAACATTTTCTAGTGGAGAGAGGAAAGATAACTCTATTGGATAGAGCTATCATATTGAAGATTATAAGAAGGGAGAACATTAGATGATATATGGCTTATAGAAGAAGATTAAATATTGGATGGGTCATAAAGGGTCTTATGAAGAGAATCCTTTAAAAGAATCTTCTATGAAGTTGAGGAATATTACTGTGAGGTTGGAAGAATAGAGGTATCCCAAGTGTTTAGCTAGAATAACTCTAAAATAAAATCCTTAAACATATTTTTTTTAGGAAATTTATGGAGGAAAGGAGACCACTCATTAAGGTTGAGGCTCTAGTAATAATGGAGTAGGTTTTGTAAAAAATGTACACCCTAGAGCATGTGGAGAAAATAGGTTGTCATTCGACATATAAGATAGTTAAGATCAAGGCCTTTGGAAGAGAAGGATTATGAAGATGAAGGTATTGAATATCGTGATGGGATCATGGAATGTGCACCAAAGGAAGGTAAGTTATAATGCATGCCTCAATGACACATTAGTTAGTTATGTTTAAATTTTTATATAGGATTGAGTATAACATTAATTTTTGATTGAGATTTCCTCTTAGGATATCTAATCGACAATGGTATCATTGAGGCATGCATTGTAACTTAGCTTTACAATAATGACATTAACATAGCTATATGTTTCATGATATTACATAATAAATACTTAATAAACCAGTCCATAAGAAATTGGTCCATAATGTCACCTCTAATGAGCCTAGGAAACTATGTCCACTCATGGATATAGTGGTATTCTCATGTAAAGATGTCAAAAGTTAGACTACAGTTTCATAATGGATTAAAAGTTGGAAATGGGTAAAAAATGCCATCACTAGGGATAGAAAATCATGAAAGCAACAACATAATTAAGTTGTTATAGAACTAAGGTGCACATATGATTTTAAGGATGAAAATTTATATTTAAATGTAGAAACATGGGCTAATCTTACTTTTGGTGATTTTAAAGGTAAAATAATATCATTCTATGGAATTTGGGCGAATTATTTTTAGAAAAAATGTAAATTGCAGAATTTGTTTTTGGGAAAAACCATGGAAAATTAGCTCATTTGCGAAATTTAGCCCCTAAAATCATCTATGCTAAGGTGGTGATACTACCTTTCTGAACAAGAGAAGTGTACATATGTCACGATCTAATGCAATGTGTGACTAGTGTATATGAGTTGAGAGGATAATTAATGTTTATGCATATTTTTTTAGGATAATTAACCTCTATAAAATGATAAAGAAAAATTTATATTTTAATGTTGAATAGGGGTTATTAAAAGGGATTATTATATCTAAATGTTATAGAATTAGAGTAGTGGTGCTACCTTTTTTAAAAACAACAATGTAAATGTATGTATATGATGATCAAATGTAATGTGATGTTAGTGGATATCGGTTGAGACATGAGAAGAATCAACATATGGATCTAACACACATAGACAATGAAGGGAAAATAATAACCCTCCATATATATATATGCTCAACAAGAAAGTGGCTAGCATCAAATTGGTCATGAAAGTGTCCTAATTGAGTTGTGTCGATCCCCAAAAGATGATAGATAAAAATTCATGAATATGATAATAAAGTTTCTTTAGAAACATATATTGGTAAAGAGAATTGCATTATTCTTGAAGGAGATGATATAGATGAATATTTAAAAGACTAACACAATTAGGGTGGAGGTCTTACTATAGTTACATTGTGCGGAGAAATAAACATAAATTGATTGATAGTATCTAAGTATCTTTAGGGAGATAAGATTGGCTTAAGTTGTGGATTATGGTGAGAATGTGAACAAGCTATCTCAAGAATGACGATAATATAATGATATCACTCACAACTCCATAATTTCTTTAGAAGTGAGGAATGAGGCCACAAAAGCTACTCTTAATCTTTTAAAAATTGTAATTATAAATGCAGTCTCATTTGTAGAAATGAAGAGAAGACATGACTAGCAATTCCAATTTACATAAAGAATTCTCACACTTTTCAAATATTGGACATTTAATATCTATTTTAAATATTGACCATGTCATTTTAATTTTTATGTCACACTTTTACTTACCTTTAGTCACTATGGCATATGGAATCTTTTAGGAGTGTGACATAAAATTAAAAAGAGTAAATGAGAGACATAAGATTGAGGACTATTTTTTTTGAATGAAACAACAATCAAATGTATCACTTATATATTAGATGTAGGCAAGATCATGTTAACAATTCTTTTCAAATTGTCATAACATATACAAACTAATTAAATTGAAAAGTAAGAATTATTTTTATTTTAAATATATTTTTAAAAAAGCTAATTCAATTGAGAAATATAAAAATGTGTAAATTAACTACTTCTAAATTTATGTCTATTACTTATCACAATTACTTGATATGTTTGATATCATTATAACTTCTATTACTAATCACAATTACTTGATATTGATATGTTTGATATCATTTTAATGATAAATTAAAAAAATAATAATAAGTATTTAAAATTTAATAATTATTTTCTTTTTAATTTATTTTTATTGATAACATTTTTTACATATAACTAATAATATTATTGTTTGAAAAATAAAGGTCGATCCTTTTCTTAACTCAATTGTCAAGAAAAACAACCATTACATGATTGAAAAGAAAAACATTTATTTTCATTTTATAAATTAACTGAAATTTTACATTTAATTAAATTAATTATAATAAATATATTTAAATAGTTTTTATAATAAATAAGATAAATGCTTATATCAATGCGTAATAACATTATTGAAATTCGTTAACACAAAATATATTTCAAAGTTGTTTTTATTTTAGCTTGATTGGACATAATTACAAAAATTCATTAATTTGACTAACTCAATAACGGCATTCTGAAAAGTGAATCAGCTTGAATATTTATTCCGTCACTAATTAGAGTAGAACACAACGTGCCAAACTCAGTTGATAAATACGAATCCTATTGAGAACGTTAACCTAGGTGCAATAATATTTAGTTAAAAGTCTTAGTTAACCTCATGATTTGAATTTAATATCACCTTCAGAGTCAAGGTCTTCCACCGTCCTCGTGCGTAATAAAACTTTGGGAATAGTTGCGTGTTACATCCGTTGCTCAACGATTAAAAATGTCAAACTATACGCTTTACTGTTGTGATGTCGGTGACATTAACTGAAGAATTATGGAAAACACGATGGCATATGGAGAATCATGGAAAACATGATGGCATATGGAGAATCATGGAAAATATCATTGTGTACAATAAAGATATTATTAAAAATATTATTAAATCAAAATTTAATGAGAAAATGTTGTGTGATAAAGAGTTTGAAGAAAAAACAATATTAAGGTATTATAAAAATGTAATCAACCATAATCTAGAAGATCAAAATTATCTCTCTATTTTGACAAGTGTTGGTAAATTCCCAAAAGGCCACTAGATGAAAAAGTGTGTCACCTTTGTGACACTAAGACGGTTGAAAATGGAAAGAACTTTCTCTTAGATTACCGTCAATTTCAAAATATTTTTCACACTACCAACTTTCCTAACATTTTAACTTAACAAAACTATGGTGACCTCTGAAAATTTCTCTTAATTCCTTTTTAGTACAAAAGCAAAATTTTAACGAGTTGTAAGTAATAGTTTTCCCTCTTAAAGTCTGAAAAACCAATTAATCTATTATCATCATCATCATCATGATCAACAACAAAACACACTAATAAGGGTATGTGCAAGCTAATGATGGTCTCTCATGACAAAAACTTGGAAAAACAACAATCTATTAACTGAGGGATTATTCAACTTAGTTTTATAATGAATTTGAATATGGTGTAAGAAGATGAAACATGGAAATTGAATTAGCTTTCTGACTATACAACTTATATTCATAGACATTGTAAATAACTATGTCAAATATGATTTTTTCTAACATTGGTATATTATGTTTCCAACAAAATATAAGGTATATGTTTTTTTTCGTGTAGGTGTTGAGTACCTCAAAGATGGAATTTCATTCCAAAAACTTGTATACTTGTAGAGAACCCATTTTTATTGTATGATGTATTTTTTGGAATTTTTTAATATTTTTTAAATTATCAAAGTCAACATATTCTTGAAATTACAATGTCTTTTGTTTGTGCAAGTATCGATTTCCTCTAGTGTCGCATATAACTCATTTGAGAAATGGTTAAGCCAAGAAAAAGTTATATCAGAAATAAGATAGATATATGTATTATATGATTTTGATATATGTGAAGAAAAAAATAGATTAAAAATAGTAAACAATATTAATTTTTCTAAAAATTTATATATTTGAAATTTGCATAGTTGACTGTATCTATGTCTATAGTTTCGTCAACAAGTGGATTGTCTAGCCTGTAGAAAAATAGCGTCAAATACATAGATATAGAGGGGTATTAAAAAAAATTGAGGTTTTTATCAATTTGCAGACCAAACCATTAGATATGTTATCCCGAACCTAAATTCGAGTCACCCAAGTCAACATACACCTTGTGAATATCACCCAAAATAAATTGAATTGAAAAGAACATGTGCACGTTCTTAGGAGCGTGCATGCGCTCTAGGAACACCTACATGCTCCTTAAATTCATTCCTCCACTCATCCTTCCCTCTCTCTCTCTCTCTCTCTCCTACATCCACCCCCCTCTATATTTCGCTCTCACTCTCCCTTTCTACTCCCTTTTTTTGTCTCCCCCTCTCTCCCTCACACTCCTATACATAGTAAGAACTAGACATGGAAAGATTTAGACATCACAAGGCATGAAAACACGTAGACGTAGACCTTACCTTGACATGCCTCATACTCTCACACCCACTCTCTCCCTATCCCCCTCCTCTTACACTCTCTCTCACTTTGTCTCTCCATCTACCCCTTTGTCTTTCCCTCCCCTCTCTCTTCCACCTCTCTCCCAACCTTTCTCTATATCCTCTTTATTAGTCTTAGTCTCACTCTCTCTTCCCCTCTTTCTCTCTCTACTCCCCCTCTCTGTCTCCCTTTGTATCCCCCCTTCCTCTCACTCTCTCTCTACACTCCCTTTTATGTCTCCCTCTCTCTTCTCTTCCTCTCACTATACCTCTCTCTACCCCCCCTCTTTGTCTCCCTCTCTCTCTCCCTCTCCCTCCCTCTCACACTTTGTCTATACCCGTCCTCTTTGTATTTATCTCTCCCTCTCCCACACTCTAACAAAATTATTCGCTACCTCGACTCTTTGTCTACCTTTCTCTCCCTCCCATACTCTAACACAGTGACTCTCTACCTCCCTTCTTTGTCTTCCTCTCTCTCCCACCCACACTCTCATACAAACACTTTTTATGCCCCCTCTATGTCTTCCTCTCTCTACCTCCCATACTCTAACACACTCACTCTCTACCTCCCCACTTTGTCTACATTTCCCTCCCTACCACACTCTCGCAAACACTTTCTATGATGCCTCTACGAATCCTTCTCTCCCTCCAACACTCTCTATCTCCCCTCTATGTCTCCCTCTATCTTCCTCCCACACTTTAACACACTCACTCTCTACCTCCCATCTTTTTCTACCTCTCTCTCTCTTAGGTATATAAAGAGGTAGTGGGCGGGGGGTGAGGGGGGGAGACGGTCCATAGTGATAATAGTGGAGACCATTCAATATAAGGTGGACAAGGTCCACTATAGTATTAAATAAGGCTCACTATGTTCGTTATATATAATAAATGTAAGAGGACTTCTTAGAATATTCCACTTCTAGAAGGTTCCTCCTCTAGAATGTTCATAAGTTGGTGGTAGCACTATATAAAAGGGTTCAAACAATGCAATGAGATAAGTTGAGAAGTATTGTATTTGGAGCGGTAGCTCAATAAGAGGATGCCCCTTCGAAGATTCAAGTGAACACGAGAGAATCCTTTCCATAATAGGATCCATTGTATGGTGTTTCCCTACCTCAAGGGTTTTCTTATAATAAAGTGTGTTTCCTCTATATTTCTCTCTGGATCTATTGAGGTGATTTTGTATTCAGATATTTGGTTCTTAACAATTGGTATCAAAGAACTTTCATTGGCAAGAATTGTAGGAAATTGTTTTTCTATTTTTGCATATTTTTTTCGATAAGAAAAGGAGGGTCGTGTTGTTTCAGACAATTTATGTATATTTATGTGTAAAATTTGCAAAAATGGGTTGTACATTTGAGTTCCTCTTAGAAAAAACCCAATTTAAAAAAAATATGTTTGAAATGGAGTCTGGGAAGTAAAGTTATTGGCATTTTAAAATATGTTATTTTTCAAGATTTTTTCGGTGGATGAATGGGAGATTTTTCTAAGTTTTGTAGCATGTGGGGTAAAATTTTCCCAAAAAAGTTACATATCCGAGTTCCTCTCAAACGTTTACCCAAATTAAAAAAATAAATCGTCTGAATTGGAGTTACGGAAGTGAAGATATCGTTAATTTAAAATCAAACATTTTTGGGGGTTTTTGTGACGACAGAGTCCATAAGTTTTCACAGGGTGCTCAGATTGCTACTAGATCAAACCCATTGGATGCAGAATTTATATAGATTTATTTTTGTATATTTTATGTGGTGTTTCCAATGGATATTCACTCTCAAACCCTCATGAAAATTCTACATATGATTGAAGCATTCAAAGCCCAAATGTATGACACATTGCATGACATTATCAATGGCATCAGAAATACTTTTCATAGTATTAAAGATTCCTTAGCTAGCATGCAGAAGAGATATCTTATGACAGACATTACGGATGAATATAATAAATAAGTATATTCTTGGTATGATTTTGAGGATGATTTTGATGATTGATATATGGATAGTTGTCATTTCTGGGATGAAAACCACTTTCATATTTTATTTGATGACTTTACTCCACCTTTTGTATATAACATCAGTGTAACAAATCAGAAGTCAGTAATGATTACCACTTTCCATCCTTGATATTCTACAGTGGTATTATTCCTTCCAAATTCATCTATGAATGTTTCCCACTATGTGGATGGATCTTGGTATTTGGATCCACGTGACAGATGTCAATATTTTGAGCATCATTTTCAGTTGGTTCTTGGGTTCAAATATATTTTGTGTGGATTTCACATGAGCACTTGGACATGGGACCTCGGTTTAAAATGGTGATTGAACTACTTTAGCATGCTATCTTTCAATTCTCTATGGGACCCTCTTTCTCTATTATACTTCAACACTATGGTCCACACTTATCCATGGGACCGTGGTATATGGTTGTACACTCTCATAAAAAGCATTGATAACAACGCTTTCATAAGGGGGATGAAACGTTAGGTAGCTAGAGAGGTAGTGGGGAAGGCCAGAAGGCCCATAGTGATAATAGTGGAGGTCATTCAATGTAAGGCGGACTAGATCCACTATAGTATTAAATAAGACCCACTATGGTAGTTAGATATAATAAATGTTAGAGGACTTCATAGAAGGTTCCACTTATAGAATTTTCCTCCTCTAGAATGTTCATAGGTGGGTGGTAGCACTATATAAAGGGGTTCAAGCAATGTAATGAGAGAAGTTGAGAAGTATTGTATTTGGAGCGGTATCTCAATAGGAGGATGCCCTCTCGAAGAGGCAAGTGAAAATGAGAGGATCCCTTCCATAATAGGATCCATTGTATGGTGTTTCCCTACCTCAAGGGTTTTCTTATAATAAAGTGTGTTTCTTCTATATTTATCTATGGATCTATTGAGGTGATTTTGTATTAAGATATTTGGTTCTTAGCACTCTCCCTCCCACACTATAACACACTCAATCTCTACCTCGCCTCTTTGTCCTCCTATATGTCATTCATATATCCCTCACCCCACCTCTATCTTCTACATCTACCCCCCCTCTCTATCTCCCTCTCACTCTGCCTCTCTACCCGTCCTGTTTGTCTCCCTCTCTCTCCCTCAAACTCCTATACATGCTAAGACCTAAAAATGGCATTAATTAGACATCACAAGGTATGAAAATCCATAAACCTAGACCTTACCTTGACATTCCTCAGACACTCACACCCACTCCCTCCACATCCCCCCCTCTTCCACTCTCTCTCTCTCTCTCTCAATATTAATCCCGGTCTCACTCTCTCTCCTCCTCTTTCTCTCTGTATTGCCCCTCTCTCTCTCCCTCTATATCCCCCCATTCCTCTCACTCTCTCTATACACCCCCTTCTATTTATCCCTCTCTTCTTCCCTTCCTCTCACAATACCTCTCTCTACCCCCCTCTCTATCTCCCTCTCCCTCTCTCTCACACTTTATATCTACTCCTCCTCTTTATATTTCTCTCTTCATCTCCCACACTCTATCACACTCCCTCTCTACCTTCCCTCTTTGTATAGATATCTCTCCGTCCCACACTCTAACAAACTCACTCTCTACCTCCCATCTTTGTTTTCCTCTCTCTCCCTCCCACACTTTCTCACACAGATTTTCTATCCCCCCTCTATGTCTTCCTCTCTCTACCTCCCCTATATGTCTACCTCTCTTGTCCTCCCACACTCTCTTACACACACTTTATATCTCTCCTCTATGTCTCCCTCT
>ML785165.1:207657-241434 GCA_009831015.1 Picea engelmannii
ATGGGTTATGTTAAAATCTCTCCCATACTAAAGTTTTTCACTCTAAACATTTAACCTTTGCTCTCTATAAAAGGTTTTCACTTCAAGAGATTTGATCTCTTTAGATGGTTGATATATTCTGAGTTCATATGGATCTATGTTGGTTAACCATTATTAACCATGCTAACCATAGTCAACCATGATCATTTTTAAATAATGTATTAATACTTTAATATTGTATTAACTTAAGGCATTACTACTTAAGTAATGTAATTTATACATTAAATTAATTAAGGTCAATGTATCACTAGTATTACTTTATTAGTGTATTAATTAATTGATACATTAATCCATTGCTAAAGTATTAATACATTAATAAAGTAATACTAGTAATACATTGAACTTAATATATTTAGTAATACATTATTAAAGTATTAATATATTAATAATATATTATTTCATTAATGTAATATATAAATTACATTACTAAATTAGTAATACATTAATTTAATACAATTATAAAGTATTAATAAATTAATAAATTAATTGAAAATGACATGGTTGAATATGGTTGACCATGAACATGGTTAATTTTGGTAGACCTTGGTTGAATTTTGGGAAGGAAATTTTTACTATGGTTGATTATGGTTGACCATCATAGATCCATCTTAAACAAAGATCTATCAATAGTACAAATGGATCAAATCTTTAGAGGTGAAAACATTTTTTACAGTGAAAAAACAATGCAAAATTTGAGGAAAGTTTAAAGGTTTAGAGTAAAAAACTTTAGTATGGGGGAGATGTTGATGTAACATAAATCATTAAAATAATAATAAAACATAAAAAAATAATATATGTATGTATATTTTAAAATTTAATATCATGAAGTATATATATATATTGGTTGGAATCTATTTTCTTTGGATTTTCCCTAGTTGCAATTAATAGGTCATCAAAACAATTTAATAAGGTTGTAATTTACAAGCATAGATTCCATCTCAACCCTGAATATATCAAAGGCCTAGAGGGATCAAATTTCTCAAGGTGCAAAACTTTTTTAAAGTGAAAAACTTGAGGAAAGGTTAAAGGTTTGCACTTGAGATATTTGATATTTGGTCCCTCTGGGGTTTGATAGATGCGGGATATGTTGGTTCCATTCATGGACTGTCAAGATGCGGGATATGTTGGTTCCATTCATGGACTGTCACACAAACTTTGTAGATCGTTACATAAGTTTGTTGAGACTATAGAGAGTATGAATCAAAAGTATAGTTAATGAGTTACATGAAGAATTATATATCTTAATATTATAATTTGTTTTAATTTGCAAATACTAATAGATAAATCAGACAACCAAACAAAGTACACGATTTCAACTTATAATATCTGTTTTGAAATTTGTTTTCATAACTTATTGCTAAATTTATTTCACTTGATGATTTGTTGAAGTTATCATTTATTCAATTATTTAATGCACTAAATCATTTTTCATGGTATTATCATTGAAATCAACGCACACTATTTTTTTTCATATTACATTACTATCACTAAAATGAATGTACCCTATTGTTTTATGTCGTATCATTGTTAAAATGAATACAAGTACTTGATTATGTAAATCATTTTTTACTGTATCATCATTTAAATCAATGCATATTCTTTTGTATTAAACCAATGCAACTAATTGTTATAAATCATAGAGGACAACTAAGATGTCATTGTCTAAACATTACACCTTTTGAATTCAGGGGAATTCAGCTAAGTGAAATGAGATTCTCTTTTTGTTTAAATTACCACTCAACTATGGAGTTACAACAATTTTTGGCCCCATTTTGGAAAAAATTGAAACACAAAAAAGTTGAAATTTTAGAGTACCTAAATAAGATATAGTTCCCTTAAAACTTTGCTCAAGAATATCTCAAAGAGCAAATTTTATAGTATTATCACTAAAATCAATGCACCCTATTGTTTTATGTTATATGATTGTTAAAATGAATACAACTCTTTGATTATGCTAAATCATTTCTCATATTATTATCACTTAAATCAATGCACCCTATCTCTATCATTTAAAGCTCCATTGAATTTATGACAATTTGTGTGCTCAATTCATTTCTCTTCATGATTTGTTGTATTCTTATCATTTTATCTTATATCATTGTTGAAATGAATACTAGTTAATTAATCCTAAAACAAGGGCAATACACGTCATTAATGACAATATATCTATATATATAACAATATATATTATAATATAATATTTTTGTGTAAAGCATAAATAACACAAGTTATAAATTCTATAGCAAAGATCATTGAGAGGGAAGAAAAGATCAAGGATTCAAAAACACATCCTTTTTCACAATCCACATCTAAATACCTTCCCACCTTTGTTTTTAATGTTTTTTTTTAATCTTGATAATAAGAATAAACATGAGACCTGTGATCGACCTCTCACAAGCTGTATTTTATTTCATTTTAAAAAACATTGATAGTTTCTATTTAAAAAAATAAATACAAAATAATTCAATAATATTTATTATTTTATTATAATATTTATGTTTTTAATAGTGTTGTATAAGTCATGGTAAAGGTAGAAACTTGTTATAAAAAAATTCTTCAATTAATTAATACATTAAATCATTTTTCATATCTCTAAATAATAGTAAATACTAAATACTAAAGTAATAGTAAATAAATATACTAAAGTAATAGTAATAAAAAATACTAAAGTAAAAGTAAATTTACAAAAATAATAGTACATATGATATATAATAGCATATGAATTTTTTAATTGGGTAAATACTAAATTTATAGTAAATATATTAAAGTAATTGAAGTAATAGTAATATTAAATATAAATAATAATATTAAATTCCAAAGTAATAGTAAATATGATATATATGTATTGAACTTGGGTTAGCAAACTAAACCCACACTTTAAGGAGTTGAGTCAATGAGAATTGAATTTAAAATTTGAAGGAGATGGGGATAGGCTTTAATCCACTTATGTGTGACATGTGTACACATAAGTGGATCAAAGCCCATCCCCATATCTTTCAAATTTGAAAATCAATTCCCCCTAAATTAAAGTGTGAATTTCATTTCAAAACTAATTAAAACTTTGGGAATAGTTGCTTATTACATCAGTTCCTCAAAAAGAAGTTGCCATAATCTCATTGAAGAACCAGATCTAGGTCAATTTCCACAAGAACTGAGTAACGAATATAACATTTTGACGTGTAAAAGCCTGAAATATAGTTAGCTGCTCCACTTTTTCCAAAAGCAGAAGATGTCTTGAGAATCTCTGTTGGGAATTACTTTTCACCGTCTCCGTCAAATTATATGTTTTTTTCATGTTTTGGGTTTCTCTAATCCCGTCACAAAATGTTTTGTTCAAAGCTCTGCCCTTCGAAGTACCATGTTTTCCGATCACAACGAAAAAGTTCCATTTATAAAAACCTCTAAGTCATTTCAAGGTTTTATATATTTTAAAGATAAATACTCTCCATAAAACTTGAATAAGAAATCCTATTAAAAATGCAAAAATATTACCTTCAATTTTATAAAAATCATATCTGCTAGGTTGATATAAGTCTATAAATTTCATTTTTCATCTTTTAAAATTAATGATATTAATTTACATATATTAATAAATTTTAAGTTAAATATAGTTGTTGGTAGTTAATGGTAAAATTAATGATATTAATTTACATATATTAATAAATTTTAAGTTAAATATAGTTGTTGGTAGTTAATGGTCTATGTAGCCATAAAAGACTATTAATATATTAATATATAATAAAATACCATTAATAAATTAATACATAATTAATCCATTAATTAATTTACTGTAGATACTAGAAATTAAAATATTAAGGTACTAATTAATATATTATTGTATTAATTAATTAAAAATTAATTAATTATTACATTAATGTAATGTATGAAATAAAATTATGTATTAATTAATACACTAATATATTATTAAATAATACACTACTAAACTATTAATACAATAAAACACTAATAAAGTATTAATACATTAATAAAGTAGTAATATATTATTAAAGTATTAATACATTAAAATAAATTATTGCGTATAGGGGCTCTATAGTTTAATATGGGAGAGATGTTCATGTAACCCATAATCTCTAAAAGGAAATACACCCTATCACATCCTCCTCTTAGAGGCAAGCCTTTTCCACACTAAGAGCATGACTATGACTAGAAACTTAATGTATAAGAACAAGTTAAACAACATGGAATACAAGAGGCTTCCTGAAATTGCTTCAAAATCAAATCTTAACCACCTTCAACTCAAGCGACACCATTTTGTAGAATAAGGATAGTATTGAAAATATCATTAAATCAAAATTTAACGAGAAAATGTGGTGTGATAAAGAGTTAGAGGAAACAACAAAATTAATGTATTATAAGGATGTAATCAACCCTAATCTAGAATATCAAAATTATCTCACTATTTTGATCTTCCTAAAATGCCACTCGATGAAAGAGTGTGTCACATTTGTGACACTAAGAAGGTTAAAGATGAAAATCAATTTCTCTTAGATTGTTCGGCCTACACCCACATTAATTTAAAAATATTTGTCACACTACCAACCTTCCTAACCTTTTAACTCAACAAAACTATAATTCTAAAGAATTGAAAGTAATCTCTTACCCTCTTAAGGTCCATTTGGTTTCAGTAGATGTTAATCATCATCATCATCATGAACATAACACATTAAAATAATAATAAAACACTAAAATAATAATAATAATAATAATAATAATAATAATAAATGAAAAGACAAAATATTTTAATATATGTTAATTTATTATAAAATATTTTAATATAACAAAATATATATATTGGTTTGTATTTGTTCTGTTTTGATTTTTCCTAGCTTTAATTAATAGCAAAAATAAAAACAGAACAAGGATATTGAAGGCTACCATGCTCTTCAATTTAGCAGTCAAGCAAGGCTTCCCTAAACCCTAGATGTAAAGCCTCATTGTTTCTATTTTTAAAAATGGGGATAGAAACATTCCCTCTAATTATAGGACTATTTTGATTAGCTCAATTTTAGCCAAGATTTATGGAATTGTTTTGGAAAAGAAGATTAGCCTTTGGCTAAAAAGTCACGATAAAAGAGCTAAAGGAAAGGTCGGGTTTAGGAGACATCATTCAACTATGGACCATATTGTTACCTTTAAGATCATTACAAAGGAGTTCTGCAATACTAAAACCAACCTTTTTTTTTTTTACTTTAGAAAAGCTTTTGATATGGTTCCTAGGAAAAACCTTTTGAATAGGTTGGAAGAGATAAAAGTGTCGCTCAAGTTGAGGGATGATGTGATAAGGATGTATGCTTGAATGTTATTTCTAAGTTTAAAAATAGTGAGGGCTGGTCAAAAGAGATTAACTGCAATATTGGAGTCAAACAAGGTTGTCCCTTGTCCCCTACCATTTTTGGCATATACATTGACAACTTAGAAGATTGCTTTGAAAAACAAGGTTGTGTCGACCCTGCTCTCACGGGTATAGTCATCAATATTCTTCTTTATGCTGATGATATCGTTCTTATGGAAATAAATCCCCATCATATTGAAAACCAATTAACAATCCTCTAACATCCCCTCTGTTACGACAATGAATAAAGATGGATATTTATTTATTTAAAACATTAGGAAATTAACGTCATCACATAATTCATAGCAACTCATAGTCAACATGACATCCTAATCAATAACGACACAAGCCAACACATTAACATAAATAATAGCGACACAATATCAACACACAACCATAAATAACAACATCGTTCAACACATCACACTCAACCGAAGAAAAATATGAATAATGATCAACCATATCACTGAATAAATAAAGAATTGTCTGCCCAACCTATCTTGCATGGTTAGGACCTCCAAGACACATAAGAAACGTTGAAGCCCAGGATTCATCCGGTTGATTTTGACCATTTAAGGTCTCAAGGATAACGACTCTTCAGAGGAACAAGGAGGTGTCTAAATCCCACTAATACAATCAAGCCGAAAATCAACTAAATCAATCAATCAATCTTAATCATCAATTATTCATGGCACAGGAGAAAATTCTATTACAACATGCATCAATTTAGAAGACACATTTACCACCTATGGATCATTCCAATGATAGTCCACATACAGTTTACATACATCAAATTTATTTCATGGCGCAAGAGTAATCATAAGCTTTATTTACATGGCTCAAGAGTAAGATGATTACTTTCTCCATCATATATCAACATTGATTTCAACATAGAGACACCAAATTAATTATCGAGTCACATTATATCACAAACAATTCATAATATTTCTTCATAGAATTCTACCTACTCGATTAGCAAGCTAACAAGACTCTACAATTAATATCAATAATGAAGAATGTCACCTAGAAATAAAATTCACAATCACCATGAAATTAAACTTGTTCCATTCCAATATAATTGTATTACTTCATCACAAATAATGAAATTCAATAGATAGAATACTAACATAAGTTTTCCTCTTATAGAAATTAAAATAATTGAAATGAATAATATCTTGATATTAAATTTTAGTAGGTAATATGAAACTAAATATAGTCAATGCCTAAGTTCATCAGTTATGCAAAGTTATTCAATAATTTGGGTGCAGTTTATGTAGGTTTGCACAATTTACACAATCAATCATACCTCGACATCGCCCTAAAATTTGATGAAAATAGAACAAAATGGTTTTACTTAGAAAACAAATGGATAAATGTACCAACCATTATGGATGGAAGGAAGTTGGTGGTGTTCATTATTAATGGCTTAGTTGAAGTCTTTCAATGATTAGGAAATATTGAGTATCACTAACAATATTGCGGAGATGCCTTGGGATACTCTCGACAAGAACCTTGTTAAGTTAAAGTAATCAATTTTAGAGTTCATGCTTACTACTTAAGCATATTGATGGGTTGGTTGTCAATGAGTGGTGGGTAATTCACTTACCTTTATATTCAAGGTATGGATCTATTTCGTAGCACAAAAGTTTGAATCCCTTGAATGTTTTATTAGAATTAAAAATCCTTAATAGGTAGTCATTAGGACATGCATTATTGATCGTTGTTATATTTGAAAATATAGATACAATGCCAATTCGTGTAAAAGAGGTAAGGTTCAAGGAAAGTAAGGAAACTTTGTAACTCTTCTTCCCAACACCCCAAAGGACTCGGAGAAGGTCAATCAATGCATCTAATCCATTCACAAGTTATAATGCATGCCCTTAGGAAACTTACGAGGCCCATTATTACATGAAAATTAAAACAAGAACCTATCATTCGACATTACATTCTATTAGCATCGTGATTTTTGCAGTTAGAGTTAGTCCTAGATGAGTCATAGTTTGTGCGTTAAAGCTTGTAAGGTCAGTGACTAAATAAAGAGTGGATCGAAACCATCAGGTAACAGGTTTGGCCATAAGTTGGTTGAAGGGGTGTAAGGTTCGCCACGTTTAAATCATAAGGGTCCATTTCCCTAAGTCTCGAGTCACGTCGAACAAGTGGGATTTATGGGACAAAAATCGATTCAAGTGGTTGGGATAAAGGTCACGTCAAAATATATTATGAACATCATTCCTTAATCATTATGTCAAAAAAGTAAACAATCATGGCACTCTTATCATGTGTACTTTTCACACTTAAAAAGTGTACTCGTTGCACGAGTCTGCTACGCAAATATTCAACCTACTTTCTAACTCCTCACTGCCATGGGTTTGTTTTCCTTTTCCATGATTTCATTCTATATCCGCTCAAGCATAAATATTGGTCACCCTTCACGACTCTCCTTCACTTTCAGAGTTTGTGCGTTATTCGTAGTTTTTTCAGCAAGCTCTAGAGCCCTTCTCTACGTAAATGTTATTTGTTTTCAGTCGTTACATAAGTATCCTGTGTTTAGTTCGATATGTCTCCTTCATTGTTTTCAACCATTGCTTAAATTATTTTTGTCTACCATGCAAAGGTGTATGTTATTTCCTTTTCTTGTCATCTCTATGAAATTCGTCATTCTTATTTACTATGTAGAGAGGGTATCACAATTCATTAATGTGAGCATGAAATTAATATATACCGCCATCATGGAAGTGTCCCAAAGAATAAAAAATAAGGCGAGAAGTGGCAGGGCCGTGAGGTTTGAACCTTAGGACCTGGAGTTAATAATTGAAGACCCGACAATCAGGGTGTCCTTTGAAAAAGACAGGTGTATGCATTTCTTCGAAAGGGTCAAAGGATATAATGTGAAGTTGGTTGATCAGTTCACCCTCAATTTTACTAGGGTCAGTGCGACAATTGCAGGAATCACTTTCTATGTGACGGAGGAAACATTGTTAGCTTTGAAGGAGATCCCTCCAGGTGAATAAAATTTGTTTAAAGGCAGGACTATACAAATTTCTTGTTATGATGACTTCATCAAGCTTGAATATATAAATCAGAAAATTGGAGCCGACATTCCAAGCCAGTATCTCCTGGAGCCATTCGAGAAGCTTCTAAAGATAATCAGAAGATATTTCACCTCTGAAGGAAGGTTCGACATGGTGTATCCATATCACATTAGGTTATTGATTCACTTCAAGGGGAAAATCCCTTGAATCTACCTTTATTCTTATGTTGAATCTTGGGAAATATGGAAGACAACTTCCAAGACAAGGGAATCCAGTCGAGGAACAATTTATTCCATTTTTCATTAATTAATATGTTAGTGGTTGAAGAATTGAGACATTTGAACAAATACCGAGATTCATTTCTGATTTCACCTAACATCCCTAGAGACCCCAAAGGAGACATTCCTTTGTCTGGAGAGGAAAAAACACTCAATAGTGCAGAGGGGGGAAAGGAATATGTCACGGGAAAAAGAAAGGAAAAGAAATAGATAACTCGTCATCCCATTATCCAACATCCCAGAAGAAAGGCAGGTCAAGGTTGACTAATAAAACTGAGGATATCCAAGCTCCCAACAAACCATGCACCAAGTATGTTGCCAAGATATTTCCCATTTGCATCATTCAACTAGAGCCTGTTGAAGGTGCAAGAAAGGGAATTGATGAAAGGTAGCGGGAGTTAGGTGAGGAAAATGAAAATGTTCAGGAGTTATCGCAGCAACTGAAGAAAATGAAACACATTATTTCCTAACTTTATCAAGAAAGAAGAGAGTTGAGAATACAACTATCATAAAGGACTATTGAAACACCAGGGTCACAGAGTTGAGCAGGTCAGTTACCCCCTACCTTGTCCACAGTGAGATAAGGGAATGTAAATTGGATTAAAAAATAGCTCAGAGAGTCACAAGGTGTAATTATTAAGCTTTGGGAGGAGCATAGGATGTTAGAATAAAAAATTGTAGAGCATTTCAAAGAGTGTAGGCCAACCATTGATAACACATGTGTAGTTCTCACCAGTGTTCAATCAAAACTTAAAAGAAATGCAGTTTTGTTGAGACAGGTGACAAGTTTGAGCAAACAGAACTAGTCTTTAAGAAAAACACTCAAATATTTAAGGTTGCAGGTGACGCCGAAGGCGTGAGTAAGACAACCCCATTTTTGTCTTTTTGGATCATGGCATGGAATATTTCTCCATACATATCCTTCTTTCTTACTTTAACAAGAAGTCTGATGCAACACCTGCGCAATGAATATTCACTGCACACATTTTGTAAACCTACCTACTGAGAAGGGAAGGTATAAATGAAACACATGCCAATTTTGAAAGAGATGCATGGTCCCTAGATATTGTTGCCACCTCGAGTTGCAAAAGTGATCGCAAATGGGCATTTGCTACACCATATCACCACACGTATGCTACAACCAGTGATCACGTAGCAGCGACCATAATCTGTTATACAGAGGTGACATAGTTTCCAACAGTACGCATGATTACTCGGGCACCTCTTGGGAGGAAAAGTTGATTTATCACAACCATATGGTCGAATATTACTCATGAACAAATGATTGAAATGAATATGTCGGTTATGTTATGATTAGGCACATTCAGGTTTCTATTTCTAGTAAATTTTGTTGAAGAGGTTGTCTTGGGGGAAAGTAACTGAATTTGGGATTCTAGAAGAAAGTAGTTCGAAGCATAACATCCAAAGAGGGTGTTAGTTTTTTATATATTGTATATTTTTTATGTAATCCAGGTTGGAAAAGCATTGTAGACAAAGGACCCTTGAATGTAATTTTCTAAATCTAATGGAAATATAATGCAGAGGTCTTGAAGCTTTGATGAAAAGATTCTAATGGTGGTGGTTTGATGTGTTGTGATTCTATCTAAGTATGCACTTCCTATTTCCTGCAAATTCATGTATGTTTCATTTGTTTAACTTGGAAATATTTAAAGGTTTTAAAATTCATCTCGTGGTGCTTTAGACTCAACCATTTAAACGTTGTGTTTGTCTTCTAAGTTAAGTCAGAATTCATCTTTAAAGGTGCTCTCATTTTCTTTATTTTTTTCCTTTCTCCAACCCTACTCAACGATATTGACACTGAAAGACCATTTCCTATTTAGCCTTTATCCTCTAAAAGTTTCCCTTACAAGAAATTCCACATTATATTTTAATTAAAGTCAATTTCCCTCACCCATCCTAAAATCACTCCTTAAATCACTCCTAATTGTCTCTTTATTCCCCTTATTTCTAATGAATGACTGACACCTTACTAAATCTCAGTTGAGTTAAAATATGAGTCTTCTTCTAGTTAGACAAATGTTAACTATATTCTAGATACCTTTCTATGCGTACATATTTTTTCATCTTTATTTCTTTCTCATTTTAGAATTCACTTTTAATATTTTCTTGCACACATCTCCCTTATCAAATCTTTAGATATATTTCACTCCTTTTAATTCATAATTGATTTACCTCATCCCCTTTTATTTAATTTATAATTTAGTTTTAGTTTTCTTATGCAAACTTAGACTTAGGCTTAAATTTTGAATAGGCTTAGACTTTCATTTGGGGAGGTAAAATTGATAATTTCAATCCTTAAGTAATTAATTAAATCCGACAATGTTTAAATATTTTTACAAGGTTTAATTATTTTCTCAAGGTTTTCTAGGCCACCTAAGATATTGACTCATGTGTTACTTCCGCGACATTCCCTTCAAAACGCATTATGTGCTCCAAGGGTGCCACTCACCTTTGACTGTTTTTGGTAGTTGTCCAACCCTTGGAGTCAACACTCCATTCGAGCAACCTTGTGAGAGATTAAGGGATTCTAAGGAATAAGGACCCTTCCTTATTGCATGCCCCCTTATAAAGATTCGTGAGTGACTGTCTCAGTCTACCCTCACGACATCATGGACCTCTCGAACTAGGTAATCATTAACCTACAATTCGAGCCACGACGAGAGTGCTATTAGATTGTGGCAGGGACACTGCCACACCTCTACCTCAATATCTAGTCTATGTGCATGGCCCCTTTGCTCCTTATGTGAACCAGATTAGCAAGAATTCATCAACTTGCATCCATCAATGAAACACTTTCAATCATCCATATACAAAGTCATACTATAATCGATCATATGTCACATATTTATAAATGAAATACTCAAACTAATACAATCCACTCCCTCACTCAATATAGAGTCCAGGGAGGGTCATTGATGCCCTCAACATCCACCATCTGTCAAGTGTCCTGCACACTCATGGAAACTTGCCAATAACATATGTCTATATGCATATAAGAAATAACATAAAATCATAATCCATCAACATCATCATAAGAATCCATAAGCGAAAAAAATAACCATGTACTATAACCAAATAACTTGCATGCAAGTTTCCTCAAATAATTCAATAACATGTGCTGGAAAGAGTAGGATGTTACATACACCCCCTCTTGTTTTAAAATTGTTCCTGAATTTGTACAACATATAAAATGTAGTAATAAAAGTATCTGACAATATCCATATGTCTAATCTATCAAATAAGTAAGGAAATTGTTAATGCATATCATATGCATCCTCCTAGGTAGCCGAGTGTGGACTATAATGGTCCCACTAAAACTTGACCTAATCGACTGTTTGATGCCATAGCTGTCAAATACGATGCTCCAGAATGCGGATTGGCTCCCCCGTGAGAGAACCCTCATCCGACACTTGCAAATAACTCATGTCAATCACATGTGTAGGATCACTAACATAATGTATCAAAACATATACATGAAAAACATCGTGCATACGCCTCAAAGAATTAGGCAAGTCTAGTCGATAGGCCACGAGTCCTTTCTTTTCCACAACTTCGAAAGGTCCCACAAACCTAGGAGAGATTTTAGAACCCTTTCCAAACTTGATCGAACTCTTGTCCAGTTTCAACTGCATGAAAAATCGGTCGCCAAGTTCATAATTGTGGTCAAAGCGATGCAGAACAACATAACTCTTCGGTTGATCTTGTGCCTCTTTGATCGCTTGTCTTATCGATTTCATTTTTTCTTCCATTTCTTGGATTTCTTTTGGTCCGAGCATGACCCTATCCTTAGGTCGATCCTAGCTCAATGGAGTCTGACATGGTCACCCGTAAATAAACTCAAATGGTGTCATCTTAATGGTACTTTGATATTTGTTGTTGTAAGAAAACTCTACCAGTAGAAAGAACTCTTCCCAATGCTTATGTTGGTCCATTACATACATACACAACATATATTCCAAAATTTGGTTCGTTCTTTTTGTCTACCCGTCTGTCTCAGAGTGATATGTTGTACTAGGGTTTAGTAGTGTTTCGAAGGTGCTAGAGGGAAAACCCCTCCTATGGCTACACCAGGGTTCAGAATGTAGGTAGATCAATTAACCGTCTAAAACTCAACTACTTCTCTAAACTGCCCCAAACATACTGAAACTCATACAATAAAATCAAAGGTGAGGAAGATCGGGTAACTATACCTCTAATCCGCGTCCAGTGATGATCCCCTCACGCTTGAAAGTTTGTTTGATTGCACGCCTCCTCCCAGGGATGACATGCATTCAAAGATAGACAAACAAAAAAATAGAAGCATGCCATTTCATATACAAATTAAGGGTAGATGTTAGAATGTCAAAACATAAACCAATAAAATCATTCAATATACCATGAATTGGGACAGGTTAAGTAATTCTTTTATTAATAACTCAATGATTATACCTTTACAATCAAAGCCAGCTACCGCTCTGCGAACCTAGTCCGAGCTCCTCTTCACCAACATCCAAGTGCACCTTTGTATGGCTTCTCCTCTCAACCTTTTGATCTCTTCTTGGGAATTGAATGGGTTCTGATGTGGGAAGAAGGGATAATGGGGGAATGCTAAGGCAATTCTCACAAAAGGGTTGCAATATCTTGGGAAAGGAGGGGAAGTGAAATTGAGCAGAGTTTCATTGTTCTGATGTCTATATGTAAAATGAGACCTAAACACCTCCTTTTATATGACAAAGGGATGGTTATTCAGTTGGGTGATAGGATATAGGCGGTGGATTAGTTGGGAAACTACCCAATAGCCCATAATCTCAACGAATTCCTTGCAACTTTTGCAAGTATACGCAAGTTGTTATGGTGTAACATGTGTATGTATGCAATTTGTAGTGGTGCAAAGAGAATATGTACATGGGCAATATTGGTGCAGGGCATGTACATCTTCAAAAAATTGGTTTTTAGAAGAGCAACTCAGTAGTGCTTTGGAAACAAATACAAGTAAGAGGGACAAAGGAAAGGTATGCATGTGTAGAAAAATTTAGGGTTATAATAGATTCCCCCTAATGTGTGAGCTCAGAAGATAATCTGATGGCTGAAATACATTAAAAAATATTCACCAATGTACGTAGTTGAGTGAGCATGGGACCAGAGTTCGGGAGGTGCCATCTGCAAAAATAACAATTGTCTCTCTAACGTGAGCATACCCATGCTTGGGATGAAATAAATCATGGTTTATAATCAAATAAATTGCAGATCCATGTCATATAACTATATAAAGTGTAGTTGCGATAAATACACAATAGATCTACATCTCAAAATCAAACATATAAAAGTATAGTATCCATCTTCAAGAATCCAATAACGCCCGATGGCTGGAGATGGGGTCTTCATAGCTCGAGAAACAACTTCAAGACATTCAAAACTTAGGTAGGAGTACAATGTGAGTGTATGAATTCACTACCAAGAGGTCTTTGACGACTTGTCGGGAAAATACAAGAGGATCTCGATGATCAGGCAAAGAACTTCGTTGATTTTGAATCAGGACTTGACTGGACTTTTGGGATGGCTGACTCATGAGGTCAAGAGAAAAACCACAGAAAGGCCGACTCAGGTTCGGTGAAACTTCCCATGGACAAAATCACGAAAGATGATCTGACTAAGGAAACATGGCATTGACATAAGTTCACGATGCAGGAGGCAACACAAACTCTCCATGTGTTTGGAAGAGTAACCAAACGAAGGAGGACACAACTCTATGTAGAGAGAACAATTTCCTAAGGTAATATTAGATCCCAATGCTTGATGAACAAATAGAAGGATGTACTTTGTCCAAGGGAGACTCATTGTGCTTCCAAAAAGGAATATATATTTCCCATCCCCTTTTTTCGGGGTTTTTTATTTTTTTGTCTTTTTCAATTTTTTAAAGAGATTCAAAAAGAATAAAATAATTCTATTTTAAAAAGGAGGAATGAATGTCACAAGAAAGAATACTAGTTCTAGGCGCAAGGAACATACTATTTCTCAGAGCAAGGAGACATGTGCAAGGAAAGGAAACTCGGAAAAAAATTCTCCATTGGTCAAGATGTCAAGTCACTGAGACAAAATTCTACAAGGCTTGCATATAAGGCATGATTCAAAGGTGAAGTTGAGAGCAACATGGAGCCGACATTAGGCCAAACATGTAGAGATGCAAATGCGATTATCAAGACATAATGAAATCCCCTTCAATGTAATTTTGACGAGCCCAGAGAAGGTAAGATCGATAGTTTTTTCACGTTTAGAGAGTCTGAAAAAATGTAAAAGAAGAGTCCAAGGGTACCTTTTTCGGAGATAGTCTATTTGGTTCGAAATAGGGGTAAACTGGCACCGAAAAGACGTATATTCAAAAACATTTTAACGAGTGTGACAAAGACAAGATCACTTGGCAATCTTTTCAATTTAAAGTATTCTGAAAAGAGATTAACTATGGAATCACTACCTTTTTCTATATTTAGTCTCCTTAGCCGAAAAAGTATAAAAGTTACTGAGGATAACTCTCCCGGTGAGATGAAACTCCCGAGGCATATCTTTTTCCTCGATAATCCACAGGCCAAAAAAAGGGGTAAACTCATGCCAATAGATGTTCTTCTGTACCAATTTAACGAGTGTGAAGGAACAATGTCACTCGACAATCTTTTCAATTTTAGGTAGTTTGAAAAGAGATTTACTATGGACTTCGTGGGGGTTCCCTTTTTATAAGTAATCTCCAAGGCCCGGAAAAGGTTATAAACCAAAACCAAGGAGAATGTTCCTTTTTCGTAAATTTAGTCCCTCGGGCTCGAAAAAGTGGTAAAATTATACCTGAGAATACTCTTCTAGCGAACCAAATTTCCTAGAGTATAACTTTGTTCATACAATTGACCATTCAGACCGAAAAAGGGGTAAACTATCGCCGGACACTCGTGCCTTCAAATTTAAGTTTGGCGAGTGTGAAGGGAAACAAGATCGCTCGACAATATTTTCATGTGCAGAGATTCTGAAAAGGGCTTAAGGAAGACTCCAGAAGGTTACTTTTTTCAGTTAATCCAGAAAAGATTGAAAATCATAAATGCAATCTTGTCGGATGTTGATTTCGGATTTCGAAGCAAGTTTGAAAGAAAACAAAGCGTGCTTATTTTGGGAGTCTCGAGCCTAAATTCATTATTGACAACATGGACGTCAAAATCCAATAAGGATCTATCTAGGGAATCCATGAAAAGGTAGACTCTACCACCCAATCATGACACTTATAAAGAAACAATGGCAGTTCTATGTTGCACATCAGTGGGATCGATCCTATGGCAAAGAGGAAAAGACAACAAGATGCATAAAGTGGAGGTGAAATCCTAACTTATATGCAAAAAGTTGGAAAAAATGACTTTTACCAAAGGATTTTTAAGGTGAACCACCTGCCCAAAGTTACCAAACCAAAAGGTAAAGTGTATCATAACATCCAATAAGAAACTCAAGAACAGAATTAAATGATTTCTAGGTCAGAGAAAATGACAAAGGGGGTAAAAAAAGTGGCAAAAACGACCAAAAAGTCTATAAATAGAAGCTGGCAGCTCATTTTCACTATTGCAATTTGAAAATTAACCAAAAGGTAAAAAAGAATCATTTTCTAAATAAGTCGATTATGGGATCTTCAAAGGACGAGACAAACTTCTGCTCGAAACACGTAAGTAAACATGTATCCCTCCTTCATTTCCATTCTTCCTTTCTGCATTTATTTTTGTTTTGGGGGGGGGCATGCTCTCCTAAAAAAGAGTGGTCGTGCATGTACGTGGGGTTTCCAAGGATAGCCCACATATGTACTCAGGCATAAAACACTCTTCCCATGTACATACGTGAATGTGACCAAAACAGACCGCGTACACCCTCAAAATCATGGAAAAATTATGAATGAAAGAGATAACTTCCTTTTGAACTGCCATGGAACATGATGTATGTCCATTGGAGGGAGAGGGAACATGAGGACATTGATATACTGGTCTATGAGGACCATTCTTCCATTGTCACATTGAAACAATGTGGGTTGTGGATTCTGGAAGTTCTTCTGGTGTTCCTTTATGAGGGCACAACCCAAGATATTGAATGCCCTAGTTGAATACTGGCATACAGATGCAGAGGCATTTATGATATAGGGGTAGTCGTTGACTCCAATGACTGAGGATATATACTTCTTGAATGGCCTCTCGAGGAGAGGGGAACTAGTCAATCTATATACCTTTCCCCCCGGCCTTTCAACATTGGGGATTACATGAGGATGTGTTGTGAAGTCGACACTTAGAAGGTAGGCTATCAAGTGCCCATTCATAAGATCACAATATTGTCACTGAGGGTGATCCTATTACTTATTGGATGGATTACTAGATATGCGTCCCTTCACCAGGATTCCCAGGAGCCTATGCATTGTGCAATTCAGTGCCAGGAGGCACATATATTTGACTGGAGTACGACCATGCTCACATGAATGAAGAGGTAGTTTTCAGAGTGTCGTGAGTGTAGTAAAAAAAATTTGGGTTTGGCACCATCCTTTTCTCATTCTTCTTCTTCAAGAGTGCCTAGTCTGAGTCCCATAGAGATTGTACGGGGGCATGTGGCCTCCTTCCCAGAAGTATGCAGATGGGCAACATTACTGAAATGAAAGGGGGGAGGAAGGACCATAGAGGCCTTCGATGAAAAATTCTTCGACCGGTGGGCACAACAGATTCCATCCATAGAGGACTACCCCTATGATGGAATCAAATTTTCAGGGATCCAAACATGCCCGTGCCTCCCATAGAGGAGAGAGGAGAGTTAGGTACATGTTTTTAAAGTTATTTAATTTTTTATTTATTTTATATATATCATTTTTATATGCATCAAAGTACTGACTTTTGTATATGTTATGTAGATGTGGGACTAGTGTACCTGACGGACTTCATGAGGACTTGGTGGCATCCTTGACCAGAGGTGGACCAACAACAGTCGGTGGACCACTAACTAGCAACCACAGGGGGACCTCTAGTTAAAGAGGATGAGAGAGTTTTGAGGCGGGTGGAGAGGAACCTCATTGCGCTTACTCGTACAATTCCTATGGGCGATATTGAGGATATCCCACCTTCCATGAAGCCTCATGTAGTGGGGGTTCCATATTCTTGGATCCATATTTTTCGGCGTTTGGCCAACGTCGTCATTCACTACGACAGGGCCAATAAGCCTTGAGCTTAGATAGCCTAGACTATTATGTTCCGAGAGCACCTTTGTATATTTTTTGAGGGCATAAGCCCTGTGATGTATACTGAACATTATTTTTTGAGGCGTTCGCGCCCACCTATGTACTCCTGAAATATATATATATATATATATATATATATATATATATTTACATCTTTATCGTCTTATGGATCACATTTTTTACAAATGTGTGTACATGTGTATGTGTGTGATTATTTTTATGTGTGTGCAACATGCTAATCTAATACTTGATTATCTAGAGTATCTTTCATTTGATTTAATCCCCTAGAAACATGGATATACTTAATGTAATCAAAGTAACGTTCTAAGAGACATTCCCTAAGGAAACATTAGTGCAAAGTAGGATCATAAATGTGGTAAACTCCATTTAACTGGGACACAACTGGTTGAGCATCTAAGTATACTCGGAGGTGAGAAATTCCATGCGACAAAGTGTCACGAAGAAACTCTATCACTGCATTGTACTCAACGACATTGTTTGTGGCATCACCTAGACAGATACCTCCGGAAGATAACAACTGGACCTTAGGTGTGAAAATCACCTAAGCTACGGAAGCAAGCCTCTGAGTGTGTTGGCTAGTGCCGTCTGCGAACCCAAAGAACACCTCCGATTAACTTGACATCTGCCATAGTGAAAAAGATGACATAAATATCGACACGTCCATAAAGAAAAAGACAGAAATCGGTATAAGAACTATACATATGTACAAGAAGTTACCCAGGAGACCAACCTAAGAGTAATACTTCTTGAGGTAGAGCCCATTTCTAGGCTCCACCAAGGCATTTCCCTCAAATTCAACCAAATAGTAAGTACCCTTCTTTAAGACCTCTTTCACGATGAAATATTTGAACCAGATGAGTTTGAACTTGCCTACCCCCAGGGGATCCTTGTCTTGATCATAGAATAGGACAGGATCTCCTTTGGAAAAAATACGAGGATGAACAAACCGATCATATTGAAAATTGACTCATTTCTTATGAGTCTCATTGGTCGAGGTTGCATCTCGACATTTCTCATTGAGCTGCTCGAGATATAATAGGCGTTACTCAAGTGGTGAAGTGTCTAGAAGTAACTCTAATGCCAACTTTAAAGACAGAATCTGGAAATCAATAGGAAAGACTTCTTGCATCCTGTATACGAGTTGAAAAGGTGAGAAACTGGTGGAAATAGTTATAGATGGTCGGTAGACCCATAATGACGAGTATAACATCAAATGCCAATTTGACTTGGAAGAATTGATTGTTCGCTAAAGAATAGTCTTGAGAGACTTATTCACAACTTCATCCTGACCATTCGCTTGTGGGTAGTAGTGTGATGAATGTTCTTGCCTCAACCCAAGATTTGATGTTAAATTAGACATCAATGTTTTTTTGGAAGTGACTGTGATGCTCAATGAAAATATCCTTTGGGATGTTGAACCTTGCTACTATCTGGTTAACAATGAAGAGAGGTGTTATTTCTCCATCATTTTTAAACATTGGCATAGCCTAGACCCACTTTCTGAAGTAGTCTATCGCTATGATGATCTAATGATGCCCCCTGACTGAAGTCGAGCGACATGTAGTAAAATCAATCCCCTACTTGGTGAAGGGATCAATAGTGATGATGGGAAACATGGGAGTAGTGATGACGGGAAACACGGGTGGCACTTCTTGATCGACTCAACACAATATTTGATTAACATAGGCCAAAAGTAATCAACACGTAAAATATTTTGGGTTGTTACCAACATAGAAAAATGACCACCACATCCTCCATTGTGGAAGTCATTAATAATGAGTTATGCTTCCTCATTTATAAGGCACTGATGAAGAATGCAATCTACACCTCGACAATACAAAGTGCCATCGAGTATGAGATAGTTTTGTGCCTCATTGTAAATTAGTCGATGCTCTTCACGGGAAGCAGGAGAATGGCACTTTAAAGTATGGATATAGACTATTATATCCCCATACCAGGGGTCCGAAGGTGCAATTAGAAAAATTTATCCTTTGATAGGCAATTCTTTGGGCGTAACATCACTTGATTCGACCAGAAGTTCTGAAATAAGTTCTGCAAAGATGAATGACTTTTTGGATTGCACGGAAACAAAATCAAAGTCAAATTCCTGGAGGATTACAATCCATCTATTGATATTTCTGCCAATGACCCGTCTTGTCAACACATATTGAAAGGGCTTCACAATGGCAATGATAGTAGTCTTACGAAAAAAAATGTAATGACAAAACCTTTGGACAACATGCATTGTTTCCAACACAAGTTTATCAACATGGGAATAGTTGAGTTCCATCCCAACCAAGCCTCGAATCAAGTAATAAATAACATGCTCCTGGAGCAGATCATCCTCCTGAACCAAAACCATGTCAATGGTCAGCTCTGCAGCATCCAAGTACAACAAGAAAACTTTGTTATAATTGGGAGGTTGGAGAAGACGGGCATACATAAGGGAGTGTTTCAATGCTTCAAAAGAGCATTGAGTGACCTCATCCCAATAGAAGGGGACTCCCTTTTTCAAAATATGCATGAACCCTTTAGTGATCTCAGTGTAGTTTGCGACAAAACGCCGAAGAAAGTTTGCTTTCCCCTATAAGCTTTGAAGTTGGGTTATTGTGCACGGGGGAGACAAATGAACTACTGCCTCAACCTTAAGAGGATCGACCATGATCCCGGTTGTCGAAAGAATGAAACCTAAGAGATGACCCAACGTCACGCAGAAACTGCACTTGTTAGGATTCAAGTGAATCTGATAGTAGCAACATTGTTCGAAGATTAGTCAGAGGTGTGTGGGATGATCATATCTCTTGCGAGAGCATGATACTAGATCATCGAGATAAGACTCAACTATATGTCTAAGGTCGTGGAAAGAAAAATACATTACCCGTTGAAAAGTGGCTCCAACATTCTTCAGGCCAAGAGGCATCTTTGGATTAAAAAAATTGCCCAAAGGACAGATAAAATATGTTTTATGATGATCTTCAAGTTTGATCTGGATCTTTTTATATCCCAAAAAACCATCAATGAATGAAAATACCTCACATCCTATGCATTCATCGACAATCTGATCGATGAATGGGGTGGGAAAATCACCTTTCGGACAAGCCTTGTTCAAGTCACAAAAGTCCATGAACACGTGAATCATACCTTGTTTTTTGTTAACTAGAACGAGATTTGACACCCATTCCGTCAACTGTACGGGGTAGATAAAATCATCTTTAAGCAAATTCTCTACTTCATCCTTAATTATTGATGCTTTCTGAGGATTCACCGAATGAATATTCTGTTGGAACAACTTGGCATCAGGATAAGTTGTTATCTCATGTTCGAAAATTATTGGGTCTATGCCTGGAATCTCCTCGTAAGACCAGGAAAAAACTTCGTGAAATTCCTTAAATAACTCAGTATAAATTCGAATCTATTTGAGGGAGCAGTACGCTCCAAAGAAAACATTCTCCATGACACTAGGGGTTCTAGAGATATCTATAGAGATCATTTCAGTGATACTAGCCATATTATCCTTGGCATAAACTACGTGCATTGCCATAGGATTGATAGAAGAAGACATATCTCCAGTCATAGTAAAAAAAAAAACACCTGCCTTTATTCTTCTCAACTCTGGGAGGAAGTATGATCTATGATGGAGATCATCCCAAGATCTATCTAGAATAGTCAATGCCTCAAGAATCACCTCATATGAGAGAAATACCAGGTCTAAATAATCTGTAGTGGCAAGAGAAACATGAACCCAAATAGGCTCGAGAAATGGATCTAACTCCTATGTGGGAGCCAAATCGGGGTTGGTCGAAGCTTGTTGGACAATTTTGTATGCAAATTTTTCCACAGACAATGGCATGGCCATGCCAAAATTCCCTGTCCATTCCATCGAGGTCGATGGGGAAGGAATATTCCATGGGTTTTGAAAGTAAGTCATTCGAAATTACGACATTTGAATATAATATTAAAATTGCCAGAAGGAGGCGGGTAATCGAAAGTACCCATTAGTGATGGACACAAACCAACCCCTACATTGACGGTTATGGGTTGAGGATTATCAATCATCGGGACCATGGATGCCCTTGATGAAGGTTAGCTCTGAAGGACCTCCAAAGAAGACATCGCGCAAGGGGTTTATGCCAAATATTCCACAACATAGTAGTTATGGGTAGCCCTCACATTCAAATTATGAGAATATCTCTTGAATGCACCTTTGGGGATGTGTTTCATTGTTTCTCCCATCATATTCTCAATCTAGAGAGGAACTGGTGGGTTTGTGGCTTCTTTAATTTTTTCGGTAGATTTTGGCATTATGTAGTCTTGAGTCCTAGTTGCTATATGAGCGTCACCTTTCAACATGTAAACATTTGTGGTCGAGGTATTACTAGTAGACATGGGGGGTCCTTGACTGCCCCCTTTCATGCTCAAAGATGTTGAGGCTTGAGCCATGTTTTGTCCATGTGGAAATGGGTTTGTCAGCACAATAGGTTGTTGTTGTGATAATAGATTATGGGCCTCCACAAGTCAAGGGAACAGGTGTGTCGGGTGTTCTTCTGTGCAAAGGTTACATGGATACTTCAACTTTATCTTCTCTGTGTTTCCCCTGCCAACATGGTTATTAGCTTTTTTGTCCCCTTTACCCTTCTTTTTCCATTTTTTTTTCCTTCAGATTGTTGGTTGGCCTTCGGGTTCTTCGAATCCACATTGTGTATGTCCAAAATTTCAGTAAGGGGAACAACTGAACCGAAGGTCTAGCTGGTGGTCGTTTGTTGTATTTACAATTGTTGAAATTGATTTGACAATAGATGAATGGACTTTCCTTGTGTTGAACCCACTATACCGTTGACATGTGGTCCAGAAATTTGTTTGGCCTTATCGAGGATGGATCATGGCGCATCTGGTAAGATTTCATAGAGTAAGACAGAGTGAGAGTAAATTAGTTCGAGTTGTTGCACTCTTATTGTCGCCTCCTCCTTTGAAAACACTCATGAATTTGCAACATCCTTGGATAGAATTGGTACCAAAGACTTCAGGCACCACTCCAACAATATATCCGGTGGGACCTGTACCTTAATCAAGCTCTTCCGACGCTGCCATTCTCAGATGTGATAGGAGATATGGTCGACCTTAGTCTGCTCAAATTTGGCCAGCAACTCAGTGCCAACATTGTATCTCATGGGTAGTTGGAAATGGTTTAGGAACACCACCGCCAAGTCACTACTATAATAATACCTTGAGCGGCCGAGCTCAATATACCATTTTACGACATCCCCGATAAGAGTGCGTTGAAAAAGGTTCAATTCTATGGAGTCATCTTGTAGCAATTTTGAAGAGCAACATAAGTGGAAAGTTGTCACATTATCACCTGGGCCTTCACCAGGCTTGCCTTAAAATTTCGGAATATCTGACAGTAAATTAGTCAACATGGGGGGGAAACGTGGATCATGACAAATTGGGTTGTTAAGAAAACTTGACAAGTCTACCAGATGTAGCATTGCCAGAAACAATAGTTTGGGTTGGGTACTATGTACAGGAAAAAGGGGACCTGGAGTTTGATTGGTACAAGGTTTCTAAGAAAAGTTCGGTTGTTGTCCAGGTTTCTGGTAGAAACCATGGCCCTTACCATCATACGAAAAATATGGTTGTTGGGATATCATTGGTTTATTCCCGTAATTAGATGATGTGGTTTGGGTAGGGATTTCTCCCTGCATTATGTTCCAAGGATTTTGGAAGGGGATGCCCCCAGCTTGTGACATCCCCCAAAATAAAATATTTTGGAAATTTAATTTTCTGGGAAATTATTCTGTTTTTGGTAAATTCGAATTTGGAAAAATTTTGCCATTTATGGAAATTTTGAATTTCAAATTTGTTAATTGTAATAAATTATTATGACTGTTGGGCAGAAATCTGATTTGACCCAACTAACTATTTAACAATGAAACTTGTTTAAAAACATAATATTTTATATTGATTGCAGGAAGACAAATGGAACAACCATGTTAAAATTAGCTCACCATGACTCCATGAGTGGGGAACATGTTGGAACCACCCCTGAGCTGATTTTTACAAGTGGAAAATTAATGATTTGGCCAATGGCAGCCCCTGAAAACCAGGGATTTAGGAAGCTGTGAAAATTCCAAGGAAGGGAAAAGACCTAGGCAAGTTACAAATAAGCATATGTGAGGAGGTAGGACGCTACTAAGTATGCTGGGAAAGAGTCTATTTTTCTTTTCTTTTTCACTTGCTGTTATGAACACTCGAAGGGTGTGAGGCAAGGAGAAAAAGTGACTGAATTGAAGGACAATGTTGTATAGGGATTTCCAAGTTCACCCTTATGGACTCATGGTCAGGCTAGGGGGTGAATCGGGCAAGTAATCGTGGTTTCTCAGTTCTACGGTTGGGAGGAACGTGGTCGTTCCCTTTATTTTCTCCGCAAGTTTAGTTCATATATGTTTCTCTAAACTCTATCTGTCTGAATGAGTTTATATTGGATATACTGTACATGTTATAGCTATACAAAAAAGAGTTCTAGTATCTATTTTTAATCGTATAACTGTTGTAAGTCTTTTACTATACCTAAATATCAGTATTTTACCTCTGTGGGACGAATCGATTATTTTTATAGTGGGATCCCTAATGTTGGTATGCATGCAATAACCTAGATAAAGGTTGTTTGAAATTCAGTGAATAGACTGTAGGATTTAATTGTAGATTTATTTCCGGAAATCAATTTTTAAATAGGATCAAATATGTATCAATGAACAAACAAATCTATTATATGCATATGTATGTTTCAAACTTTAAACAGAATCGAACATGTATCAATGAATGAACAGAGCTATTATATGCATATATATGTTTCAAAGTTTAAATAGAATCGAATATGTATCAATGAACGAACATAACCGATATCTGCATATATTCCATTCTGTAATTTAGTTCAGAAAGGAAAACATAATTCATTTATATAGTCTAGAACGATGAAGCATAGGGGAGTGAACATAATCCAGGGAATAAGATATATATATGTGTGTGTGTGTGTGTGTGTGTGTGTGTGTGTGTGTGTGTGTGTGTGTGTGTGTGTGTAGACGTATGAAATAATTCTGAAAGATTCAAGACTCCATTACAATAAAAAAATTATAGTAACTATATACATAGATAGATATATTGATATATATATATATATTAGCAAGGTATTAACGTTGAATCCGAAATAACCAGGTCTAGTCAACTATGTTTAGTTGTGTTGAAAATAAATGGTAAACAATTATAACCCTATCGAGCATTATCTGGATTTCCTTTCACGAACTGTAATAGTAAAGGAATATAATCCAATCTAGAAATTTTGATCACTTAGTAGTAACAAGTTCATAAGGAAAAGGTAGTCCACGGGACAATCAAACTTTTATGTGGAACCGTGAGTCAGGAGTAAGGAGGGAATCTTTTCCAAAACTCCAGAAAGGAAAAACACATAGTCATGTTGTGCAGTAGTAATCCCAAAGGAAAAACAAGACAAATCATATGAGGAGACTTATGATCTAAATTTAATTATGGTATGAAGTTTCAGTGTAATAGAATCCCTTTACAAGTTAAACCCCCCCCAAAAAAATCCTTTAGGTTCCTTTTTCACCATACTGAACGGAAATAAAGATGGTGTAACCATCTGTATCCAAATACATTCAAATCAATAGTAAAGATAAAACAATTTACAAGTTGGAATGAGACTAGATAGGGAAACGATTGGGATAAAAATACCCAACACAGTACTTTATTCGATTGAAAACAAAGTCTTGTTTAATGACAGTTACGCACAGAAGTCGGATGAAGAAGCAACTGGAGGACCTCCTCATCCCAATCATTGAAGTCATAGATTAAAACTATATCAAACATCTCAAAAAATCCAGGAAGAGACCGTGCCCAGGCACTATGGGAATTCTGGAAGGCCTACAAGGAACTCGAATACATTTTATGCCAGAAGTGGGTACCGAACATCTGAGATCCTTAAGTGGATGAGAATCCTGAAGAAGTAACGTTAAATTATCAGTAAACACAGATAAAAATAATGAAATACTAACATAAATTGCTAACTGACAGTAAGGAAATAATATGTAAACTTACTTAACTTCTGATTGATAGGTTGGCATAACTCTCTGTTTTACTTGTCACTTTTCCCAACTGGATAGATGCCTGGATGAGGGTGGATAGTGTGTTAATTCGTTGTTGGGTACCCTCGTATCAAAACAGGGCCCATCATTAGTGTATTATGTAAGCCCTAAAATGAAGAAATCTTACAAGGAGGAGGTTCATACACAGCAAGTAACGATTCTTTAATAGGGAAAGGACAAAAATAGATAGTAAAAATAATCTTATGCATTTCAAACATTACAGCAACTATTTAACCAAATTGGACAGAGCACAATGAGTGTATTACCTACTGCAAATAATATTTGAAGCATTCCGAAAGTATAACATGACTGAAGCTACATAAAGCCCTATAGAGGCCTTAAGCCTCGACATCCATCAAAGAACCCAACATGGGACATAATCGGGGAGGTTACGAAACCCTTCACCCAAAACCTAAACAAGAAAACGAATGGATACAACCTTTCTAAAATGCAGAAACAAAGATGTATATTATAGAAAATAAACTGAGAGGTTATAAACCTTTTCTTCTGAAACTGAATAGAAAACAACTGAGTGTACCCCCTTCAAAGCCAGCAAATGAAGAAAAGAAAATGAAGATCATTTTGAAGGAAACTTCTCCTTCAGAGTTTAGGGTAACTTCAGAAAACAATACAGAAGAAGTCATGTGCATTATCTCTTTAAAACAACTTGCAAGTAATGCGTTTGTAGACAAATACTTACTAGGGGCAAGGGCCGCGCCAACTGTTATAACTTGGGGCGGCTACCATGGAAATACTATGTGCCTCCCAGGTTGATTCACATGACCGCCTCACAAAACTCAACAATGACATTTTTGAAACCACTTCAACCCTAATCAATATCCTGTCAACCTCAGAGTAAATGAGGAGGGCACGGAGGGAAAGTGGCCATGTGACAGTGTCAGCAACAACATTCCATATGGAGTAAAGAGCCCAGTAGTTCCACTGGAACTTGCAGGCCACCTTTAATGAAATTACAAAGTTATAACTGCTAGACAAAGAATCATCCTTCCCACTTAATACGTATTATGAATAAGAGTAAAAGCCCTTGTCTTTCCTCGGGTTTAGCATGAATCAATAGTCCGATCCTAGTGATGAAATATCCATTCGACATATGGAGGTAAGTAACTAATTCACAAACCAACTCTGATCCTAAGGGCATCAAGTTCGATCGCGACATAGTAATAAAACCCATCTTGATGAATCGTATGGTGGGTAAAAACCAAATAAAGTCGCCTAGTTTCAATTTTAATTAGAGATACATGCACGCAAATGGTAGGAGTCTTATGTTTTTATTGAGGAAATCATAGTAGGAGTTGTGAGACTTTGTTTTTCATGTAATCATTATATCATGGGGTAAAAAAATTTGAAAACAAGAGGGAACTCTTATGGTAGGTAGAACTTAGGAACTTTCCCCTTTAAGAATCCTTGTTACGAACATAATTTTGAACCAATCCTATAATAAGTGTATACATTCTATTATTAAAAAGAAATAATGAATAAAACAAAAAAAAAAATTGTTGTGTGATAATTGAGGTTCATTACATATGGTATCAGAGAAAAATTTACAACACTAGGCCTGAACAGGACCACTATAGTGCTTAGTATATATTTTGTTTTAGATAAAATCTAATAAATTGTGTTGTTACAAACATAAAAATTTCTTTGTTTTGGTGAACAAGTATGGCAGCTCAAAACAATGCAGAAAACATGATGGAAGAAAATCCACAGTAAAGAACTCCTAGAGATACAAGGCAGAGTAGTGACAGAATCTCACCCATAGAAGTGTTGGAAACAATGAGGAACTTGATTGTTGAGGTATAGATATTTAAAGCTGACAATGAAAAATTGAAGAAGGCATAGCAAGAACAATAGGAGATAAATGAAGTCCTGTTGCACAGTATAGTGACCAAGAAAATCCCAAAAGATAGTAATAACGATGAAGAAGTCAGCAAGAGAGCCTCTAAGAAATCAGGGCCATAAATAGAAAAAGGAGATAGTTTGTCTGAAGGAACACCTCCAGCTGAGGATGGAACTAAAATTGTCAGAAAAAGAAAACATGTAGACCGCCTTGAAGGATAATTTAAAAAGATTAAACCCGCTATCTTTGATGGGAAATATAGGACAAGAGAAGAAGCAAAGGCATGGTTGTTGGACATCAAAAATCATTTCCAAATCTACAACTATTCCAGCAACATGAAGGTCAGGATGGCCATCTACAATCTGAAAGGGAAGGCTAGTATTTGGTGGCAAGATCTGAAATTGGCGAAGGGCCTAAAGGAGAAACAGTTGGAATGGTTTGACTTTAAGAAGTGTTTCAAGAAACAATACCTTTCTGAAAATTATTATGAAAGGAATACAAAGGAATTTTACGAGTTACGACTAAGACAGATGACGATGGAGGACCTTATAAATAAATTTATGGATCTTCTAAGGTTCGTACCATACATCTGGGAGGATAAAGTAAAAATTCAGTGATTTCTAAGCTTTCTACCACAGTCCTATAAGGACATAATTGAGTTTGAAAACCCCAAATTCTTAAGTGAAGTATTCATAAAAGCACAAATGTGTTACGACAAGTATAAACAATGGGCAGAGTTTTCCAAAGCCTGGAAGGATAAGAAACAAGATCGAATGAACTAGTGGAAGAAGGGGTACCAGCCAACTCCTTATCAGAATATAGAGAAGAGTTTTTCGAGAAAGGATTTTCACTCCAATCCTTTGAATACTCAAGGCAGCGGAGAACCGGTAAACCTGGGAGCGAAGAGGTTTGGGGATAGCTCCCACGAGGCATTAAAGTGTTGGGAATGTGGAGAGCCTCATCTCAGGAGGAACTGCCCACGTTTGAGTTCAACAAATAGAACTGTTGTTCATAACCTGCAAGAAGCCTCGACAGTGGGAGACGTGGGCAGGAGCCTACATCGTATAAATGTAGCCATCGATGGATGACAAGTTGACCACCAGTCCTCAGTGGTAGAAGTCGAAGGTAAAATCCATGACACTTGAATTTATGTTTTAATTGATCCCGGAGCAACATTAAGTTATATTACTCCGAAGGTAGTAGAGTCAAATAAACTTAAGAGACTGAAGCAGGAAAAATCATGGCTTGTGCAACTAGCGACAGGTACAAAAAGGAAATTAATTGACTATATTTCAGATTTTGAGTTCAGCCTAGATGGTAAAACTATAAGGACCAATCTGAATATCCTACCACTAGGATCTTACGATATGATTATTGGGATGGACTGGGTGGAATGACACAAAGAAATATTAAATTGTTATACAAAGATACTTAGCTATAAAGATGATTCCGATAGCACCAGGACAGCCCAAGGTATACCAAAACCGGTATCATTCAGAGAAAGTTTAGCGATGCAACTAAAGAAATGTGTGAGAAAAGGATGTCAAGTTTATGCCATCCAAGTGACGAGTCTAGCAAAAAAGAAGAATAAGCCAAAGTTGGAATACCTTGTTGTCCTACGTGATTTCAAAGACATGTTTGTGGATGAGATACCAGAATTACCCCCTAGAAGGGAAATAAACTTCTCCATAGATCTGTTACCTAGTTCTGTCCCTATCTCAAAGGCGCCTTACCGAATGAGTCTACTAGAACTGACAGAATTAAAAATACAATTACAAGAATTGTTGGACAAAGAGTATATCAGACCAAGTGTCTCACCTTGGGGAGCACTAGTCCTCTTTGTGAAAAATAAGGATGGTACTCTAAGATTATGTATCGATTATAGACAACTGAACAAAATGACTATTAAGAATAAATACCCATTACCAAGGATAAATGATTTGTTCGATCAAGTAGGGGGGGGCCAAGATCTTTTCAAAATTGGATTTACGATCCGGTTATCATCAAGTTCGGATAAAATATGAGGACATAAAAAAAAAAACATTTCGGACAATATATGGACACTACGAGTTTGTAGTCATACCTTTCGGACTCACTAATGCCCTAAACACATTTATGTGCCTAATGAATATTATTTTCAGTGAGTACTTGGACAAGTTCATGGTAGTATTCATCGACAATATCCTAGTCTATTCAAAGACAGAGGAGGAACATGAGGAACACTTAAGAATAGTTCTGCAAACGTTAAGGAAGCACAAACTGTACGCCAATTTCAAAAAGTGTGACTTCTATCATAAAGAAATACAATATATTAAACATGTAATTTCAGTAGAGGGCATTGCCGTAGACCCGGAAAAGACGAAAGCCATTATGGAATGGTCGGTACCTAAAGATGTAGTGGATATACGGTCGTTCATGGGAATCACCGGATACTACCACAGGTTTATAGAAGGGTTTTCCAAGATAGCCTACCCTATCACATCATTACAAAAGAAAGGAACTAGGTGTAATTGGTTAGAGAAATTTCAAGACAGGTTCAACAAACTAAAGGAATTATTGACAATGGCACCCATATTGAAAGTAGAAGACCCAGATAAAGACTTCACCGTATGTGTTGATGCAAGTAAAGAAGGGCTAGGTGGTGTCCTAACTCAGGAAGGACACGTTATTTTTTATGAGTCCCAAAAATTAAAAGAACATGAGTGAAATTACATCACTCATGACTTAGAATTAGCAGTAGTAATACATGCCTTAAAGATGTGGCGACATTACATAATGGGTAGAAGATTCTTATTATTAATGGACAATAGCGGGGTGAAATATCTGTTTAACCAACCAGATCTTAACGCAAGGCAATCAAGGTGGTTAGCCTTCTTAAGCGAATTTGACTTCGAGGTTAGACATATGAAGGGCAAGGAAAACAAAGTAGTAGACGCTTTAAATAGAAGAATCCATGGATTATTTGAAATGAATATTAGCAGGGAAGAAAGTGATCTGGAAGAAAGAATAAGAACAACAGGTATTGATGATGAAAACTATACTAAAATAACAGAAGAATTATCAAACAATACCACGAACTCAGATAAACCAAATCTAAGTATCAACGAGAAGGGACTGCTATGATTTAAAAACATAATTTACATACCAAATTCAACAAGGTTAAAATTAACAATCTTCGACGAAGTGCATAAGAAGTTGTATTATGGCCACCCAGGTTACCAGAAAACGATAACAACACTTAGGAAATTATTTTATTGGCCTAATATGAAGGGCGAAACAGTGGAATACTTGGCTAGGTGCCAAGATTGTCAGCAGGTTAAGGCCGAGCACCAACATCCAACCAACTTCTTATAGCCATTACCAGTACCAAAATGGAAATGGGAGACTATATCACTCAACTTTATAATAGGTTTTCCTAAAACTTAGAAACATAATGACTCCATCATGGTTGTAATCAATAAACTCTGTAAGTCTACACACTTTATTCCTGTAAAGTCTAATTTTAAAGCTATAAACATTGCTGAAATATTCATGAAAGAAATCTTTAGACTACATGGTATTCCTAAAATAATGATTTCAGATAGAGACATAAAATTGACATCTGCTTTTTGGAAGGAATTGTTTGCAGGGCTCAATACCGACTTGAATTTCAGTACAAGTTATCATCCACAAACGGATGGACAAACCGAAAAGACAAACCAAATCATAGAGGATATGCTCTGCATGTACGTAAGAACAAAACCAAACAAGTGGGAGGATTATATACACTTGGTAGAATTTGCATATAACAATGGGTACCAAACTTCAGCAAAGTTGAGCCCTTTCAAAGTATTGTACCATAGAAAGTGTACGACTCCAATTAGTTGGGATAACCCAGCTGACAGACTCATGGTTGGACCAGAAATGCTCCAAGAAATGGAGAACATGGTAAGAAAGGTACAACAGAACTTGAAGGAAGCACAAGACAAACAGAAGAGCTATGCAGATCTGAAAATAAGACACTTAGAGTTTCAAGCGGGAGACCATGTATATTTGAAGGTCAAATCTCGAAAAATCTCATTGAAGCTAGGAAATTGTGCCAAGTTGGCACCTAGGCTCTATGGGCCCTTCGAGATACTAGCTCGAATTGGAATCGTAGCGTATCAACTTGCACTACCAACGAATATAAGAATTCATAATGTATTTCATGTTTCTTTATTGAAAAAATATGTTCACGACCCTACTCATATGATTGATTGGAACTTGGTATAGGTGGAGCCCGAAGGAGAATTCCAGGTGGAACCCCTACGCATTCTAGACCGGAGAGAAATAGCACTTCAGAAGAGAGTCGTCGCTCAGGTAAAGGTGCAATGGAAGCACTTTAGTCCTGAGGAGGCCACTTGGAAATTGGAGGGAGATATGTGGAAATATCATCCAATCTTGTTCCAAGAAAGGAACGAACACTGAGGACAGTGTTTTATTGAAGGGGGAAAGGATGTGACATGCCCCAAAATAAAATATTTTGGAAATTTAATTTTCTAGGAAATTATTCCGTTTTTGGTAAATTCAAATTTGGATTTTTTTTTCCATTTATGGAAGTTACGAATTTCGAATTTGTTAATTGTAATAAATTATTATGAATGTTGGGAAGAACTATGATTTGAACTAATTAACTATTAGACAATGACACTTGTTTAAAAACAAAATATTTTATATTGATTGCAGGAAGACAAATGGAACAACCATGTTAAAAGTAGTTGACCATGACTCCATGAGTGGGGAACATGTTGGAACTACCACTGGGCTGATTTTTACAAGTGGAAAATTAATGATTTGGCCATTGGCAGCCCCTGAAAACCAGGGATTTAGGAAGCTACAAAAATTCCAAGGAAGGGAAAAGACCTAGGCAAGTTACAAAGAAGCATATGTGAGGAGGCACGACGCTGCTAAGTATGCTGGGAAAGAGTCTATTTTTCTTTTCTTTTTCACTTGTTGTTATGAACATTGGAAGGGTGTGAGGCAAGGAGAAAAAATGACTGAATTGAAGGACAGTGTTGTAGAGGGATTTCCAAGTTCTCCCTTATGGACTCATGGTCAGGCTAGGGGGTGAATCGGGAAAGTAATCGTGGTTGCTCGATTCTACGATTGGGAGGAACGTGGTTGTTCCCTTTGTTTTCTCCGCGAGTTTAGTTCAGATATGTTTCTCTAAACTCTGTCTGTCTGAATGAGTTTATATTGGATATATTGTACATGTTATATCTATACAGAAAAGAGTTCTAGTATATGTTTTTAATCGTATAATTGTTGTAAGTCTTTTACTATACCTAAATATTCAGTATTTTACCTCTGTTGGACAAATCGATTATTGTTATAGTGGGATCCTTAATGTTGGTATGCATGTAATAACCTAGATAAAGGTTGTTTGAAATTCAGTGAATAGACTGTAGGATTTAATTGTAGATTTATTTCTAGAAATCAATTTTTAAATAGGATCGAATATGTATCAATAAATGAACAGAGCTATTATATGCATATGTATGTTTCAAACATTAAACATAATCGAACATGTATCAATGAACGAACAAAGCTATTATATGCATATGTATGTTTCAAACTTTAAACAGAATCGAATATGTATCAATGAATGAATAGAACCGATATCTGCATATATTCCATTCTATAATTTAGTTCAAAAAGGAAAACATAATTCATTTATATAGTCTAGAACGATGAAGCATAGGGGAGTGAACAAAATCCATGGAATAAGATACATATATATATGTATAGGCATATGAAATAATTCTGAAAGATTCAAGACTCCATTACAAT
>ML785165.1:241470-278058 GCA_009831015.1 Picea engelmannii
AACATTGAATCGGAAATAAGCAGGTCTAGTCAAGTATGTTTAGTTGTGTTGAAAATAAATGGTAAACAATTCTAACCCTGCCAAGCGTTATTTGGATTTCCTTTCACGAATTGTAACAGTCAAGGAATATAATCCAATCTAGAAATTTTGATAACTTAGTAGTAACAAGTTCATAAGGAAAAGGTAGTCCACGGGATTGTCAAACTTTTATGTGGAACCATGAGTCGGGAGTAAGGAGGGAATCTTTTCCAAAAATCTGGAAAGGAAAAACACAGAGTCATGTTGTGCAGTAGTAATCCCAAAGGAAAAAGAAGACAAATCATATGAGGAGACTTATGATCTAAATTTAATTATGGTATGAAGTTTCGGTGTAATAGAAACCCTTTACAAGTTAAACCCCCTCCAAAGAAATCCTTCAGGTTCCTTTTTCACCATACCGAACAGAAATACGGACTGTGTAAACATCTGTATCCGAATACATTCAAATCAATAGTAACGATAAATCGATTTACAAGTTCGAATGAGACTAGATAGGGAAACGACTGGGATAAAAATACCCAACACTGTACTTTATTCGATTGAAAACAAAGTCCTATTTAATGACAATTTCACATGGAAGTCGGATGAGGAAGCAACTGGAGGACCTCCTCATCCCAACCATTGAAGGCATAGATTAAAACTATATCAAACATCTCGAAAAATCCAGGAAGAGACCATGCCCAGGCATTGTGGGAATTATGGAAGGCCTATAAGGAACTCGAATACCTTTTGTGCCAAAAGTGGGTACCGAACATCCAAGATCCATAAATGGATGAGAAGCCTGAAGAAGTAATGTTAAATTATCAGTAAACATAGATAAAAATAATGAAATACTAACAGAAATTGCTAACTGTCAGTAAGGAAATAATATGTAAACTTACTTAACTTCTCATCGATAGGCTGGCATAACTCTCTGTTTTAATTGTTGCTTTTCCCAACTGGATAGATGCCTAGCTGAGGGTGGATAGCATGTTAATTCATTGATGGGTACCCTTGTATCAAAACATGGCCCATCATTAGTGTATTATATAAGCTGTGAAACGAAGAAATCTTACAAGGAGGAGGTGCATACAAAACAAGTAATAATTCTATAATAGGGAAAAGACATAAATAGATAGTAACAATAATCTTATGCATTTCAAACATTACAACAACTATTTAACCAAATCGAATAGAGCACAATGAGTGTAATACCTACTGCAAATAATATTTGAAGCATTGCGAAAGTATAACATGATTGAAGATACATAAAGCCCTACAGAGGCCTTAAGCCTCGACATTCATCAGAGAACCCAACATGGGACATAATCGGGGAGGTTATGAAACCCTTCACCCAAAACCTAAACAAGAAAACAAACGGATACACCATTTCTAAAATGTGGAAACAAAGACGTATATTATAGAAAATAAATTGAGAGGTTATAAACCCTTTCTTCTGAAACTGAATAGAAAACAACAGAGTGTACCCCCTTCAAATCCAACAAACAAAGAAAATAAAACAGATATCATTTCGAAGGAAACTTCTCCTTCAGAGTTTAGGGTAACTTCGGAAAACAATACAGAAGAAGTCAGGTGCATTATCTATTTAAAACAACTTGCAAGTAATGCATTTGGAGACAAATACTTACCAGGGGCAAGGATCACACCAAATGTTACAACTCGGAGAGGCTACTATGGCAATACTCTGTGCCTCCCAGGTTGATTCACAAGACTGCCTCACAGAACTCAACAATGACATTTTTGAAACCACTTCAACCCTAATCAATATCCTGTCAACCTCGGAGTAAATGAGGAGGGCACGGAGGGCAGGTGGCCATGTGACAGTGTCAATGATAGTATGCCATATGGAGTAAAGAGCCCAGTGGTTACACTAGAACTCGCATGCCACATTTAATGAAATTACAAAGTTATAACTACTAGACAGAGAATCATCCTACCCACTTAATACGTATTATGAATAAGAGTAAATTCTCTTGTCTTTCCTCGGGTTTAGCACGAATCAATAGTCCGATCCTAGTGATGAAATATCCATTTGACATATGGAGGTAAGTAACTAATTCACAAACCAACTCTGGCCCTAAGGGAATTAAGTTTGATTGTGACATAGTAATAAAACCCGTCTTGATGAATCGTATGGTGGGTAAAAACCAAATAAAGTCGCCTAGTTTCAATTTTAATTAGAGATACATGCATGCAAATGGTAGAAGTCTTATGTTTTTATTGAGGAAGTCATAGTAGGAGTTGTGAGACTTTGTTTTTCATGTAATCCATTATATCATGGGGTAAAAGAATTTGAAAACAAGAGGTAACTCTTATGGTAGGTAGAACTTAGGAACTTTCCCCTTTAAGAATCCTTGTTACGAACAAAATTTTAATCCAATCCTATAATAAGTGTATACATTCTGTTATTAAAAAGAAATAGTGAATAAAACATTTTTTTTTTTTTGTGTAATAATTGAGGTTCATTACACAGCTGATCCAATGGGCATAGGTACTAAGCCTTTCTCGGGGTTCCATTGGCCATGGAAGGGGTTTCCCTTGACTTCCATCCCTTGAAAGGGAATTGATCCCTACCAAGGATTCCAAAGTCCTTGTGAGGAGAATAGTACCCTGCACAGGATTCTGTTGACCAAAACCGGGGTTGCCCCCAACCGAGACAATAGTCGAAGAAAAAGCGTTATTACCAAACATGTTGAACAACTAAAACAACATGGATCCCACATGCGTAGTGTAATATGAAGGCACTAAAATTCCTACTCCAAAAAAGTTGTAGTTAGCATTTGGATCGATGGGTTGCTAGAAAGCATCACCGAGCGAGGGGGACGAAGGAGGTATATGACCGCCACCATAAGGGATAACATTGAAGGGAACTGAAGTTCCCCCAACAGACCCTTGCACAAGATCGTTTGATCTCCCTGTAAGTTCTAAACCTACGAAGTAAAGCAATGCATATATATTCTTAAGAAAAACATAAATTAATCAATGGCTCATTCACATAGTACACAGAGATTTATACCGGAAACCCTCAACTGGGAAAACCTTTCTTATATTCATTATATTGAATTTCACCATTCACCATACAATATATATACAATGTTTTTATCTATTCCATAGATACCAAAACCCTAATCCCTTAATATGGTATTAATTGTCAGACAGAGTTGTCATATCTGACGCGCCCACACACACACATGCAAAGAATATAACACATACCCAACATTCTACCACTTCTTGTTTTCTTTGCATCCATGGGTCCAGGGGATTATATAGTCAACAATCCAGGGTAGCAATGCCCATTGTTACTCTACACTAGGAGAACCTTTCTATGCTCATAGACATTGTCAATGAATTGCAACATTCTTCAAAGTGTCAACCTTTTCCAGCAACAACTTCTTTTCCTCAACCATGTCTCTCACAAAGTGATATTGAACATCAATATGCTTTGTCTTTGAATGATAAGTTGGGTTCTTTTCTAGGAAGAGTTCACTCCGACTGTCACAATCTAATCTCACTGCTTGTTGTACCAAACCAATTCCTGAACACAATATTTGTAACCATACTTCTTCCTTGCTTGAATGAGTGGTTGCCATGTCTTCATCTTCTGTAGTTGAGAGTGCCACTACATCCTGTCCTTTGCTCATCCAAATGATTGCTCCTCCAAATAGGTTAAACACATACCCACTTGTAGATCTTCTGCGATCCAAATATCCAACCCAGTCTACATCAACAAAGCCATGTATGTTCAACACTCTGTCCAATCTTGGTCTTCCTTGGTAGCACAATCCATAACTGGTAGTGCCACAAAGATACCTGAAGACCCTCATTACTATTGTCCAATGCTCCTTCCCTGGTTTTGACATATACCTGCTCAAAACTCCCATTGCATGTGCAATGTCTAGCCTAGTACAGACCATTGCATACATCAAACTACCAGTTGCACTGGAATACGGAACATGTCACATGTCCTCTTCTTCTTCTTGTGTCTTGGGACACTGATCTTCAGATAACTTTACACATATAGGAATAGGAACCTTGATTGGTTTACTTCCATGCATATTAAACCTCTATAATATCATCTCAAAACATTTTCTCTGATTCAACCAGAGTTTCCTGTTTGCACGATCTCTTTTAATATCCATTCCCATAATGAAGTTAGCATCACCGAGATCCTTCATGTCAAATTTGGAGGATAGCTGTGATTTCACCCCCTTGATAACATCCATGTTATTTCCTACCAACAACATGTCATCAACATACAACACTACATAAATGAAGTGTTTACCAACCTGCTTGGAATATACACAGTGATCAACCCTACTTCTTACAAATCCCAATCCAAGGATGTATGTGTCAAACTTTTGGTACCACATCCTAGGTGATTGCTTCAGACCATATAGTGACTTCTTTAGCTTACAAACCAACTCTTTCTTTCCCTTCACTACAAATCCTTATGGCTGCTTCATGTAAATTTCTTCTTCCAGATCCCCATGTAGGAATACTGTCTTCACATCCATCTGTTCCACTTCAAGATCAAAAGAAAAAACAATAGATAAAATAAATCTAATAGAAGTTAACTTAGCAACACGGGAAAAAATCTCACCAAAGTCAATTCCCTCTACCTAGGAATAACCTTTTTCTACTAACCAAGCTTTGTATTTCTCCACTTTACCTTGTGCATTAAACTTCTTCTTAAACAACCATTTGCTACCAAAATATTTTCTTCCAGCCGGAAAATCAACTATATCCCATGCCTCATTCTTATCCAAGGAATCCATTTCTTGAACCATGGCCTTCTTCCAGAGTTTACTATCCTTTGAATTCACTGCTTCCCTGACAGTTCTGGGATCATCATCAGTAATAGATAAAGAAAAATTGGAATGACAATCAGGTGGAATATACCTTTCTGGTTGCCTTTTATCTCTCACTGATCTCCTCAATACTGGGGTATGAGGTTCTTCTTCTTCTTCTTCTTCTTCAGATGATTCATATTTTTCATCATCCAACTCAAGCTGTATTTTCTCAGGTTTGTCTTGCATTGGTAGGAATTCCTGTTTGGACACATCTTTTACCTCTCTAAAAACAACATCTCGACTGTAAACAATCTTCTTGGTTTATGGGTTTCAAAGTTTATAACCTTTCACACCATCTTTATAACCAATAAAGATACACTTTTCATCCTTTTTATCCATCTTACTCCTATTTTCCTTTGGAACATGTACATAAGCATCACAAACAAACACTCTAGGATGTTGAAGAGAGGGTTTCTTTCCATACCATACCTCATGTGGAGTTTTATCATCCAAAACTGATGAAGATGATCGATTGACCAGGTAACATGTTGTACCCACTGCCTCTGCCCAGAAAGCTTGTCCTAACCCGACACCGCTGAGCATGCTCCTTTCTTTTTCCATCAATGTCTTGTTCATCCTTTCTACAACTCCATTCTATTGAGGAGTGTATGGAGTAGTCTTCTTCCTTGCTATACCACACTTATTACAGAATTCTTCGAATTCATTTCCACGGAATTCTCCACCATTATCTGTTCTCAATACCTTTATTTTCTTCTCTGTCTGATTTTCTACCATAGCCTTAAACTCTTAAAATTTATCAAATACCTCATATTTCTTTCTAAGAAAATAAATCCATGTGTTCCCTGAGAAATCATCTATGAATGAAACATAATACACAGATTTACCTAGGGATGGAACAGGAACAGGTTCAAACACATCACTGTGTATCAACTCTAAGATCCCCTTTTCTCTTGTAGCACCAGATGAGAATCTTACTTGATTTTGTTTACCATATATGCAATGTTCATGGAAATCAAAATCCATAGTGCAATTAGAAATACCTTCAAGCATACCTTTATCGTGCAGTGTTCAAAGGCCCTTTTCTCCAATATGTCCCAGTCTTTGATGCCACAACATGGTCTTCTTTCCAGGGACAATATTGGTCTTGTCTTCTTTATTTCTTTGTTTAGTGACAATAGAACTGTTACACCCATTAGTATAAGTGATTCCCAACAACTTGATAGAGTTCCACATCGAAATCCCCTCATCAGCACCATTGCTCCTCATACAATCTTGCAAGTGTTCTTTCCAAATATAGTATCTACTCCTGCATCATCCATCTTGGTTATAGATATTAGGCTCCTAGCTAGTTTTGGAATGTGCAACAGCTTAACCCTTTCACGTCCCAAGATTTTTTCTATCGAGTCATCTCCTAGGAATACATCACCACCATCATATTTTTCATATTCAGAGAACCACTCCCTGTGAGGAGTCATATGGTATGATGCACCCGAGTTGATCAACCATACATAATGATCTACATGTGTACTTGTAGATGACAGGTAAACATCACCTCCTTCTTTGGTGGAGGTTTTCACCAATGTGGAAAAGGTACTATCAGATCCCTTTGGTTTATCAACCTTTTTATACTTGCAATTTTTCTTATAATACCCTGTTTTACCACACTTCCAACATTTCCTCAAATATTTTCCTGGAGACTTAGATCTACCTCTAGATTTAGATCTCCCCCTTGAAGGTTTACCAGGATTCCTGTCTTGGGTATGACCTCTTATAAATAAAGCATATGTGCTATGACTATCCATGATTTTCTGCCTCATCTCTTCAAATAACAAGGATGAAACTACATCCTCATACTTCAATGTAGATTGAGTGGTACTACCAATTGCTACAACTAGATTATCCCAAGAGTCTAGAAAAGAACATAACAAAGTAATACACTTATCTTCTTCTGCAATCATAATATTAACAGAGACAAGTTGACTTATCAAAGTATTAACAGAGACAAGTTGATGACGATATCAGACCACTACCTGAAGTAAAGGGAGTCAAGGCCACTGTGGTCCAGACTGGAGAAGGTGGTTTAGGAGGCAACATACCCCCTGTGGTAGTAGTTGAAATGGGAGTATGAGGACTCTCGGATGAAGTAAAAACATTTTCTTCCATAGCTGCTTGTAAGACTATCTAACACTTGTAAGGTGTCACCCTCAAAGGGACAACTTGTACTAATATTGGCACAGACAAGTTAGTGATCAGAGGGTTGACTGGCCCGAGAGCTTCCGCTCCAAGGTTTGAAACATTAGGTTCCTCCAAAGTCGAATAATCTCCTCTCGGAGAAGGCTCAAGCATAGTTTCTTGCAGCCCGGTTACTTCCAATGACCCTTGTTGGCCAAGTCTTTGTCGTAACAGTGGAGGTGGTGTCTCTAATGCAACCAATGACAGGCCTTGAAGCCTTCATGACAGATAGATCTCTTGATATTCCACTTTGTAAAAATATCAGTCACATAGTAAGGATTTAACTATGGTTTAAAGGCAAGCACACACTAGAAAAATTCCTATAAGATAAACCAAGCAAACCACTATCTAGTAGGAAGAACAATTACGCCATCCAACACTAGAGAAACATACCGGTGCAAGTTAAAATCAAACACGGAAGCACCCTTCGGGTATACTCTGCAACGTGTGACCTAGTGTCTTCCCTAGGTACCATGGTATACCCCCTAAGTCACCTTTGTAAGTCCCTAGAATATAGGAAACTAATTTTTCAGCTCGCAAACAGTCACCAGGAGGGTATAGTCAAGAGTCGAGTGGACCGCAATGAGAATGATAGAAAGTTTGAAACCTACCGAGGGTATAGAAAGAAAGTGTTCCAAAATACAACAAAGGATCTCGAAAGGATTTGAGTTTCACAAAGATCTATAGGAAAATGTAGGCGATAGTATTCCCACGACAGATCCTCAATATGCGTTCCCCACTATGTTTAGTCTAACTTTGGAGGGGTTATCTTCGTTGCCTTTCCTCATGCGACCTCATGTTTATCCCCTATGTAAGAGGGGGATCCCAGATAAATTTCATGTCACTATACTTTAACACTCCCTAGCTCTGACTCTGATGCTTGTTTAACGGCCTTGAAGAGTTTCCTCTCCAACCTAATTCAGGGCCCTAACCCTAAACTAGTTGGTTGACCCTACAAACATAAATGTCTAATTAATTATAGATTTAGGGTTCATTTTAATGGCTTGTTTTACTCAAAGGATATGGCGATGAAACTAGTGATGTTATGAGAGAAAAAAAGAGGAGAAAAATACAAAACTCTGAAAGAAAAATTACTTCTAGTCAAAAGTAAATATTTACACCTAACTCTTTGTAACCAACTTTTCTTTAACTAATTGTTTCCAAGATATTTAACAAGAATACCTAAAATGAAATTTCGTTTGACTACAAGCTACTTAAGTTTCAAAACATCAATAAAGAACTTTAAAAAATGAACTCTTTTTCTTTTCTAGTAAAATAACTAACTCCAACTACTTTACAAAACTAAAAATGAAAAATCGTTTTTTTTTTTTTAAATTGCTTCAAACAGAAAAAATTAAATATTTTTTTTTTTCTTTTTTCAAAGCAAATGAAAGGGGTAAAAAGAACAACCAGTTAAGACTAAAAAAGATCTTTGGCCCACTGCGGATCACAGGGAATCACTAAAGAAACCAAATAGGGAGATCAATAATTCAAAGACTTGCTTAAAACCCTTTCATAAGTAAAAACAAGAAACTTCAAAAAGACAAGTAAACTGAATTCTAACCTAAGATATGGCTATAAACACAGAGAATCTAAACTATATCAAGAAACCCTGAGAAGTATAAAACTCAATCAGGAAAGAGGTTGGCTGCCTCTTTTCAAAAAAAAAATAAATTGAACCAGGTACGCTATTGTTGCTTCAACAACCTGCATATGTACGTGGGTTGTTTACTGAGCAGGGAGTGTATGTAGGCGATCTTACCCAAAGTATGGAGCATACACCTCTGTATTTCCTTAAAAAAATAAAGAAAACAGACAATCTTATAGGGTAGGGAGAACTGCTATGGCACCCGAAGGTGGCGATAATCCCTTAAAAGACTCAGAAAACTATATATAATTTTGAAAGGCATAAAAACCAATAATCCAACCCAAAATCACCTAAAAACCCTAGAGGCTTCCCCAATATGGTCTCTAGTTCTGCTGGCAGGAAAAACCCCCCTATGACTACACCACGATTCATAATGTAGGTGGATCAATTAACCGTCTAAAATTTAACTACTTCTCTAAAATAACCCAAACATACTGAAACTTATACAATAAAAGGAAATATGAGGAATATCAGGTAACTATACCTCTACTCTGTGTCCGATGATGATCCCCTCACGCTTGAAAGTTTTTTTGACTGCACGCCTCCTCCCAAGGTTGACCTGCATTCAAACATAAAACTACAAGCATGCTATTTCATATACAAGTTAGGGTTATATGTTAGAATGTCAAAACATAAACCAATGAAAGCATTCAATACACCATGATTTGGGATAGGAAAAGTAATTATTTTATCAATAACTCAATGATTATACCTTTACAATCAAATTTGGCTACCTCTCTTTGAACCTGGCCTAGGCTCCTCTTCACCAAGCTCCAAGTGCACCTTTGTATGGCTTCTCCTCTCAACCTTTTTATCTCTTCTTGGAAGTGAATGGGTTCTGATGGAGGATGAAGAGCTAATGGGGTAATGCTGAGGCAATTCTCACAAAAGGATTGGAATAAGTTGGGCAAGGAGGGGATGTCAAATCGAGTAGATTTTCACTATTCTTATGTCTATATGTAAAATGAGATCCCAACACCTCCTTTTATATGAAAAAAGGATGGTTATTCGGTTGGGTGATGGGCTATAGGTGGTGGCTTAGTTGGGAACTACCCAATAGCTCGTAATCTCAACGCATTCCTTGCAATTTTTTTTTTTTTTGCAAATTTTGCAAGTATACGCGGGTTGTAATGGTGCATCATGTGTATGTATGTGAGATGTAGTGGTGCAGAAAGCGTATGTATGTGGGAAGTATTGGTGCATAGCACGTACATCTTCAAAAAAATGGTTTTTAGAAGAGCAACTCAATAGTTCTTTGGCAAAAAATGCAAGTAAGAGTTACAAAGGCCAAGTATGCATGTGTAGAGAAATTTAGGGTTATAACACAAGGCCTCTTGGAAACTAGTCCAAAATCATTTTTTAAACACCAATCCTTGATCAGATATGATCCTTCTCAGTACACCATGTAACCTTACAATCTCATTGATAAAAACTATATCTATGTATGGCACTTGATACATCATACACATGGGAATAAAATGTGCACTCTTCGTTAGAGTTTCAACTACCATGAAAATCGAGTCATCCCTCTTTTTTGTCAATGGAAATACAACAATAAAGTCCATCAAAATGACCTCCCATTTTAATTCTGGAATATCATGTGGTTGTAGTAATCCTATCAGATATATGTGTTTATATTTCACTTGCTGACATTGTAGACATCTCACCATGTAGCCAAGTATGTCAGATTTCATCCCTTTCCATAAGAATAAAGGCTTTAGGTCTGCCCTCATCTTAGTGACTCCCAGATGATCCATGTCCACTGTGCGATGTGCTTCACTTAATATCAAGCTTCCTAATTTGTCGTTAGGTGGTATGTAAATCATGTTGTTATACCTCTTCAATCCATCATTGTCCAATGTATAAAATTTTCTACCATCATGGTGTCTTGTCCGATATTTTCCTTAACCTCTTTATACCAGTCATCATCGATCTGTATAGTTAGAATCCTTTCTCGAATATTCGTCAGAAGAGGTATCACCACGAGGATGTGTGGTCTTCGACTCCATGCATCAACAACTCTATTTACTGTACCTTTTATGAAAGAAATATCGAAGTCGTATTTGCTAAGTAGTTCTGAGCAACTCCTTTGTCACACGTTCAAGTCACTTTACGTAAATATGCGTTGATGTAATGTACCCCAAAATTTCCAAAAAAAAAAAAAATTTATCTTAGGAACATTAAATCTTCTTTCTCTTTGAACAACTTATTCCAGAAGACTTATAGTTAATATAATTAGGTAATTATCATCATTGTTAACTTCTACAAGGTTGATATGTTCCAGTTATCAAACAATGATTGTCATCACAAAGATTCTAATTCTAACTTACTTCATACTGCACAGTAATCCTATACAGAAGGGCAAGGGTGCCTTTGCTATACCCTAACCTCTCAGAATTCAAGCATATCTACAAGGATTACCCTTTCCACATTTAAAAAATGAGCTTTATAAACTTTCAACCTTACGAGTATTAAAATTCTTCCGTTTATGTGTTTGTATTATACATAGGACTCTTAGTCTTATAGCCATTTTTAAGCATAGACCTATATATTAGAGTACATGAGAAAACCCCATTCAAAATTATAAAAAAACAAATCTCCTTATGCAATAGACATTGTTCATGTCATAAGGATCAAACTGAATTTGAGTTTAAATAATGTACCCTTAATGAAAAAGTTATAGACCTAACATAACGACGATTATACATTGATTTAATTGGCCGAACAAATGTGATCACTCGTCGTGATTAACTTCCAAATATTTTTATCATAGTTGTATTTCAATTTTTTTTATCGATAATGAACTGTTAGTCACACCTTAACTGAACGATAAAACTAGATTTGAAAATATGGTGTATCATGCCTTAAAGAGTTGTCCTCTCTTGCAATAACTTGGTATGAATTCGAAAGGGTTTTGTCAAACTTGAGTTGAAAACCCCTGTCCAGTTCATCAATGGAGGCCTACCAAATGTGATCCCAAGGTTGTCACTAGACCCTGTGTCCAATACAATTGTGCCATCTCCATCATGTCACATGGTTAGATACAATCTTCATACTTCCCACTATTACTGTACACAGTGAAGGGTTTCAAGGCTATTGTGCGTCTTCTGCGTGATGATTCAATGCTAAATATGTGTTTTTCCTTCAGCGAGGAAGGTTGACGACCTGGAGACTTATACCCAGTGGAAAGAAGACAAGGCTACATGACTTCCTAGTAATTCCATGACATCCTTATTCTATATGTAGTCGGGTGGTATTTTCGAGAGGTTTTTTCAAAGTGATGATATCTCTGCAACTATTATTCTTCACGATTTATAGTGAAGGTTCTCCCCTTCATAATTATTTAACTCTCTAGAATATTTCCTCCCATCATGGATAGATATATGAGTCTATAGTGGTGATGTCTTGTGTCTTCTTCTGTGAGGTAGTCACACACTTCTGCAGGACCCATTAACTTGTGAAATTTTCTACACAGGCGATTTTCAGTTTTTGATTTGGGGATTGTCCTGAATGTGTTTAGGGTTCTGTCAACAACAAATACCCTCAATCATTTTATTTATTGTGCAACCTGGTATTTATTTGGGAGTTTTGCACAACATACCTATCTCTATAAAAACCAATGATTAAACCCTATTATAATGACCCCTAAAAGAAATCGATGTCAAGTAGTCTTGTACAAGAACAAATGCTAAAGTACTCTGGCAAGATCCAAATATTCTTTCGCGAGGATTCTTCATCAAGGAAAGGTCTCGATCTTCAATGTTTAACTTACTCTTTTTAAAAGGTTTGTCCCCTACTTTTTTCACTGTAGATATAGTTTTCACGTTTCCCTTGTTTACTTTGTTTAGTTTAGCATTAATTTTTCAAGTTATCGACTTATTGAATTACTGTAGAGTTCTGGAAATCTCGGACTTAAAGTTGTCAAGTTGCAACTACATCCCTGTAGTCATGGTGAGGGTTTCTTTATTGTTGTACACGGTTTGGATTCAGTAAAAAATTACTCTATTTACCCTAATCGTGCATGTACATGATTCCCACTGTATAGTATTATTCCATAACTTAATAATTCTTAAAAGATTTACATTTATTATCCATTCGGAAATACGGTAGTTAATCCATTATGATCTTGTTTTATTCCTTGTGTTCTTGAAAATTATGTTTTAACAAGTTTCTTTTGTTTTCTTCTGTCATTTATGGTTAAGGATTGATTACTATGATCTAATGATGGGACCCCTGTTTGTTGTGAGGGTACCCATCAGGCCAACCTTGGTCCGCCTCTCCCCCTTCGGTCTGTGGATGATTCCTTTAATGACGCAAATGGAAAAACAAAAAGTCCCAAATCGCAAGTTAAGTGAAGTTATAAATTATGTCTGTAATATTTCTTTGGCATAGAATTTATCCTAGTAATTATTCTATGTTCAACATTTGAATTTTTTTCACTTCTAACTTAATACTAATTAACATTTCTTGGTTTTCCTTACAAGGTTGTTAATCATCTGAATTCTTCGGATTTCCCAGGCATTGCCTTACATGAAAAGGTACTCGATGTAACAACCTCCCAGTTACGACAACCACACTGATAACAGGTGCAAACATTTTTTTTGTTAAAGGTGTGTGCACGCGTGAATAAAAAGAACAGACATACTTGACTCTACTTTGCCACCTGACAACTAACAAGACACAACCACGATGATCACAACAAGACGACATGAGGCGCACAACAGATGACTGCAAGATTTAAACGACACACGGTGTTATGTACAGTATGAACACAGTTTACTATTTCTGCATAGGAAAGTAGGGCGTTTAATCTTAGTCCTCTGCTCCAGAGAGAAAGAAGGTCAAATAGGCTCCTGGCCGACTGCTCAGCCAGAAACTAGTAATCTCCGTCAGGTGTGTCGCAAGAGTGGAAACCCTACCTTTAAAGGGCCCGAGACTCTTGATACGACACATGAGTCTTCACACAAAGCAAATCACACACACAGACTTATACACTCAGCTACAAGGAGGTGTCTACATCACGCCCGACAAACTGACCAATCAAACAAAATGATTACGACCTCGTACGACAAAAATGGTATGAACAACGTGTCCTCTAGGAAGGCGCAAGTAAGAAGGTCTCCGACAACGACCAACCACTAGAGACTCAAGGACATCAATCATAGACCAATTACTCCATTTTTTCCCCCTTAAGCGATGAGTGACCCACCCAGTCTTAACAATGTACGTTAATTAACTGCAAATCCCTGTTTACTGAATCAAAATGAAATTACCATAATCATCACCGTAACCTAACCATATCGTCGCCTTCCATATCACATTATCAGTGCAATTATATAATGACGACTTTACCCTTTTTGATATTAATAACAACAGAACTACCTTAAGCCTAACCGTAAATAACCATGTATTTACCTTGATAAATAGAATAGCATTGTAATTAAACTAAGATTGGCTTTCCATTACAACATTGTAATAATTAAAAATCGTTTTTTAACATAATAATTTAACTTCAAAGGGATACCTATTGTAAATCAGATTGTAGAGTATTTCATAGCATGGTAATTCGAGCAGATAAGGCTTCTCATTACAAATATTGGAAATAAAATGTTCGATGTTTTACCATGATAAACTCAAATCAAATGGAATACCTTTTTAAATCGGATTGTAAAGAAATTCAAGCATTGTAAATTGAACACAACAAAAAGGGGGTTAATTATCAATAATTACCAACTGACCCAACTAAAACCAAGAAGGTAAGCCCGACTAGATTTAAATCACTGTCATTAAGGTGTGCCTTCTAAATTGGCCCTGACAAGAATTTCGTGAAGCAACCAACTATCCATTAAAAACTCAAGGAGTAATTACGTGGAGTAAAATCTAAAGGTAAGTTTTGTCCATTAACCTTAAATCGCTGAGCGCTAAGATACTTGGCAAAAACAAAAACTGTCATAACATTTAATTTATTAGCGGGGATGCAAATAAAAGAAATCATATAAGAAAATTTGACCTAGGGAGAGACGCAGACAGAATTACTTCTAGAAAAACTGCTGGCATGCTATTAGTGTTGTCAATACCAGTTAAATTCTGCCAGCATTACTAAATTCAAATTTATTGGGAATTTTTTTTTTAACAACTGGTATCGCTACACGTTTACTGCCATAGTGGTGGCCTGAGTTAAAGGGCGAAATTGTGGGTGCCTTCTTCCGCAACCCTTTCACCGGTTCAGCACGCACGTGGGCGTTACAACAGGGAGACGCAGCACGGGTTGAGGCAAAAGGTAAGGCTCACATGCAAACACTGGCTAACGCTGACAGCTAAGGTTGTGGGCATTAATTAAAGGATGAATACTCATAACAAACGTCGAGCCGAATGACCAGGTCGTGGTGTAACTCAGGGCGAGCATCATACTTACAATGAATCTGCTACCGGTCTAACACATGCCGACATGAGATCAATAACCAAATACTTGAACAATCTACGCCTATCTTTGCTACACTTCACGGTCGTCTACAGGTTAAATAAAACCCAGTCAACACTGCAATCCTGTCAAGGTAAATGGTGCGATAAAAAGGCCCAGCTGCAACATTTCGTGGTTGAGTAATGCAAGGTCTCCCCCCCTAAGGATACATTTCTTACCTTAGCTACTGGTAAGTAAAATTTTTAGACTGCAGAACACGCAGGTATACAAAGTATGGTCTGTGACAGAGTGATATTGTCTATTCATCCTCTGGAAGAATAGACAGTCAGTACTAGTGGAGCGTAGAGATAAACACACCAAAAATTCAAATTCTTGAACTAGATCACGGAAACCAAATACCCGACGAAATTTGCCGAGAAGGAGTTTGCGGGGTAATAAATTCACAAGGGAGTGTGCCGGTAAAATTTTTTCTAGCTTGAATGTAAACAGTGAAAATTTGCTGAAGGTTTCATAATTTGATCGAAGGGCTGCAACTAAAAGTCAAGGGTTAAAGGTGGGTGGTGCCCACGTTGTTTTTATCCAAGGTTCGGTGTCAACAGAGGCAAATTCTCAGGGAGGAAAAAGGGTTAAAATTCAGTAAACCCAAGACAAACGATTGGTCAATTAATTGTACATCGCAGACAATTTACCAAACCGGGATTGATTTCAGACTGCCAGTGTAATACTTGTGTGACTGGTCTTTTAATCATAATCACAGACATAATATAATAGCTGGGTTTAATTCAGAAATCCAGTGAAAAAAATACGAATTGCCATTAACCTGCATACCTTAGGCAGTTTTAGATACTTGGATTGAATTTCAGCACGCCTGTAAATAAAATACCGATTGCCATTTATCCTGCTTGTCACAGACATATTTTGACATTTAGACTAAATTTCAGATCGCCAGCAAATAAGACAGGATTTGACTATTATAAACTTATCACCGACAGACCCAACATGTAAAGCACCATTACTAGCGGAAGACGATCAACGCTAGGGAAATAGCTATCATGGTTCGTTAATGGTGGCGTTCATAAGGGAAATTGCTGCGATAACACATAAGAAAAATTTGAATGTGAAGACACCACATATAGGAATATACAGCCACAAGGGGTGATGCAGAATCATAAAGGTTCCAACCAAGGAATAGTAGAACCCATCTAGAACGCTGATCACGATGAAATTAGGAAATGCATTGAACGACAGAAGCTTAAGGAAAAATTCATCCATTAAATCATTTACAGTTCCCAACATAAATTCTAATGCATTATACTCAATAAAATAAACAAGCGTACCTTTGCCTTGTAGGCCATCTCGAATGAAGTCCCGCACTCCGTGCCGTGTCCCGCGCGCTGACCGTCGAGACCTCACTGGTACCTCCCAGCCAATCTCTAGGGGTAATATGCTTCCCCCTTAGCCCCCCAAGCCGCAAAAGGGCCACACAAATTCCATAAAGTAAGTCTAGCTTCTCAGCTCGCCTCGCAAGGCTGAGCTACCACCCCAATCCGAGCTGAGAAAAACCCAACTCCTCACAAGCAATCAGTCAAGCCACAATCCGGCAGCGTAACGTTACGCTAACCGTTCATCCCCTTCTTCCTTATCTTCTCCTTCTTTTATAGAAATTTGAGACCCACCTACTTTCCCTAAATCACTATTAATTTAAGTTTTAATGACAATCCTCTAAAAATTCTCTGTCGTCCAAGTGTCACTCATCCCCCATGTTTCTCCAAAAATTATTTTCTTTAAAAAAACAATTAAAAGACTCATTTCCCTCACCCACCTATATTCACTCCTAAAGTTACTCCTCGGTGTTCCGAGATCCCCTTACATGCTTTTAATAACTTTCCCTAAAATGAAGTTGCTAAATTTAGTTCATTTTAGAAAGTCCTTAGTTGTTCATTCCTTTTTGCTTTTTACCCTATGTCCCCTACTTTCTTTTATTATGTTTCCTTTATTACAAGTTTCCCTATTTCTATTATTTATTCGTTTTTTTTTTTTAACCAAAAATATAAATGCGCTAATTAATCCTTTCATTATATTTTTAAATTCATAACTTTTATACTCTCACACGTTATTTAATTTTTATTCCTTTTTACAATTAACACCACGGATTTTAATTAATTTATCCCTCTCTTCACTTTACCCCCCCGTAAATTTAAGAAGACTTTAACCATTACTTAGGAGGGTTTTAGATTACGTCCTTATGTTTATTTTTTTTGTAGGGTCTTTTTCTTAAGGCTAAACACAATTTTATCTTAGAGATGTTTTAAATTGAGGTTTAGATTTGAATTGGGCGACAATTAATTAGGGGAGTCGTTTTAAGAATTTCTTCAGGCGTTAAGGTCTTAGGGTCATCTAGGTTTGTCTCATCATTATCATCAATGCGACGTGCCCTTGAGGATTCACTACGTCCTCCAAGTGTGCCACTCCCCTTGTTCGTTTCTGTTGCGCGACGTGCCCTTCAGGATGCAGCACGTGCTCCAAGGGTGCCACTTGCCAACTTGTGTTTATTTTGCGCGACGTGCCCTTCAGGATGCACCACGTGATCCAAGGGTGCCACTCACCGACATGACTGATTGGTAGACATCTATAACCCCTGGAGTCAACACTCCGCCAGGTGAACTTGTGGGAGACTAAGGGCTCTAAGGAATAAGTCCCCCGCCTTATTGCGTGCCCCTTAGAATCATCGTGAGTGACTGTCGCAGTCCGCCCTCACGGCATCGTGGATCCTCTCGAACTAGGTAATCGTTAACCTACAGTTCGAGCCACGACGGGAGTGCTAGTAGGTTGTGGCAGGGTTGTTGTCCACACCTCTCCCTCAACCTCTCTGGAAATCGTGTGTGGCCCCTTTACTCCATATGTGAGTCTGGTCGGCAAGCTATCGTCAGCCGGCATCATCAACCATCATGTCAGAACATGTCAACAACATATCATCAAATCAATAAAAATATCACGATAAATAAATCATCCTAAATAGCACACTCCCTAACTCAATCCGGAGTCCAAGGGGTTCCACCGATGCCTCTACATCCTCAAGGTCCAAAACCCTGCACACTCAATAAAACTGAGTCCATAGCACCTGTCTACCTCAAGTAGTAAAACATCATGTCGTCTATCATAACGCATCATAATCAAGTATAAATGTATTAAAATCAGAAAAGTCCAGATCACTTGTGAGCAGGTGTCCTCAAATAATAAGTTCTCTCAGTGCGCCAGAGCGGGATGTTACATACACCCCCTCTTGGTCTAAACTTCGTCCCAAAGTTTCTCAATATAAATGCTGAAATAAAAGTATCATAGTATCATAAGTCTATCTATCAAACAAAAATGGAAATTGTTGGCGCATATCATATGCATCCTCCCAGGTCACCGAGTGCGGACTATAATTGTCTCACTAGACCTTGACCTGATCTACTGTTCGACGTCGTAACTGTCGAATGCGATGATCTAAGATGCGGACCGGCTCAGTCGTGAGCGCTCCCTCGTCCGATACCTGCAAGGAAATCATGTCAATAACATGGGTAGGATCACTAATATAATGTCTCAACACAGATACATCAAAAATATTGTGCATATGCCTCAAAGAATCAGGCAAGGCTAGTCGATAGGCCACGGGCCCCTTTCTCTCCACAATCTCGAAAGGTCCCACGAACCTAGGAGAGAGTTTAGCTCCCTTTCCAAACTTGATCGAACTCTTATGTGGTTTAACCAGCAAGAAGACTCGATCGCCGACCTCGTAACTATGGTCGAATCGGTGCGCATCGGCATAACTCTTCTGTTGATCCTGCGCTTCTTTAATCCTTTGTATTATGGTTTTCATTTGCTCCTCCATTTCTTGGATCGCTTCGGGTCCGACCAGGACCCTATCCTCAAGACGATCCCAACTCAAGGGCGTCTGACACGGTCGCCCATAAAGAAACTCAAAAGGCACCATCTTAATGGTGCTCTGGTAACTGTTGTTGTAAGCGAACTCTACTAGAGGCAACGGTTTTGTTGGTCCATCACGTACATGCGCAACATGTCTTCCAAGGTTTGGTTCATTTGTTGTGTCTGTCCGTCAGTCTCTGTGTGATACGTAGTACTAAATTTAATTTGAGCTCCCAAGGCCTCTTGGAAACTCGTCCAAAATCGTCCAGTAAACACCGATCCTCGATCAGATATAATCCTCTTAGGCACGCCATGCAGCCTCACAATCTCACTGATGAAAACTCTCGCTATGTCAAGTGCATGATACATCGTACACACCAGAATAAAGTGAGCACTCTTCGTCAGAGTGTCTACTACTACAAAAATCGAGTCATGTCTCCTTGCCGTCAGTGGCAATCCAACAATAAAATCCATCGAAATGACTTCCCATTTCGATTCCGGAATGGCATGTGGTTGAAGTAATCCTGTCGGGTGTCTATGTTTATCCTTTACCTGCTGACACTCTAGAAATCTAGCCACAAAGTTGACTATGTCAGCCTTCATTCCCTTCCGGAAGAATAAGGGTTTAAGGTCTGCCCTCATCTTCGTAACTCCTGGGTGAGCCATGTAAACTGCTCTATGAGCCTCGCTCAGGATCAACATCCTCAACTCATCATTTGGCGGTACATAAATCCGACTTCTAAACCTCAATAAACCATCGCTATCAAATGAATATCCCTCATATCAGGGTACCATCATTGTTTTTTGTCCGATAAAATCCTCGACTTCCTTGTACCAGTCATCATCACGCTGTAAGGTGAGAATATTCTCATGTAGATTCGTCTAAAGAGGTAACACCGAAAAGATGCATGGCTTCCGACTCAAAGCATCCACCACTCGATTCACTGTTTCCTTTATGTAAGTAATCTCGAAGTCGTACTCGCTAAGAAATTCCGACCAACGCCGTTGTCGCGCGTTCAGGTTTCTTTGCGTAAAAATGTGTTGTAGTCCACAACGATCAGTCTTTAATTCAAATTTTCGTCCAACAAGGTAGTGTCTCCAAACCTTCAAGGCATATACAATGGATAATAACTCCCAATCATGCGTCGCGTAGTTCTCCTCATGCCTTCTTAGGTTCCTGGAAATGTAAGCAATCACTCGTCCGTCTTGCATCAAGAATCCACCTAAACCTTCCTTGGATGCGTTAGTGCATACCAAGAAGTCCGCGTCCATGTCAGGGACCTTTAGTATCAATGTTTTTGTCAACAACTCTTTAAGCCTCATAAAATCTTCCGTGCATTTCTCTGTCCAAACAAACTTCTTGTTTTTCTTCTACAATTCCGTGATCGGATTTGCTATCTTTGAAAATCCCTCGACAAACCGTCGATAGCATCCTGCTAAACCCATAAAGCTACACACTTCTGTGACATTCATCGACACAGGCCATTCCATAATAGCCTCAACCTTGGCTGGATCCACGGCGATACCTTCGCCGGAGATGACATGCCCTAAGTAGTGAATCCACGATTGATAAAAGGAGCATTTGGACAACTTCCCATATAATTTGTGTTCTCGTAAACATTGTACTACCAAGTGCAAGTGCTCGTCATGCTCCTCCGTCATCCGAGAGTAGATCAAAATATCGTCAATGAATACTTGGACGAACTTGTCCAAGTACTCGCGGAACACCTCGTTCATCAAACTCATGAATACCCCTGGGGCGTTTGTCAGTCCAAAAGGTAAAATAGTAAACTCGTAATGTCCAAATCTCATCTTAAAGGCGGTCTTAGGGACATCATCCTCCTTGATCCGTAACTGGTGATACCGTGATCGCAAATCGATCTTGGAGAACACTGTCGCACCCTTCATTTGATCGAACATATCATCAATTTTGGGTAAGGGATACTGATTCCTGATCGTAGCCTTGTTCAGTTGACGGTAGTCAATGCAAAGCCTCCATGATCTGTCCTTCTTCCGAATGAAAATAACTGGTGCACCCCACGGTGACACACTAGGGCGTATCAGTCCCAGGTCTAACAACTCCTTTAGTTGCATTTTCAACTCTATCTGATAAGGCGTTCTCGCTATCGGTTCAGTCCCCGATTTCAGGTCTATGGTAAACTCCAATTCTCTTTCCGACGGCATCCCAGGTAACTCCTCTGGAAAAACGTCTGCAAACTCCTTCACCACCGTAAGGTGTTCTAGACCTTCTGCTACTCCCTTTTCGTTTAGCGCAAGGATTGCATAAAGATTGCACCCCTTGCGCATACTCTTCCGCAACTGTAAGGAAGAGATGAACCTCAGGGTACTCCTTGGTTCCATCCTACAATCACCCATCTCTGTCCTTCATCATAAACCAAGATCAACCTCTTTGTCTTACAGTCGAGTATCGCCTCATGCGATTCCAACCAATCCATGCCAATCACGATGTAATAATATCCTAAGATTGTGACATACAAGTTGACCCTCATGAAAAACTCTCCCAGGTTAAGGGCACATCCCGTAACCTTTCCTCCAACCTTTTGTTTGGCTCCAGAATCCATCTCTATGAAGCTAAACTCATCCTGTTCGACTGCCTTTACCTTAATCCTTTTTAGCACTGCACCAGAAATGAAACTCTCAGTAGCACCCGGGTCTATCAAAATACTAAGGGTCTGGTCAGCGACAATACTTGTCGTCTCGAGCACAGTCGACTGGTGGTCTACCTGGTGGTTATTCACCACTGTGTGAATCCGATAGACCTTGCCTATATCTCCCAATGTAGTGGTTCCAGCTGATCCGGACGCCCTAGTCCTCTCCACAGGACAGTTGCGCTGGTAGTGTGGCTCCCCAAACATCCAAGACCCCTGCTTCGACCCAGTAGACCTAGTACCCGAAGTAGAAGACGACGGCCCGCTGGCCTGGAACCCCGGTCTATTCTACTGAACCTGCCTAAACTGCTGTTGCTGTGGGCGACGCTGCTACTGCTACTGTGGTCCTCGATAAGGTGTCCCCTGCTGAGGCGGCGGTCATCGGGGTGTAGAAAAGTGGATCCTCTCTGGAAACCACAATATCCCGGCGTATTTCTCACCGGTGTCTGATGCTGCGGTGTACCAGAGGAACCCTGCCCTGCTGGTCTCGATGGAGTCCTAGTTTGACCCCCACTGATAAGCTCCTTTTCAGCTATGAGGGCCTTTTGGACAGCGTCGTGCAAGGTTTGAGGCATCAAGGTCCTAACCTTTGCACGTAGGCTGTCGTTAAGGCCAAACACAAACCTGTTGACCTTGAGCTTCTCTGTGTTAAGGTGCAGAGCATACCGGAGTAGCTCCATAAAACGTGCCTTGTACTCGGGCACCGTACGACCTCCCTGTTGTAATGCGTTGAACTCATTGAGCTGACGCTCAATGAATTCCTCTGAAAGGTACCTCTCTTGGAACCGTTCCTTGAACAGTTCCCATGACACGTCTTCGACAACCATGTTCAGCTGCGGCAGGAGCGTCTTGCACCATAGAAGAGCGCTCCCCTTCAGTTGAAAGACCACCATGCATACCTTCATGTTGGAGGTATAATCGCAAAGTGTGAAGCACATCGCCATATTCTCCAACCATGCCTCGGCGGCAACGCCATCCGGGGCACCAAAAAACTCGGGAAATTTTACCTTCTCGAGTTCACGGTGAATGCTACCTGTAACGGCCGGTGCGCGCGGTGGAACCTCAGCGGCTGCCGATGCCCTGGCCTCATCTCTGTCCAATCGGCTGATCAGTGCCTCTGACATGCGCTGAAAATATTTCATCATCCCCACTACATCGCCAATTGCGATCTGCTCCTGTTCGAGAACCTGCTCGCCTCCCAGGGGGTTAGACCCCTCAGGCGTGGATGCTACTGGAGGCGTCACGCCTCCTCCCCTAGCACCCCGTCATCTGCCTTCGTGGTGTCCTCTAACCATAATTACCTACATGCACACAATCAACTCAATCAACAACAGTATAATCGATTCAAATCATGTCACGGAAGCCGCAGCGAATCCCAAGTCGCGGGTCGAACCGGCTTTGATACCATATGTAACAACCTCCCAGTTACGACAACCACACTGATAACAGGTGCAATTTTTTTTTTTGTTAAAGGTGTGTGCTCACGTGAATAAAAAGAACAGACATACTTGACTCTACTTTGCCACCCGACGACTAACAAGATGCAACCACGATGATCACAACAAGATGACATGAGGCGCACAATAGGTGACTGCAAGCTTTAAATGGAACACGGTGTTATGTACAGTATGAACACAGATGGAAGAATCCATAGTAGTAGAGTTGACTATTTCTGCACAGGAAAGCAGGGCGTTTAATCTTAGTCCTATGCTCCAGAGAGAGAGAAGGTCAGATAGGGTCCTGGCTGACTGCTCAGGCAAAAACTAGTAATCTTCGTCAGGTGTGTCACAAGAGTGGAAACCCTGCCTTTAAAGGGCCCGAGACTCTTGATACGGCACAAGATTCTTCACACAAATAAAATCGCACACACAGACTTATACACTCGGCTACAAGGAGGTGTCTACATCCCGCCCGACAAACTGACCAAGCAAACAAAATGATTACGACCTCGTACAACAAAAATGGTATGAACAATGCGTCCTCTAGGAAGGTGCAAGTAAGAAGGTCTCTGTCAACGACCAACCACTAGAGACTCAAGGACATCAATCATAGACCAATTACTCCATTTGTTTTCCCTTAAGCGACAAGTGACCCACCCAGTCTTAACAATGTACATTAATTAACTGCAAATCCCTGTTTACTAAATCAAAATGAAATTACCATAATCATCACCATAACCTAACCATATCGTTGACTTCTATATCACATTATCAGTGCAATTATATAATGATGACTTTACCCTTTTTGATATTAATAACAACAGAACTACCTGAAGCCTAACCATAAATAACCATGTATTTACCTTGATAAATAGAATAGCATTGTAATTAAACTAAGATTGGCTTTCCATTACAACATTGTAATAATTAAAAATCGGTTTTTAACATAATAATTTAACTTCAAATGGATACCTATTGTAAATCATATTGTAGAGTATTTCATAGCATGGTAATTCGAGCAGATAAGGCTTCTCATTACAAATATTGGAAATAAAATGTTCAATGTTTTACCATGATAAACTCAAATCAGCTGGAATACCTTTTTAAATCAGATTGTAAAGAAATTCAAGCATTGTAAATTAAACACAACAAAAAGGGGCTTAATTATCAATAATTACCAACTGACCCAAATGAAACCAAGAAGGTAAGCCCGACCAGATTATGATCGCTGTCATTAAGATGTGCCTTCTAAATTGGCCCTGACGGGAATTTCGTGAAGCAACCAGCTTTCCATTAAACACTCAAGGAGTAATTGCGTGGAGTAAAATCTAAAGGTAAGTGTTGTCCATTAACCTTAAATCGCTGAGCGCTAAGATACTTGGCAAAAACAAAAACTGTCATAACATTGAATTTATTAGCGGGGTTGCAAATAAAATAAATCATACAAGAAAATTTGACCCAGGGAGAGACGCAGACAGAATTAATTCTAGAAAAACCGCTAGCATGCTATCAGTGCTGTCAATACCAGTTAAATTCTGCCAGCATTACTAAATTAAAATTTATTGGGAATTTTTTTTTTTAACAACTGGTATCGCTACCCGTTTACTGCCATAGTGGTGGCCTGAGTTAAAGGGCGAAATCGTGGGTGCCTTCTTCTGCAACCCTGTCACCGGTTCAGCACACACGTGGGCGTTACAGCAAGGAGACGCAACACGGGTTGAGGCAAAAGGTAAGGCTCACACGCAAACACTGGCTAATGCTGACAGCTAAGGTCGTGGGCATTAATTAAAGGATGAATACTCATAACAAACTTTGAGATGAATGACCAGGTCGTGGTGTAACTCAATGTGAGCATCATACTTACACTGAATCTGCTACCGGTCTAACGCTGCCCGACAGGAGATCAATAACCAAATACTTGAACAATGTACGCCTATCTTCGCTACACTTCGCAGTCGTCTACAGGTTAAATAAAACGCAGTCAACACTGCAATCCTGTCAAGGTAAATGGTGCGAGAAAAAGGACCAGCTGCAACATTTTGTGGTTGAGTAACACAAGGTCTCCCCCCCTAAGGATACATTTCTTACCTTAGCTACTGGTAAGTAAAATTTTTAGACTGCAGAACACACAGGTATACAAAGTATGGTCTGTGACAGAGTGATATTGTCTATTTATCCTCTGGAGGAATAGATAGTCAATACTAGTGGAGCGTAGAGATAAACACACCAAATATTTGAATTCTTGAACCAAATCATGGCAACCAAATACCCAACGAAATTTGCCGAGAAGGAGTTCGCGGGGTAATAAATTCACAAGGGAGTGTGTCGGTAACAAGTTTTCTAGCTTGAATGTACACTGTGAAAATTTGTTGAAGGTTTCATAATTTGATCGAAGGGCTGCAACTAAAAGTCAAGGGTTAATGGTGGGTGGTGCCCACACTGTTTTTATCCAACGTTCGGTGTCAACAAAGGCAAATTCTCAGGGAAGAAAAAGGGTGAAAATTCAGTAAACCCAAGACAAATGATTGGTCAATTAATTGCACATCGCAGACAGTTTACCAAATCAGGATTGATTTCAGACTGCCAGTGTAATACTTGTTCGACTGGTATTTTAATCATAATCGCAGACATAATATAATAGCTGGGTTTAATTCAGAAATTCAGTGAACAAAATACGAATAGCCATTAACCTGCATACCGCAGGCAGTTTTAGATACTTGGATTGAATTTCAGCATGCCTATAAATAAAATACCGATTGCCATTTATCCTGCTTGTCGCGGACAGATTTTGACATTTAGACTAAATTTTAGATTGCCAGTAGATAAGACAAGATTTGACTATTATAAACTTATAGCCGACAGACCCAACATGTAAAGCACCATTACTAGCAGAAGACGATCAACGCTAGGGAAATAGCTATAATGGTTCGTTAATGGTGGCGTTCATAAGGGAAATTGTTGCGATAACACATAAGAAAAATTTGAATGCGAAGAAACCACATACAGGAATATACAGCCACAAGGGGTGACACAGAATCATAAATGTCCCAACCAAGGAACAATAGAACCCAGCTAGAACGTTGATCACGATGAAATTAGGAAATGCATTGAATGACAGAAGCTTAAGGCAAAATTCATCCATTAAATCATTTACAGTTCCCAACATAAATTCTAATGCATTATACTCAATAAAATAAACGAGCGTACCTTTTCCTTGTAGCCCGCCTCGAATGAAGTCCCATACTCTGTACCGCGTCTCGCGCTCCGTGCTGCTCCCGCTCGTCGATCGTCGAGACCTCATCGGTACCTCCCAACCAATCACTAGGGGTACTCTGCTTCCCCCTTAGCCCCCCGAGCTACAAAGGGGCCACACAAATTCCAGAAAGTAAGTCTAGCTTCTCAGGTCACCTCTCAAGGCTGAGCTACCACCCCAATCCGAGCTGAGAAAAACCCAACTCCTCACAAGCAATCAGTCAAGCCACAATCCGACAGCGTAACGTTACACTAACCGTTCATCCCCGTTTTCCTCATCTTCCCCTTCTTTTATAGAAATTTGAGACCCACCTACTTTCCCTAAATCACTATTAATTTAAGTTTTAATGACAATCCTCTAAAAATTCTTTGTCGTCCAAGTGTCACTCATCCCCCACGTTTCTCCAAAAATTATTTTCTTTAAAAAAAAAATTAAAAGACTCATTTCTCTCACCCACCTAGAGTCGCTCCTAAAATTACTCCTCGGTGTTCCTAGATCCCCTTACATGCTTTTAATAACTTTCCCTAAAATGAAGTTGCTAAATTTAGTTCATTTTAGAAAGTCCTTAATTGTTGATTCCTTTTTGCTTTTTACCCTATGTCCCCTACTTTCCTTTATTATGTTTCCTTTATTAAAAGTTTCCCTATTTCTGTTATTTATTCCTTTTTTTTTTTAACCAAAAAGATAAATGCGCTAATTAATCCTTTCATTATATTTTTAAATTCATAACTTTTATACTCTCACACGTTATTTACTTTTTATTCCTTTTTACAATTAACACCATGGATTTTAATTAATTTATCCCTCTCTTCACTTTACCCCCCCTAAATTTAAGAAGACTTTAACCATTACTTAGGAGGGTTTTAGATTACGTCCTTATGTTTATATTTTTTGTAGGGTCTTTTTCTTAAGGCTAAACACAATTTTATCTTAGAGATGTTTTAAATTGAGGTTTAGATTTGAATTGGGCGACAATTAATTAGGGGAGTCATTTTAAGAATTTCTTTAGGCGTTAAGGTCTTAGGGTCATCTAGGTTTGTCTCATCATTATCATCAATGCGACGTGCCCTTCAGGACGCACTACGTGCTCCAAGGGTGCCACTTTCCTTGTTCGTTTCTGTTGCACGGCATGCCCTTCAGGATGCACCACTTGCTCCAAGGGTGCCACTCGTCAACTTGTGTTTCTTTTGCGCGACGTGCCCTTCAGGATACACCACGTGCTCCAAGGGTGTCACTCGCTGACTTAACTGATTGGTAGACATCTATAACCCCTGGAGTCAACACTCCGCTAGGTGAACTTGTGGGAGACTAAGGGCTCTAAGGAATAAGGCCCCTGCCTTATTGCGCACCCCTTAGAATCATCGTGAGCGAGTGTCGCAGTCCGCCCTCATGGCATCATGGATCCTCTCGAACTAGGTAATCGTTAGCCTACAGTTCGAGCCACGACGAGAGTGCTAGTAGGCTGTGGCAGGGCTGCTGTCCACACCTCTCCCTCAACCTCTCTTGAAATCGTGTGTGGCCTCTTTACTCCATATGTGAGTCTGGTCGACAAGCTATCGTTAGCCTGCATCATCAACCATCATGTCAGAACATGTCAACAACATATCATCAAATCAATAAAAATATCACGGTAAATAAATCATCCTAAATAGCACACTCCCTGACTCAATCCGGTGTCCAAGGGGTTCCACCGATGCCTCTGCATCTTCAAGGTCCAAAACCCTGCACACTCAATAAAACTGAGTCAATAGCACCTGTCTACCTCAAGTAGTAAAACATCATGTCGTCTATCATAACGCATCATAATCAAGTATAAATGTATTAATATCAGAAAAGTCCAAATCACTTGTGAGCAAGTGTCCTCAAATAATAAGTTCTCTTAGTGGGCCAGAGCGGGATGTTACACTCGGGTTCCAACTTGCAGTGTTAAAAAAAAACAATTTTATTCTCAGGTTCTACTGTAAGGATACGGTTCTATCCTAGAATTCTTTTATTGTGGAAATTTTATACCAGACTTCTATAAGCAGCTGGTCATTTGTAAGTCCAGTGTTTGAAGAAAGACATAGAGGAACACCCCATACTGAAATAAGATTTCACTATTTGAGAGTTACAAACGCGGTGTTATGTAAAGTTGGAGACTTGCGACTCTGAAATATGAAACTTGTTTTGTGTGTTTACATTACCAAAATTGTGTCTCTGTGTTATTGTACTAAAACAAGACTGTAATTATTTGCTCCAATTATATAGTCGGTTTTAATGGAAGAACTCGAATTTCAATTTATGTAACAGTCAATCATTAGTTTCTATGTATTAGATATTTCATAACTCATAAAAATATGTATCGACAACAAAATGTATTCATATATGAAATTCCATTCCTTCTGGGTCTACTCTGATATTTATAAATATATTGAACTTCCCTTAGTTATTTTATATAGCTGTGCATATTCCAATCCACAAAAATATGTATACACATTTATGTTTATATGTCTCCAAAATTTATGTTTAGTACTTTATTAGTTTAATATTACTTGAATCTGCATATCTATATGCATGTGTTCACATGCCTGGTAGAGGTTAAAATAACCCTGAAACGATTCTATTTTATTTACTTATAGCCATACCCCATGTACCTTCCATAATTCAACATACAATAACTCTATTACTTCGTTCATTAATAAAATAAATATGTTCCTAAAATAGATAGTACATGGTAGCTTTATTACTTCATTCATTAACAAAATAAATATGTTCCTACAATAGATAACACATAGTATCTTTATTAATTAATTCATTATAAAAATCAAACCTCCAAGGACTCATCCTATAATTCGTTAAACCCCACTTAGCCATTATCTAACAAAGAAAATTCATATCATTCTACTAACATAAGTAGATGTATTCTATCAGTCATAAACAATAGGACATCCATCCAGGAATAAGAAAAATGTATACTACCAACTATTTAATCAACAGTAATTCAACCAGAGAAGAGTAGATCAACACATATGAACAAGTGTTGAAACAACAAAGGGAACAACCAAGTTCCTCCCAAACATAGAACAAAAAAACTAATCTATTTGCTTCGTTCACCCCCTAGCCTAACCATGAATCCAAGAGGGAGAACTCTAGAACTCCTCCTTAGCTATAGTCCTTCTTTAGTTTCAAAAAAAACTTCTCCTTGCCTCACACTCATAAAACAGTGCTCATAACAACAAGTGATATTCCTCTTTTCGCCAACATACTAGGCAATGTCGTGCCTCATCCCATCTGCTATATATGCAAAATCATCTTTTGCGTAGGTCTTTTCCCCCTTGAGAATTTTCGCAGTTTTACAGATCCATGATTTTTAGGGGTTTCCAATGGCCTAATTCCTAATTTTCCACTTGTAACATTCAACCCTGAGGTAGTTCCAACATGTTCCCGATTCATGGAGTCATGGTCAGTTGATTTCAACCTGGTTGTTCCATTTGTCTATCAACAATAAATATAAAAATATTTGTTTTCTTACAAGTTTCATAGTCAAAGTGTTGGTTGGGAAAATCAAATCTTTGCTCAACAGTCACAAAAATAATTAAAATTAACTAAATTCGAAATTCAGAGTTGCCATAAATGGAAATAATTTTCCAATTTTGAATTTACCAAAAACGGAAATAAATTCCTAAGTATTTTTCAGACTTCCATAATAATTTATTTTTGGGGATGTTAGAGCTGCAATCCACATTGATCTATTTTTAATTTGAATTTTTGTCCAATCAGGTAGTGTCTCCACACTCTCAAGGCATACACAATGGACAATAACTCCAAATCTTTTGTTTCAGATTTCTCCTCATGTTTTTTTAATTTCCTTGAGATGTAAGCGATCACTTGACCTCCTTGCATCAATAGTCGACCTAAACGTTCCTTGGATGTGTTTGTGCATACCAATAATTCCTTGTCCATGACGAGGAGTTGTAGTATCGGAACTGTCGTCAATAACCCCTTGAGCCTTTGAAATGCTTCCACACATTTCTCGGTCCATAAAAGCTTCTTGTTTTTCTTCTGCAATTTTGTGATCGGATTTGTTATCTTTGAAAAACCTTCCACGAATTGTCGGTAGTATCCAGTTAAAACCCTAAAGTTGCGTACTTCTTGTACTCTTTTCAGTGCAAGACATTCCATAATAGCTTCTAATTTTTTTAGATCCATAGCTATACCTTAATCAGATATAATGTTCCCTAAGTAATGAAGCTTCGATTTGTAGAAGGAGCATTTCAACAGTTTCCCATACAATTTGTTTTCTCGTAAACAATGTAGTGCTAAGCATAAATGTTCCTCATGTTCTTTTTGCATTCGATAATATATCAGTATGTCATCAATGAACTCTTGAACAAACTTTTCTAAGCATTCGTGGAACACCCCATTTATCAAACTCATGAATACCCCCTGGGCATTTGTTAGTCCAAACGGTAAAATAGTAAAATCGTAGTGTATAAACCTTGTCTTGAATGCAGTCTTAGTAATATATTCCTCTTTAATTTGTAAATGGTGATATCCATATCTCAGATCGATCTTGGAAAACATTGTCGCGCCTTTCATTTGATCAAACAAATCGTTTATTCTTGGCAACAGATACTAGTTCTTGATCATCACTTTGTTCAATTCATGGTAGTCAATACAGAGTCTCCATGACCCATCCTTATTTCTTATGAAAATAACCGGCACACCCCACGGTGACACACTTGGACGTATAAGTCCCAAGTCCAAAAAGTCCTTCAATTGCATTTTCAACTCCTATAATTCAGGTGTTGACATCCGATAAGGTGTTCTTTTTATTGGTTCAGTTCCAGGTTTCAGTTCGATGGTAAACTCCAATTCTCTTTTGGGCGGTAAACCTAGTAATTTTTCTGGAAAATCTCGTACTACCAGAAGGTTTTCTAATCCTTCTTCCTCACCCTTTTATTTTACCACTAAGATTGCATATAACTTAGATCCTTTGTGCATGATTTTATGTAGTTGAAAGAAAGAAATGAACATCAAGGACACTCCCTGGTTTCTTCCTACAATCACTCTTCTATGTCCTACATCATCTATAAAACTTAACCATTTCGTCTTACAGTTGAGTATCACATCATGTGATTCCAACCAACCCATACTGATCATGATGTCATAATATCCTAAGAACGTGACATATAGGTTAGACTTCGTTGAAAATTCTTCCAAGTTAATGCAACATCACGTAACCATTCCTCCAACCTTTTGTTTGGCACCTGAAGCCATTTCTACATATCTAAACTTCTCCTCCTTGACTTCCTTTACATTAATTCTCTTTAGTGCTACACTAGAGATAAAGATCTTTGTATCACCTGGATCTATCAGAATACTAAAAGTTTTGTGAGCGATTTTACCTGACCTCTCAATCATAGTGGATTTGTGCTCGGCCTGAAGGATATTCAATGTTGTGTGAATCCTATGGGCCTTTCCCAAATCTCCAATTGTAGTGAGTCATGTTGATCCAACCGCTATAGCCTTCTCAAGCGGTCAGTCTCGCTGATAATGTGGGTCTCCACATGTCCAACACCCGGTCTTCGATCCTGTACTTTTGATCCTGTAAGTTGTTGGCCTACTAGTTTCAACTATTGTTCTATTCTACTGAACATGCCTAACTGTTGTTGTTGTTGTTGATGTGTCAATCCTCTGTAGGGATTCCTCTGCTAAGGATTCGGTCATCGAGGTGTCATGAATGTGGATCCTCTTGTCGTATCTCAGTACCCTGATGTCTATCTGGCTGGTGTATGATGTTGTTATGCACCATATGTCATCTGTCCAGTTGGTCTTACATGAGTCATGCCCTGACCCCCACTGTTCATCTCTTCTTCATCTATGAGGGCCTTTTGGACTGCATCGTGCAACGTCTAAGGCATTAGGATCCTCACCTTTGCATGAATGTTGGATTTAAGGCTGAACACAAACTTGTCGACCTTCATCTTCTCTGTGTTTAGATGTGGGGCATATTGAAGTAGCTCCATCAATCTGGTGTCATACTCTCTTTTTGTACGACCACCCTGTCATAAGGTGTTGAACTCATTGAGATGGCTCTCAATGAACTCCTCTAAAAAATACCTCTCTCGGAACCACTACTCGAACAGTTTCTATGAAACATCCTCGACGACCATGTTTAATTGAGGTAGGATTATCTTCCACCATAGAAGAGCACTCCCCTTCAGTTGAAAATCCGCCATGTGGAACTTCATATTTGAGGTGTAGTCATGAAGTGAAAATCGCATCACCATGTTCTCCAACCATGCCTTAGTGGTTGAGTCGTCCCTTCACCTTCACCTTCTCTATGAATACTACCACTACTAGTTGGAGAACGCTATGAACCCTTAGTGGGTAGAGGGACCCCGACCTCATCTCTATTTAATCGATTAATCAAGGCATCTTACATCCTCTGAAAGGACCTCATCAACCCAACCACAGCCCCCACAACTACCTACTCCTCCCCAATGAATTGTTCTTCTCCTTGGGGGTTAGACCCCTCTGGCGTGGACGCTGCTTGAGGCATCGTACCTCTTCTCCTAGCACCACATCATCTACCTCCACGACATCCTATAATCATGATTACTTTCATGGACATATTAAATTTTAAATTAGCGATAAGTTATTAATCAAGTGTTTAATATAGTGGAAGGCGTAATCATCCCAAGTCGCAGGGTTGAACCTCACTCCGATACCATATGTAACGTCCCCTTCATTACAACAATGAATAGCGATGTACAAATGGGTATATATATATATATATATATATATATATATATATATATATATAAAGCATTAATAAATTAACTTCATCACATAATTCATAGCAACACATAGGCAACACGACATCCTAATCAATAACGACACAAGACAATTCATTAACATAAATAATAGCGACATAAGATCAACACATAAACATAAATAGCGACGTTGTTCAACACATCACACTCAACCGAAGAAAAATATCAATAATGATCAATCATATCACTGAATAAATAAAGAAATACCTGCCCAACCTATCGTGCATGGTTAGGACCTCCAAGACACATAAGCAATGCTCAAGCCCAAGATTCATCCGATTTATTTTGACCATTTAAGGTCTCAAGGAAAATGACTGTTCTGAGGTACAAGAAGGTGTCTAAATCCCACTAGTCCAATCAAGCCAAAAACCAACTAGATTAATCAATCAATCAGCTGAAAACCAACTAGATCAATCAATCAATCTTAATCATCAATTATTCATGGTGCAACATAAAATTCTATTACAACATACATCAATTTAGAAGACACATTTACCACCTATGGATCATTCCAATCATAGTCCAAATACAATTTACATACATCAAATTTATTTCATGGCGCAAGAGTAATCATAAACTTTACTTTCATGGTGCAAGAGGTCCTATCCTGCATGGTTAGGACCTCCAAGACACATAAGCAACGCTCAAGCCCGAGATTCATCTGATTGATTTTGACCATTTAAGTTCTCAAGGTTGGCGACTATTCTGAGGTACAAGGAGGTGTCTGAATCCAACTAATCCAATCCAGGAAAAAACCAACTATATTAATCAATCAATCTTAATCATCAATTATTCATGGTGTGGCAGAAAATTCTATTACAACATACATCAATTTAGAAGACACATTTACCATCTACATATCATTCCAATGATATTCTAACTATGATTTATATACATCGAATTTATTTTATGGCGCAAGAGTAATCATAAACTTTATTTTCATGGTGCAAGAGTAAGTTGATTACTTTAGCCATCATACATCAACATTGATTTCAACATCGAAACGCCAAATTAATTATCGAGTTACAATATATCACAAATAATTCACAATATTCCTTCATAGAATTTTACCTACTTGATTAGCCAGCTAACATGAATCTACATTTAATGCCAATAATGAAGAATGTCACGTAGAACCAAAATTCAAAATCTCCATGAAATTAACCTTGTTCCATTTCGATATAATTGTATTACTTCATCACAAATAAATGAAATTCAATCGATAGAATACTAGCGTAAATTGCCCTATTACAGAAATTGCAGTAACTGAAATGAATAATATCTTGATATCAAATTTTAGTAGGTAACATGAAACTAAATATACTCAATGCCCAAATTCGTCACTTATGCAAAGTTGTTCAATAAGTTGGGTTTAGTTTATGTAGGTTTGCGCAATTTACACAATCAATCATACCTCGACATCGCCTTAAAATTTGATGAAAACAAAACAAAATAGTTTTTCTTAACAAATAAATGGATAAATGCACCAACCATTGCAGATGGAAGGGAGCGGTGGTGTTCATTATTAATGGCTCGGTTGAAGTCTTTCAATGATTAGGAAATATTGACTATCACTAAATATATTGAAGAGATTCCTTGGGATACTCTCGACATGAACCTCGTTAAGTTAAAGTAATCAATTTTACAATTCATGCTTAGTGGTGGGTTATTCACTTACCTTTATAGTCAAGGTATGGATCTATTCTCTAGAGCAAAATTTTGAAGCCCTTGAATGTTTTATTAGAATTAACAATCCTTAATAGGTAGTCATTAGGACATGCATTATTGATCATCGGGATATTTGAAAATATAGATCCAATCCCAATTCCTGTAAAAGAGGTAAGGTTCAAGGAAAGTAAGGAGACTTTGTAAATCTTCTTCCCAATGCCCCAAAGGACTCAGAGAAGGTCAATCAACGCATCTAAGGAATTCACAAGATAACATGCGTGTCCTTAGGAAACATAAGAGGCCCAGTCTTAGATAAAATATATGAACCAATCACACGGTGAGGCTACACTCACTTCTCTATTATTTAATGAAGACGATTTACATCCTTATATACGAAAAGACTCTACCGAGTCGGTTACATGCAAACTAAAGACAACTAGACTCTTAACTAAGAACTAACTCTTAACACGCCTACAACTGACTCTCACAACTGAAGCTTATAATTGGTGCTTACAACTGGCGCTTTCTCCATTATTTCTAAGTCTCCCCCTTAATGGAGAATGGATTGAATTCTACACCTAACATCTCCCTAAATAGTTCAAACTTAATCTTTTCAAGAGGCTTAGTTAAAATATCAACAACATTTTCACTAGTATTACAATACACAAGAGTTATTTCATTTGACTGCAACTTTTCTCGAACAAAATGATACTGAGCTTCAACATGTTTTGTCCTTGCATGAAAGATCAGATTCTTTGCAATATTGATTGAACTTTGATTATCACATCTGATCATCGTAGGTTCCTTTCATTCTTCTCCAACATCTTGAAGAAGTCTTCTTAACCAAACAGCTTCACAAGTGGCTGCACACAAGGCTTTATATCCTGCTTTGGTAGAAGACAAAGATACAATAGGATTCTTTTTACTGCTCCATGAAACAACCCCAGATCCAATGTTGAACGCATATCCAGTGGTTGATCTTCGATCATCCAGATTGCCAGCCCAATCAGAATCTAAATAACCTGTCAACTCAACATCAGATGCATTAGTATATTTAATACCATAATCAAGTGTACCTTTTAGATACTTGAGTACTACCTTTGCTACATTCCAATGTCTTTCATGAGGTTTCTCCATGAACTGACTTAACACACTCACAGAATATGAAATATCAGGTCTGGTTGTGGTGAGATAATTCAGACTACCCACCATCTGTCTATACACAGTGCCATTCACCTCCTTCGAACCATTATCACAAGACAGTTTCACATTCTGTTGCATGGGAACAGTAGAAGACTTACACTGATCCATTTTAAATCTCTTAAGTATTTCTCTGATATAATTACTCTGGCAAACAAAAGTTTGGACTGCATTTCTCCAAACTTCAAGACCTAGGCAGTAATGTAACTCACCAAGATCTTTCATTTCAAATACCTTTGATAACTGCTCCTTGATTTCATCAATTAACTTCTCTGCATTTCCTGTAATTATTAAATCATCAACATATAATGAAATAAATACTATATACCCTTGTTCAGCAAATTTGGTATACAGATTTGGATCACTTTTGCTCCTCATAAAACCCTATTGAAGAAAGAAAGAGTCTATCTTCTCATACCATGACCTAGGTGCCTGTTTTAGTCCATACAATGCTTTCTTTAACTTACACACTAAGTGTTCT
>ML785165.1:278108-342863 GCA_009831015.1 Picea engelmannii
CCCAAGTATTGTTTTTCATTATAGATTCATATTCTTCCTCCATTGCATTTCTCCATTCATCATGTTCATTAGCTTCATCAAAATTCATGGGTTCTATGACATTTGAAATGGTACTCATTAGGGCATAGTCTTTATACCTCTCAAGAAGTCGAATCTGTCTTGAAGATCTTCTCAACTAATTATCTTCCTCCCCACTTTGTGAAGATCTGTCTTCACCTCTAGGTGAACTGTGACTGCTTGAATTGTCCATATCATTGAGTCCTTCTTGTTGCTGCTGTTGCTGTCGCTGAGGGGATGGTGGCTGCTATCACTGCAGAGATGGTTGTTACTGTGTGGGATGCTGCTACTGCTCTTATTTAACTCCTTCATCAAGAAGTCTCTGCCATTCCTCATGACTGTTGTCATCATGATTTCCTGCTTCCTGCTCATGGAAAAGTACATCTCTACTTGCAAATACTTTGTGAGTAGTAGGATCAAATAGTTTGTATGCTTTAAATTTAGAATAGTACCCAATGAAAATACATTTAGTGGCTTTAGCATCCAATTTCCTCCTATTCTCCTTTGGAATATGTGCAAAAGCTTTACACCCAAATACTTTCAAATTATTAACTGCAGTTTTGGAACCATACAAGGCTTCAAAAGGAGTAACATTATCAAGACACCTTGTTGGACTTCTATTCTTTAAATAAACTGTAGTAGTTATTGCTTCAGCCCAAAATGCATTTGAGAGATTCTTACCTTTCATCATACTGCGTGCACACTCTACCAATGTTCTGTTTTTCCTTTTCGCGACTTCGTTTTGCTGTGGAGTGTGAGGTACTGTAAACTGCTGTACTATTCCATTATCTTTGCAATATTTGTTGAAGTCCCCTGATTTATACTCTCCCCCTTGATCTGAACGGAGGATTTTGATGGATTTTCCTGTCTGTTTTTCCACCATGGTTCTGAATTCCTTAAAGTACTCGAAAAGTTCACTTTTTCGTCTAAGGAAGTAAACCCATGTGTATCTCGTGCAATCATCAATAAATAACAGAAAGTAAAATGCACCTCCTAAAGACCTAGTCTGCATAGGCCCACAAACATCAGTATGCACAAGATCTAACACATCTCTCTTTTTCATATCAGGATTAGAGGGGAATTCCTCTCTGTGCATCTTTCCTAATGCACATCCATCACAAGAAACCTTCTCATTATTTAACATGGGAAGTCCTTCAACCATATTATTTTTCTGTAATAACAATAAATCAGGATGATTGATGTGTCCATACCTTTGATGCCAAAGAATCTTTGTTGGCATAGTGGCAGAAGTCAATGCATGATGTGCTTTGTTGGTAACATCAAGTTTGTATAGACCTCCTGCTCTGACTCCCGTTGCAACAGTTCGAAAGTGGTCCAACAGATCCTTCACTATGCAATAATTCTTGAAGAATTCAACCTTCAAGTTCTGATCTGTAATGGTGGATACAGAGATCAATTTTTTCTTTATTCCTGGCACATACACCACATTGTGAATGTGACGAACAGTACCATTCAACAATGTCACAGGAATGTCTCCATATCCCTTGATCTGATGAGCGCAGTCATCTCCAAGATATATGATGGCACCATTCTGTGTTTCTTTAAAATTAGCATACCAATTTTTATTACAAAGTCATATGTACTGATGCTCCGGAATCTACAAACCAGGCATCAAAATCATCCATTTCAGCAAAGAAAGCAGTGTTACACACAAACAGCCTAAGATCCCATGAGTCAAAATTCGGGGGTTCATCAATATCATCACTAGCAATAAATAATATGTGATCTTGATTTGAAGATTTTTCTACATAATGACTCGAATGTGTTCTAGGTTTATTCCTAGCCTCGTCACTTTTCTTCTTATGACATTATTTAACCATATGTCCAGGTCGACCACAATAAAAACAACTCTTTGACTCATTCCTATCAGATTGCATACCTTGATTTGGAGATTGTCTTCTCTGCGATGAACTACCTCTCTGTCATGAACCGCCTCTCTGCCATGAACTACCTCCTCTGCCTCTTACTCCTAATATCCCTCTTGCAGATCTATTATTTTACCATAGTGCCAAATATTTACTCTGAGGCTTCAGATTCCCGCGCCTCTCTTCCTCTTGCAGCAAAATACCTATCAATTCTTCAAACGTAGGAGGTTTCTCCCTTGCTGCAAGACCTGTTATGAACATATGATAATCTTCTACCATACCATTTAAGGTAATAGTCACTAGATTTGTTGGAAACAATTTCTCCTATATTTACTAGCTTGTCTTTCACCTCTTTAATGCGACCCAAAAATGAACTAACAGATTCATTTCCATCCATCTTAATGCCTAGCAATTTAGTTTTCAGGAACAAAATGCGATTTGTGTTGCTAGTTTCATACAATGCTTTCAGAGTTGTTCATGTGGCAATAGAAGTTGTAGCGTCTCTAATATGTGGAATTATGCTATCTTTAACTCACATGTACAACAATACCTTTTCCTTCTTTTCGCGCTTCTCCCAGTCTTGGATCTGTGCTGCTGTCGCACTTGCAGCCGCATCAGGTTTCAGTTCAGTTCCCTTTGCAATGTTCCAGACACCATAGCCCTCCATGAGCATTTGCATCTTGAATTTCGAGTTAATGAAGTTCGAGCCATCTAACTTGTTGGCTTTGTTGAGGTAGGTCTCTGCCAGTGGATTCGCCATCGCTGCAAAATATTCTCTGCAAGTGAATCACCAAGGATATGCAACTTTCTATCAAGTTTTCTCTTGTGTTGAGCAGTCCCTCGCTCTGCCTTCGAATCCACTGATCCAAATCTATCACTGTTCTCAGCTTAAATCATGCATGCATCTTAATATCCAAAATATCCACCTTTTAAAAAAAACTTATAACTCCCTCTTCACCTCTTTATAAAATATATCCACTATGAATAAAAATTCTCTTACAATAAACTTTATATTCCATATAAAGTTTAAACTCCATATGCATCCATATATAATAATAAATCTTAATTTCTTAAATATGTCGACATGCATGCACTTTATCCACTTTTAATTTAAAAATATCTCCTTTATAACTCCACTTCATTGAGAAAACTCCAACTTTATACTTCACGCTTAATTTAAATGCTCCTTTACGGAATAAGCCACGACCCAAAAAAAATATATATAAATAATATATATATTTTTACCACTTTACCACTTTAAACTCCACCTTTATCTCATTTGCTCCACGCATGAGCTCACACGACCTCTCTTCCTCGATTTTCACTCAAAATAAAACTCACGACTTTCCATATAACACCAAACTTCCCTCAAGAACCTACGCATGCAAACTCACTATTTGCTCACGGCATGCAAACTCACGCTTCAAACTCCATGCATGCAAAAATACTCACCCACGCAGTAAAAATGAAAACGTCTGCGGGGTGTCCGCACCTGACGACTTACTTGACTGCGGAGAGTTTGCAGCTCTTGAGTGCTCCGATTGTGGGGTGTTCGCAGCTCTCGAATACTCCGGTTGCGGGAATCGTGAAGGATGTTCACACTTAAATGCACAGCCGCCTGCGAACTTCGTTGGTTCCGAGCGAAAGTGTGAGTAATATAGGTTCGCACCCTACCAAAGGAGAGACTTGCGAACCTCTAGAATTTACGCACCTCACTCCCGTGGCTCTCATACCAAGATAAAATATACGAACCAAACACACGGTGAGGCTACGCTCACTTCTCTATTATTTAATGAAGACGGTTTACATCTTTATATAGGAAAAGACTCTACCGAGTCGGTTACATGCAAACCAAAGACAACTAGACTTAACTAAGCACTGACTCTTAACACGCCTACAACTCACTCTCACTTATAACCGGTGCTTACAACTAGCGCTTTCTCCATTATTTCCAAGTGTCTTACATTATAGTACAACCATCGCATTTCTAAACACCAGATTTTGCATGAGATTGGATTAATTGGAAGTGGAAAATGATTGTATACGGATACAACCAGAGGCTTCGCACCCATGAGGATTCTCCAAACAACGAATACAGTACGCATTAAGGGAATTCATGGCTTCGAAATTAACTTGAAGACACTCGAATCGGGTCTGTAAAGTGTGCAAGAAACACCATCGACCACGATAGCTTCTGCGCACATCTAGGGACCAGACTTTACACTTCGTCGTTCAGAATCATAGGACAAGGGAAGTCTCCCAGGAGCGCCCTTCATCTCATTACTCGGGTAATGTACAACTGTTAGCCATGCTGAGAGTTTACCCAGTGGATTTCCTACACCCACGGAAACATAAAAAGGGAAGGTTTAAAAATTCGGAACCTCCAAGACAACAACTTAATAATGCTCACAGGTACCTTGCATGTAAGTAGAAAGGAATAACAAAGTAAGGTGGTGAAGGATTTAGACTTCCCTAAATTACAGTGAGCGATTGACTCGCGATTTTGAGGTGAGAAGAGCCTTGGGATGGTTCCAGCGAATTGAGTTTCTTAGCTGCGAATTTTCAGTGCGCCCAGCTATGAAAGAATCTGTCCCAATGCAAGGAGACCTATAGCGACGGAGGAATATTCATGCGTATCAAAATCCAAATGCCAGACCACCCGATCCCCTTCCAGAAGGTCCTGTCCTTCACGCAAATTTAAGGGGTTTACAGTTCGATTTATCCATGATCTAACTTTAATAGAAATTAGAGAAGGCAAGCGAAATCTGGAAGAAAGAATATTTCATTTTGAAGTTACAAATACACAACAATACAACGTTGGAGCATCTCAACGATGTCCCCATGACAAGGGCGAAGGAAGGATTTCTGTTTTAAAATCGATTCAGTCATAACCACAGAGCTCAAATAAAAATTTTGTCTCTCAGAAGGATCATAAGTTATGTGGCTCAACGTTGTAGCTTACACTTTAAGTTCTGTTCATGATCCCTCGACTGAAATCCGAGCAACGCCTATGAAAATTTAAAAGAAGGCAAAGGGAAATTAATATTTGAGTTGATTTTGAAGTGAAACACAACCCCGAAACGGAATTCTACTTACATACACAATCATAAAGGAATCTTACAACCTTCGAACCCGAGTTTTATTCCTCTACGACAAACAAGTTAACCATCCCATCACGAACCAAGCCATTTCAATTTAAACCCAACGAGGATACCCTTTGATATCTGAGTTGAGTTTTATTTAGAACTGTGGCATAATAAAACAACCAACATACTTGCAATTCAACCCACTGAGAAAATAATTCGACTTCAGAGTTGCGGAAAGTAAAATAACCATACACATGGGATTAAAATGATTACAATTTAAACTTGAGAATACTATCACCGAGGAAGCAGAGCTTGGAGATGTTCTTCTCCAAATGGCGATCCTTCTAACCTCCCGCTTTCTAACTGTAGAGACTTCATCCGTAACTCCCAACCAACGCCAGGGGTACTCTTCTCTCCCCTTATCCCCTCGAGTAACAAAGGGGCCACGCACACACACAACCAGAAATCCTCTAGTTCTGAGCTTGCCTCGCAAGGTAGAGCCATCACTCTCTCTCAATATAGGTATCCAACTCTCACAAATACAACCAATCAAAAATTTTGCAGCATAACTTTACCCATAACCAGTGTGATCCCTTTCCCCTCTTTACCATTTTCTTTATATGAGTTTCCTTAATGAAAAATCCCCACTTGCACAATTAATTCACTTTTTAATTTAGATAAATTATAATTATTTCCCCCTTACATTTCTCACCCTTTCCCCAAGTTGCACAAGAATTCCACATCGTATTTATTTCTTTTATTTCTAATTAATGACTTACGCCTTACTATATCTGAATTGTGTTAAAATACGAGTCGTCTTCTAGTTAGACTAGTGTTAACTAGACTCTAGATACCTTTCTATGCATACACATTCTTTCATCTTTATTTCTTTCTCATTTTATAATTCCGTTTTAATATTTTCTTGCATGCATGTGCCTTATCAAATCTTTAGATATATTTCACTCTTTTTAATTCATAACTTGATTTAATTCATCCCCTTTTATTTAATTTATAATTTAGTTTTAGTCTTCTTACCCAAACTTAGACTTAGGCTTAAATTTTGAATAGGATTAGACTTTCATTTGGAGAGGTAAAACAAATAATTTCAATCCTTAATTAATTAATTAAATCCAGAAATGTTTAAATATTTTACAAAGTTTAATTATTCGCTCAAGGTTTTTTAGGCCACCTAGATTCATTGACTAATGTGTTACTTCCACGACGTGCCCTTCAAGGCACACTTTGTGCTCCAAGGGTGCCACTCATCGTTGACTAGTTTTGGTAGTTGTCCAACCCTTGGAGTCAACACTCCATTGGAGCGATCTTATGAGAGACTAAGGGCTTCTAAGGAATAAGGGACCTACCTTATTGTGTACCCCTTAGAAATATTTGTGAGTGAGTGACTGTCTTAGTCTGCCCTCACGACATCATGGACCTATCGAACTAGGTAATTGTTAACCTACAATTCGAGCCACGAAAAGAGTGCTAGTAGGTTGTGACAGGTACGTTGTCACACCTCTCCCTCAATAGCCAGTCTATGTGCATGGCCTCTTTACTCATTATGTGAGTCAGATTAGCAAGAATTCGTCATCTTGCATCCATCAATGAAACATTGTCAATGATCCATATACAAAGTCATACTATAATCAATCATATATCACATATGCATAAATTAAATACTCAAACCAATAAAATCCACTCCCTGACTCAATCCAGAGTCCAAGGAGGTCCATCGATGCCCTCAACATCCACTATCTGTCAAGTGTCCTGCACACTTAGAGAAAATTGTCAATAGTATATGTCTATACGTATATAACAAATAGCATAAAATCATAATCCATCACCATCATCATAAGAATCCATAAGAGAAACAAATAACCATGTACTATAACTGGATCACTTGCACACAAGTGTCCTCAAAGAATAAGTCAATAACATGTGCTCGCAAGAGTGGGATGTTACAAATCCTCAAGGATTTTTGCTCCAATATGGGTATGATTGTTAATACTGATAAGACTAAGATCATGATTATTAAATCCAATAATATCACTTATGATACCTTTGTATATGACAACAAAAACTTGGAGTAAGTGACTTCATAAAAATATATTGGAATTGATATTCACCTCAAGCTCAACTAGAATTATAGCACTGAGAAAAAGATTATTGGGGGATGGAAATATTATTATGGGATTGAAAAGAATTGTAAATCAGTCGATCTTTGGGGTTGGGATAAGAAGAAATTCATCTTTGTGTCTTTTGTTACACGTGTTATTCTTTATGGATTTGAAGTGAGGGGTTGTAGTATCTTTCATGAATCCTCGAGAATGTTAGAGAAAATACAAAAGAATTTTATAACCTATAATCTAAAAATGAAAGGAAATACGCCATGTCCCATCCTCCTCTCAGAAACAAGCCTCTCCTCCATTGAGAACATATCTATGACTAGATACCTAATGTATAAGAACACATTAAACAAAATGGAAGACAAGAGGCTTCCTAAAATTGCTTCAAATTCGAGTCGTAACCACCATCGACTCAAGAGAGGATGGCATAAAGATGCCCGGTCTTGGCTAAACTATTGGGGAATCATGGACAACACCATTTTTTAGAATAACCATACTATTAAAATATCATCAAATCAAAATTTAAGGAAAAAATGTGGTGTGATCAAAACTTTGAGGAAAAAAAAAAATCAAGGTATTATAAGGAGGCAATCAACTCTAATATAAAAGATCAAAATTATCTATCTATTTTGACAAGTGTAAAGAAAAAAAATAAGCATTGTTAAAATAAGAACAAATTCTCACGAGCTCCATAGTGAAATTGGGCGTTGGTCAATTCCTGAAACTCCATGGGATGAAAGAGTGTGTCACATTTGTAAATCATTTTCTCTTAGATTGTCCAGCCTATACCCACATTAGATCTCATTTTTAAATTATTTTTCACACTACCAATCTTCCTAACCTCTTAACTCAACACAACTATGGTGATCTTATAAATATTCTCTTAATGCTTTTCGAGCACATAAGCAAAATTATAAAGAAGCTCAAGTAATCACTTACCCTCTTAAGCTCTCATAGACCAATTTGGACTTAGTGGACATTAATCATCATCATCGTCATTATATATATATATATATATATATATATATATATATATATATATATATATATATATATATATATTGGTGTGGATTTTTTGTTTTGATTCTTAGTTGTTTTAATTAATAGATCACCATAACAATGTAGTGGTTAGGGAGATTGCAATATATTAAAAATTACATTAATATTTTTTAATATACTAATATATTTCAATATATGTATATTATTAATTATTTTTAATATTTAATATTAATGTATTAAACTAGTATAATCCATATTAACCATGGATCTTTCAATTCACTAGAGGGATCAAATCTTTGGAGGTAAAAACTTTTAACCTTTCTTCAAGTTTTGCACTCTAAATTTTGTTTTCACCTCTAGAGATTTGATCTCTCTCGAAAGTTCTCTGGAAAGTGGATACATCATGGATTAGGACGGATCTATGTTGGTTTAATGTATTAATATTAAGTATTAAAAATAATTAATATTATAAAATCTTATTATATTAAAAAATATTAATATATTTTATAATATATTACTTCATTAACCAACACATTGTTTTGGTGATCTATTAATTGAAGTTGGGGAAAATATTAGCAGAAACCAATATATAAACATTTTAATATATTAAAATATTTTATAATAGATTAGTAATTTTTTTTTAATGTTTTATTATTATTTTAATGCTTTATGTTACACGAACATCTCCCCCATACTAAAGTTTTACACTTTAAACCCTTAACCTTTCCTCTAGTTTAGTTTTTCACTCTATAAAAGGTTTTAACTTTGATCCCTGTTTATGGTGTATGGTTGATAGATCTCAGGTTAAGGTGGATCTATACTAGTTAACCATAATTAACCATGCTAACCATAGTCAACTTTTCCTTCCCAAAGTCAACCAAGGTTTACCAAATTTAACCATGCTCATGGTCAACTATAGTTATGATCATTTTCAATTAATGTATTAATATTTTAATGTTGTATTAAATTAAGGTATTACTACTTTAGTAATGTAATATAGTATTACTACATCAATGTGTAGTAATACATTAATGTAATAATGTATTACTAAATATATTAAGGTCGTATTATGTTTTGATTAGCCCTAGTTTTTATTAATAGATCACCAAAGCAATGGAGTGATTCCAGAGGTAGTAATATATTATAAAATGTATAAATAATAATCCATTTTTAAGGTCACGGCCAAGCCAAACACCTAATTGGTGTATGAGACCCCCTTGTTTATTAATATACCAAAAATATATTTATATTTTTAAAACTTTAATATTAATGTAAAAAATATTTTCAAGTTTTGCACTCTAAAAAATGTTTTCACCTTGAGAGTTTTGATCCCTCTTCAAGGGATAGATCCGAGGTTAAGATGAATATATGCTCGTGTATTAATTAATTGATAAGTTAATACATTTCTAAAGTATTATTACAATAATAAAATAATACATTATTAAAGTATTAATATATTAATAATACATTGTTACATTAATGTAATGTATAAATTACTTTACTAAAGTAGTAATACATTAATTTGATAAAATATTAAAGTATTAATATAATAATTGAAAATTACCATGGCTGAATATGGTTGACCATGAACATGGTTATTTTTGGTAGACCTTGGTTGAGTTTGGGAACAAAATGATGACTATGGTTAAAATGGTTAATTATGGTTAACTAGCATAGATCCATCTTAATCCTCGATCTAACAAGCGTCTATCCAGTTGATAACTAGCAAAATAATATATACATGTATATTTAAAAATTTAATATATATATATATATATATATATATTTATATATATATATATATATGAAATATTTTAATATATTTTATAATATTAATATATTATTCCCCACCCCACCCCCGGTGTAGAGCATTCTAATCCTACCTTGTGTCTCTTATGGAGAGTCTTGGGCACACATGAACATAGCTCTCTCTCTCTCTCTCTCTCTCTATATATATATATATATATATATATATATTATAAAATATTTTATTATATTGAAATACTTATATTGATTTGGATTTGTTCTATTTCCATTTTCTTTAGATTTAATTAATAGATCGCCAAAGCAATGTAGTGTTTATAGAGGTTGTTATATATTATAAAATATATTAATATTTTTTAGTATATTTATATATTTTATAATATTAATTGTTTTTAATACTTTAATATTAATGTAATAAATCAACATAGATCTATCTTAACTCCTAATTGAGGAAAGGTTAAAGGTTTGCACCTAGAGACATTTGATCCCTCTCTATCCTTGATAGTTCTTGGGTTAAGATGAATGTTTATATTATTGTAATGTATAAATTAAAATATTAATTTACATTAGTGTATAATGTAATGAATTAATTAATTGATACATTAATAATGTAATTGATTAATTAATTAATAGATTAATACATTGCTAAAGTATTAATACACTAACAGATTTATACTAGTAATACATTGACCTTAATATATTTAATAATACATTATTAAAGTATTAATATTTTTTTTTAAGTAAAAAAGGTAGGTCCTATTATATTAACGTTGCAAAATTACATAGTTCTGTTAAGCTGCCAGTTGTCCCGTCTGTAGAGGAAACCGAGACAGCTGGCCGAGCCATGCCACTTTTCAAACTCAAAATTCCAGGCTGCCATCCTGCTCGAAGGAAACCAGGATGCATGGCCACCTTTACACCAAGTCTTGTCTTTGCTACACTAATAATATCAGTACTACAAGCTAACTGAGCTATATCGCTGGTATGCAACAAAAGAAAACAGTTTCTAACTGTGAGCATGCAAAAACCTTTTAGCTGGTGTTCTTATCCTTGTCTCCATTCTTTCCTCGCTTGACTGGAATTGTGTAGACATGCGCGCAGGTAGGGCATTGGCGTCTTGGGGATGCACTGGAGTAGGCCGCGTAGATCATATCAAGGCGTTGATTTATGCAGATGGCCCTGAATATCTGGTCGTCCACCATGCTGTGAATGTCAAAGATTAATTCAAGGTGCTTCAGATGAAGGAGTGGTGGCTGGTCAGCCTCATCCTTTAATTCTTTTACATTGCCACCCAGGTACTCTATCTACCTATTTCACTGCGTGACTACCTTAGGAGGTTCACCAGTCATGAATTCCTCTTTGTTTCCTTCCATTCATTTCGAGAATTCTTCCTCCACGAAGCAAGCTGTGAACTCCTCAGCTGGAGCATCCCTGGGACTGTGCACTGTGCTTGGAGCAGGGGTTACTACATCCTTCGAGAAATAGGTGAGTGGATTCCAATTGTCTAGGACTGTGAATAGAAGATTCTCTGTGTAGCTCTGGATGGATTCGCCCAGTGCAATCTCCTCAACATACGCCATGGGAGACGTTCCCAATCTCTTGGACTTCCTTGTTTTCCTTCTACTGGCTAGAGCCAAAGAGTTTTCAAAGTTCTTCTGTCGCTTCCATCGTGAATCAACTGTGTACCATGTCGCGCCTCTACGAGGCCATCCCCTTACTCGTGGCATGCTTAGAAGACAAACTCTGTCCCTTCTCTGTGAAGGTTCAGCCTTTGGCTCTGCAAACCTCAAATGCATCACAAATCCTCCGAGGCGATGAATAAGGTCGAGGGTGATAACTATGGCCATTAAGGTTGAGGTCTTAATGTGTTGATTGCCTGTACTACTCGCTCGAGTGAGGAGCCTCATCGTTTGATGTCCGCTGCCTGGGTTTTCTTCCATTCATTTATGGCAAGGAGATGGGAGCCAGTGGTCAACATTTATGGCACCTCCCGACAGTGTTCCACGTGTCCTTCCCCCTTCGCGCGGCACCCCATCCGGGGTTAAAGTATTAATATATTAATAATACATTACTACATTAATGTAATGTATAAATTAATGTATTAATAGATTAATATATAATACAACACATTAAAGTATAAAACAATCAATTCATTGATTTTAATGCTAATACTAACAAATTTATACTAGTAATATATTGACCTTAATATATTTAGTAATACATTATTAAAGTATTAATATATTAATAATACATTACTACATTAATGTAATGTATGAGTTAAATTATTAATACATCAATGTATAATACAACATATTAAAGTACAAAACAATCAATCCATTGATTTTAGTGATAATACAGTGAAAATTATTTAGTTCATTAATTGAATAATTGATACCAAGGTAATTGGAAAAATATCATGTGAAATGACTTTAACAATGCAAATAAAATTCCCCCGCATGGGGCGTCAAGGATGCAATCCAAACACCGGTGGGTCCTCGACCCTCCCACCAACTCGATCCCTCAATCTAAGAACACTTGCCAACATCCTTCACCCTCCACCTACCAACATCCTTCACCCTCCACCTCACCTCCTCATGCGACTCATTACCCATTGTTGTCTCCCCCTCACAGTTGAGTTTCCTATTCCTCACTTTCATGTCATGACTCTTCCCACTCCTTACCAACTCTAGCCCTCCATCCTTCACATGAGGTTTGGAAAGATGGCGATGCACAAAATTCTGACAGTCAATACGGCCCATATCTCTGCAAATCATCGCAACACTCTCCATTTATGGACCCTGACACTGGATAATTATGTCATTTACATCTCCTTTTGGCTGCATTATTGTTGGTTTATTTCTTCCTCTCTCTCCTTCTCCCTCACATCTTCTGTACTGCTTCATAGCTCCTTTCCATTCGCACCCCTGCTTTCTGTGCTCCATTCCTCCACTCTTTTCTACATGGCTTGAGGCAGCTCTTCCCATAAGGGCTGGGGGGCAACCTCTTGCCAAACCAAAACCCAATTTGGATTTTGCTTGGTGGATGCAGCTGAGGATTTGGCAAAGACATATCACTTACTTACCCCTCCTGAAATCCAAGTAGAAATGGATGTGGCTGAGGTGGATGTTTGGGTTTTAAGGAAGTTTGTCTCAGATGACGAGGTGAAGGAGATGACCAAATTGTGGTTCCTGTCACCGGTTTTATCCATGGTCGGTCCTCACAGTACCTAAAAATAGTGGAAATCTACTGGCACTTAAAAATTTTGATGGGTAGAGTTTTTCTCGACCAACATGAAGCCCGCCAAGAGGTCCTCTAGCAGCTCGAGATCAAGTTGGTCGACCACAAGCTTAATTTTATTGCAGACAAGCTAGCTGGCATGGATCTGTCCAACCTGGACTACGCTCAGTACCAATTCCCAACGACATTAGGATGCACCATTAGCTAAGTTATATGTTGTCCCTTCTGTGGTTTTTGTTTAAATACCATAAAGGCTTGGGCCTACTACCTCTGCTTAGAAATTTAAATAAGACTAGAAGTTCTCACAGAGGAACGAGAAGGTATTCCTACTTTACTTTACCGGTCATAAGTCTTAAGTACATCAAACATATGTTGAATGACAATGTTTTGTTTTGTTGTTGGTCTGGTTTCCCAGGGGGTGAGTAAACAACAATATATTTTTGTACATTTTCTCCCTATCAGTAATACAATGACTCTCGATTATTAAAAAAAAAAAAAAACATATAAAATTAGAAATACACATTATAAGTTGAACACACTACTTTGATTGTTTAGTTGTGATAAATTTATTAGTATTTTCACATTAAAACCATAATAATAATAGGATGTATAGAATGTTGACATTTATATAACGCATTGATATATACAATGTATGAAAACAAAAAGCATATAATAAAATGTAAATAGAATTATGACGAATATATGAGGTTGGAGAAAGAAAGTATTAATATTGAAAAGCAAGAGAGACATGACCTTACATATTGACATTGGTTGGTATATAATCTATCCAAATAGGGATACTATTTCTTTTTTACTATTCACCTTCTTGATGATTGAGCATTGTTGCATTATTATTATTCACCTTAACCCTTCTGTAACTTGTGAATTTTCCTTCTTGAGAGTACTCTCTAAATTAAAAATGATGCTTAGTAAATTTCAAAGTATCAAATTCATCTAAGAAAATATACATACTTATACTTATTTTGATAGAGATTCAAAGTTTTTGTAAATCCATTTTAACTCTTGATCTATCATGCTCCAAGAGGATCAAATCCTTTGAGATGCAAACCTTTCCTCATGTTTGACACTCTAAAAAATGTTTTCACCTTTAAATATTTAAGTTGTCTCAAATTATGATAAATACAAAGTTAAAATGAATTAATATACAACTTAAAAGTAAATTATAATTATTATCAATTCCCCCCAGATGGGGTGCTACGTACCCTAGATTCCACCCAACCCACATGTGGCCCAAGTTATTAATAAGGTCGGTCGCCTCCCTGAGGTTCATTTCTTGGATGGAGGACATACTTAAATGTGCTCTGGGGATGGAGGGATAGCTCCCTCGTGCATTTTTAATGGTGCCCTCAATGTTCCATGGAGGGTGGGTGGCGATGGGTATGGGAGGAGGCTGCGAGGTCACTTCAACTTCTCGGACAATCCTTCACTTCTACCAGGTTGGCTTGTTTCATTTCCTTTCTTTGTTGCATTGAAGCTCTTCTCTGCATTGTTTCATTTCCTTTCTTTGTTGCATTGGAGCTCTTCTTTGCTCAGTTTCCCACCTTCGCCTACCCTCCTCTTCAATTTGGTCTAGCCTTTCTTTTCTGTCATGCCACATGAGCGAGGGAAACCCAATAGGGGCCCCTCCTAGTATTGTTATGCAACAAGGCAGAGATGCCTCTATGAACTCGTGCTGGCTTCCTTGACAGCTTTGATTCAGATAAATAAGGAGTTGAAGACGCCTCCAATGTCTTATGTGGAGGAGGAAATCCTAGAGGAACCAATTACGGTTCCGCTAGAAAACCTCCTCTACATGGCCCCGGACCCCCGTGATCGACCAAGCACCAGTCTTACAGTGGCAACCCTGGAGGGAGATACTTGCATAGTTCAAGAGAAAATACCCTCGACAGACCACCCGGTTGAGCCTCCTTTTCCTACTTTAGACATAGACTGAGATGTGAGTTCACACAACTTTCTAGCACTGGAACACCTGGAACTCATCTTCGTGATGAGGAGGGACATGATGGAGCATATCCATAGGCACACCCTCCTCAGTAGCAGAATTGACATGTTGTTCGACGCCTTCTTGAGCACACAGTCAAGCAGAGATGTCCAAACTGTTCGCAACCTTTTGTCTTCACTCCTCACAGGGACACTCTTTACCATGACACTCTGGATGTCAAGTTCCATTGTTATAACAGTTAATATAATGTTTAAGGTTTATCAACTCTCAACACTCTATCTGTAAGGCACTCGGGTTATTTTTCACTGTTGCTTAATTTTCTAGTCTTACTACTTAGTTTTTCCATTCAATTAGTATGATCAATTTTTTTATGCATATCTATATAGCACTCCCACAACACTTTGTTGCCACTTTCTCTGGTTTCCAACTGTTTGGTGGAGCAAGTGGTGGTTGTTGCTTTTGACTACAAGAACAAAATGATGCCACCTATTTTGGTTTCCACTAGTTTGACGAAACAAGTAACAAGCATGTGATACTGAACATAAATGCCAACTGTTTTAAGGTAAAAACATCTTTTTTTTATTTAAAAAATAACAATTATTAACAATTCTTTTATAAAACCATAAAAATATTGTTTGCTATTCAATATATTATTATTTAACTCAATTACTAGTTTTACACTATGCTTTCTAAAGAGATTTAAACTTCATTAAACATTATATTTATCTTTATATTTAAATTATTATAACTGAACAATATATTTTATTTATATATTTCATTTATATTTATACAAATATAAATATGTGATTACAACTATTCAATTACTAATTTTACACTATGCCTTCTAAAGAGATTTAAACTTCATTAAACATTATATTTATCTTTATATTTAAATTATTATAATTGAACAGTATATTTTATTTATGTATTTCATTTATATTTATACAAATATAAATATGTGATTACAACTATTATAACTAAACAATAAATTTGACAATTATTATTATATTTTTTAAAATATTAACACATGAAATAAATTATGTTTAAGAGAAGCTTTGTAAACTTATTTGTTACATTTCGAAGACAAGATTCGTAAAAGCCATCCCTGGAAGCTAGACAAATTATCTCTCGGTTAAGGAGTCTATTGAATGACCCATTTTTATTTATACAAATATAGATACGTGATTACAACTCTTATAACTAAACAATAAATTTGACAATTGTTATTATATTTTTTAAAATATTAATACATAAAATAAATTATGTTTAAGAGAAGCTTTGTGAAATTATTTGTTACATTTCGAAGACGATTCCTAAAAGCAATCCGTGGAACCTAGACAAATTATCTCTCGGATAAGGAGGCTATTGAATGACCTTTTTTTAATATGTAACGCACGATCCTTTATAATCTTCAATATCTGAAACCTTTTACAACTTATGTGAGAATATAAATGTTAATATTTTATGACTTTAAAAATCAACAACAAACATCCATCGCACCATAGACAACACCTACGTAGAAAATAGCCAAGATCCAAGATAGAGTAAAATATGGTAATCTTTTACACATCATCAATTGTCATCCTCCCAAAGCTCATAAAGGAATATAGATTTAGCTTAGGTATTCCTTATTAGATATTTTGATTTTTTATCTTTTATATATTTTTTTTAATTTTACAAAAAATTTATTACATATTTTGATTTTTTATCTTTTATATTGTTTTTATTTATTTTACATGATCTTTTTTCTAAATATTCAAGTATAATAAAAGTTTTGATTAAAAACGTATTTGTAAAAATCTACCAAGTAAACATTTCCTAACATACTCTAAACTGTATCCATAATAATATTATCAAAGAGAAACATGCATTTATTAAGAGAAACCCAGAAGTCAATGACTTTTTAGTCATTTCCACTTTCTAGGGAATAAATTGAAACTAATTCAACAAAAGAAATCAATTCAACTTTTATATATATATATATATATATATATATATATATATATATATATAATTTAATTTTAATATTGCAATCAAGTTAAACATGAAATTGGAGTATGAGACCACCTTGTTTGTGTCATAAGGGATTCTATCCTTTCAGCTATTTGACTTCTTAAGTCTATAAAGATATACATACCCTACACCTTATAAATTTAAACTTATAACCTTTTAAAAAGAAACACATCTTCTTAATCATTAGAATATTTATTTACATAATCTTAACAAATTAATACATCTCATATATAAAAATGAATTTTTATTTAATAATTTCGTCATATTCAAAAGCCAAAATTATTAACCATTTACCTATTTTAATAATAACATAATTTTTTTTTCATAACTCTCTGTTGTTATATAGATGACCATTATTTAAAAACGAAATATTAATAATTTAGGATACACCTTATTCTCTAGCATTAAATTATAGATGACCATTATTTAAAAAAGAAATATTAATAATTTAGGATACACCTTATTCTCTAGCATTAAATCATATTAAATCATTGTTCCAAAGGTACAAAATATTATCTTTACTATAATAACAATTATATCCTTCATTAATAGTCCCCGGGGACTATAGCCTTCCATTTATGGTTGACCATTCATTAGTTTTCCTTTGACTACTAATGTTTTTCTCTATGTTAAATGTAGAGCATATGCATAACAAAATAATTATTTTTTTCACAATATTTATATTACTTTTATTGCACATCTTATTGGCTAACAAATTAGATGTCTTTTGGCATTACACCTAAGTTTTGGGTTTTAATTACCAAATATGTTGGCAATGCAATTTTTTTTTCAAACATAGAGATCCTAAGTTTGGAGTTTTAATCTTAGATAACTACATCTATTCATTAAGATCATTAAATTCATGAGTAGAATGAATACATGTGAAGTGCAATTATTTTTTCATAATATAAATTGTCTTGTAAGGAAATGTGTAATAACATTTACAGTTATCACCATTTCACTAAGCAATCTTTGTTATCTATGCTTATTCTCCCCTAGAATATTTTTTCCATCTTCAAGTTTATTGTCTCTTAATATATTTTAGGATTTTCCTCGTGGGAAAACTATCTCTATAACTCACATATATGGTTGTGTTGTGTATACCACTTCGTAGTAAACCATATTTGAATGAAGTTCCATTGTTTCTTCCTCCCTCTCCAATAATTTGGACCATTATTCAATCTCGGCGTACCATGAAGCCGGTAGAGTTGTACTTATCCATAGTGAATGCAAATTGGAGTTTTATGCATGCACAATGAATAAAAATTCATAGCTTAACCACTCCAATGAAATATACTTGTATGCCATGTAAAGTGGATTACTCAATTTTTTGAGGTGACTAGAGTTTTGGCCATTTTTAAAGCAGGGCCAATCATTGATATCTTTCTTCATTACTAAATGTTTAATTTATTAGTAATTACAATAATAGATATTTTTTCCTTTCCCTTCCATATATCTTGATATCTTTGTTCATTATTTTAAATTTTTAGTTTATTAGTGATTCTAATAATGTAGTTTTTAGTTTTCCATATATATATATATATATATATATATATATATATATATTAACAATTACAAAATTCAAACAAAGTAGAAACACACTATAATTACAAAATCTACACAAAATAGACTAAGTCACTATGAATATTAATAGACCAATGTTAAATGAATATTGTATAAAACCAATATAATGACAATGGAGTCAAATACCATTCTATATTTTTTAATCCAAGGAAATAATTGTATGTTAATTATTAATTATGTGTGATGATCTTAACTTAGGTGGCATAAGAAAAATTCATTAATTTTATCTTTCTTTTACATAATTATTATATTTTTCATAAATAATTTAACATACAACTTTATAATTTTAGTAATTAATGTTAATTTTTTATGTAAGACATCTCCTTTCAATTTTATTGAGAGAACACTTATAAAACAATTACAAAAAAAATAATATATATGTGTGATTGTGATAGTATTTTAGTGTATATTTTCTATTTATTGTGTATTGGCATCATAATTACTATTAAGAACTTAGAATATTTATTATTAATTTAAATACTAGTCTAGATTTATTGTAAGTTTTACTAAGCATTAAGAGGGATCAAATTTATTAACCCATAATTTTTTAATCATTTAATTCCATGATATATGTTAATGCCTTCATATTACATAAAAAAAAATTACACCTTAAGAAATTTCATGTCTTTGGTGTTTGATAGATATCTAGGCTCGTTTAATTTATGTCTATAAACACAAATAAATATTATAGAGATAACAAAAATAATTGAACATGGGTAGGAAAATAACAATCATTCCTCCTTACCACCTAAGCCAAACCCAATTACCAAAATAATTACTTAATCTTCACTCTATTTTATAATAATAGTTTACTAAAATTTAATATTTTTAAAATAAAATTATATTTTTTTGTGTATGTTTTTTTTTTAAGTAAAAAAGGGGTCAGAGCCTATTGCATTAACTTTTCAAAAAACATATACACCTAGACTGCCAACTGTCCCTGCGGATTAATGAAAATTGGGACAACCAACCTCCTATACAATTGGTGGCAGAAAAACGGGCTGCCATGTGTCTTTTCTGAGGGAAGCAAAGACATATGGAAACCCTCACTGTCAGAATACTTCCTTAGTCTTTGAATTACAACAAAATGAAACTTAAACAAAACTAGAGCCCTGGCTCTAAGTAAAACAGAAATTCTAACCATAGCCATTAACTGTAACGATTACCCGGTGGTCGATGCGTCGTCCATGTCAGCATCTCCTTTCTTCTCTCCTTCCCTGGTTGGTAGCACGAAGGGTTGTGCACACATTGGGCACCACTGTCCTGGAGGCATGTTGGAGTAGGCGTCATAGAGCATGTCGATGCGTTGGATTATTAGCATGGCACAATGGATTTGGTGCTCCACCAGGCTCCTCAATTTGAACATCAGCTCCAGGTGCTCCGGGTGGAAGAATGGTGATTGGACATGCCATTCTTATTGCATGATGGATAGGGGATGTGGCATAGGATCCGTGCCACCCTCCCTCTCCAAGATATTTTCTGATAGTGCACCTTCTGGTCGAGTTTCCTCTGCCTCTACTTTCTTGGTCCTTTCCTTCGTTCCCATTACCTCATCAATATTTTGTGACGAATTATGTCTGTGTTGAGCAATCCGGTCACCCGTGCCCATGGAGAATTCTTTTTCACTTGCAATCACCTTCGCGTCCATATCTTCTGGAAACTCTTCTATGATATAACAAGTAGGGGGTTCCTCCAATCGGGTGACCCCTCTGTGGTAGCTATGGAGTTTCTCTGTAGCCTGCATGATGGTTTCCCCTGGAAAGCAAGTTGGCGGGTTCCAATTGTCTGGAACTGTAAAGAGGAGGTGTTTCGGAGGAGCTTGAATGGGTTCCTCCATAAAATATTCTTCCACATAGGCCATGGGAGTTGTTCTGGGCTTCCTGGATTTATGGATGAGCTGCATTCGAGCCATGGACAACGCTCATTCAAATATCTGTTGTCTCCTCCGGTGAGCATCAAAAGCATACTAGGTAGTGCCCCTGCGAGGCTTACCTCTTTTCCTCGGCATGTAAATGAGCCCAACAGTGATCAGAGCGACGATGAGGTCGCAATAGCCACACCAGAGCTCGGAGATAACCGGATTTTGCAACTCAAACTCAAAATGAGTTCTTCCCCAACCCAAATTGTAGATATTCATGAGGATGGATGTGACAGGATCAACCATTAAGGTTGGCTTCATAGTGTGATGTGCATCCGTCCTCTTCACTTGTGTGGGAGGAGTCGGCCCATCTGCTCGACTACTCGGGCTTTCTCCCATCCTTAACGGTGAGGGGATGGGAGCCGATGGCCTATATTTAAGACCCAACCTATCTCTATACCATGTGGCTCCGTTGTGCTAGGTGTCACCCCATCCGGGGTTATTTTAATCTAATTATTAAGGATTTTTAGCAGGTCTGGGTGCCACATATCATAAGAAGGAATGGCTCTAGGACCACTCCCACTTTCCTAGATGCTCCATGATGGGCTAGTTAATGATTTTGTGAGATGATTTTCACCTTGAACTATGAATGTATGGACATGTATAGAGTACAATTGTTTATTTTAATATAACTACAAGAAATGACATGGTTGGGAAGAGTTTCCAAAATTTTTCAAGGGTGAGAAAGCTATCTCAAGGTGTGGAATCTATAGTTTGCATTGATACTAGTTTATTAGTATATCAAAAAAATTCATTGGCCATATTTTTTGTTGGTATTTTTGTTGTTTGACCATACATCTTGAATGGGTATAATGGTTAAGAACATGTGTTTCTTCCTAAGAGTTCACAAGTTCAAATCTAGAAGGGGTTAGGGTATGTATACCTCCGTAGATTTTACAAGTCAAATCGATAGGACCTTAAAAATAGATTATTATTATTATCATTATTGCTAGAATTTTGAGTCTAAATTGAAAAATATTTGATTCCATTTGGCGGGGATACCAAATTGCATGGTTATGGTTACTAGTCTCATTTTTGTATTCATCTCCTACCTTTTTCTATCTTAACTTAGGACCCAACTTGTGGGGTGCTATCCTACTTGTTCTCTAAATAGTCATAGCCTCTAACATTTTAGACCCCTATTCCTACTACTCATTGAAAGTATCATAAACCATTTCCTAATGTACCTCTATTATCAACATAGATTGTGGGACGTGGCTAATCCCCATGGGATTACTAAATACCAACTTTCTTTGTCCAGAAACTTGTTGGGTTGTGACAACACATACTTGTTAGTTACATTTCGTGGTTGGTTCCTTGAGCACTTGTCTTTCTATATGCCCCAAAAATGCTTGATTATTTTTATTTTTAAATGTAGAAGCCCGTGAGGTGATTTAATGAGACTTGTAACCATTTTCCCATTGTTGGCTAAGCAATAAAAATATATGATTTTCCCCTTTATCTATTTGTGTTTTTTGTTGTTTCATAATTTGTCTATTCTTTAATATTTGTGTTTGCAGGCCAATCCCAACAAATGGTGTCAGATCTTAGTTAGACCTCAAATCTCCAATGAGAGTGGTCTGAGATCCATGGAAGCATAAATAGGTCTAGAGAAGCAATGAATGTAATGTACCCAAGACCCCACCCAAGTATTGTCACAAAAAACTGTATGTTCTATCATAGATACGTAGTCGAATTCCTTGAACATCTACCTCATATGGCTATGTAACGTACCCGACCACCTAGTCGAGAAGGTCACGCAAGAATTCAGTGTCTGCAAAACCAAAATTACAACTTTTTCTGATTTTTTTCCATTTACGGCTTGGTAATGTACTCATCCATATGGCTAGGTCCCATTACCTCTATTCTTGAAATCTAATACTACAATGTAATGTTTCTCATTCCCAAAAAACCTCTTCAATATACTCAGACATCATATGATTAATTATTAATCATACCCTTCATATGTGCTAATATGCAAGTATAACACATACGACAATCCATCCATAAATATTCAATTACAGTATCGTATTTAAACATGTTACACACAATAATAAGTATGCATAAATATAAACAATTATAGCACAATTGTATCAATAAAGTCCATAACAAAAAGAACACAATTATTTACATTACTCGACAGAATAATGGACATAAGATTAACACTTATATTTTAAACAATTCACCAACTACGTGCACACCTCTGACGTTTCTCTTAGCCAAAGGCCTCATTTCTCATAGTATTTTAGCAATGGGTCACCCTCGAGCTGGGGCTTGGAGTTCACTAGGGAAAGGGGTCTCACAACTCTCACGCCAATCCCACTAAGGCCATATAACGCTCAGAAAATAAATAAAAGTACCAAAGAAATTAGTCTTGGCAACATTTCTCATATCACAACCTCTCATTCCCAACATGCTTGTCCCACCACAAGATGTGTACCCCTTCTCTTCTCAACATTCATTCAACATTCCCACTTCACCTTTGGGGATTCAACAATAGGCCGGATAGGAATTCTCAGAGAAATGTAGCTCATGGAACCAATACCTCCTACAGGCTTGACTACCTACCTCTTCATATGGGCCCAACAACCTACTTCTTCAACATGCTTACGAGCCTGAAAACCCACTTCTTCAACCCATACCACCAAGGATTTATAGGGTAGTTCTACTCCATAGATTCACACTCCCAAAAATCATAGACTGATGGTCCATACCATTCATATGATCCCCTCTCCCTCCCCTTGATAATTACACTAATTCTGCATAATATAATGCATGTTCCTAACTTGACACTTGGCACACACAAGGCACTACATGTTCCCCACTTGTAATTTGTTCCCTTCCCTTATGAACTTAGGATGGCATGATATCATAAGACCTATAACTTCAGGAATAATATTATATTATTCCCTTTCTCTTAGTCATTTTTCCTTAATCCCTTAGATCCCTTTCCCTCTCGTGGAGTCCTATCCCCCCATACTCTTTCATTTTATTTAGTCTGTAGCAGTGATTTATTTTATTAATAATATGAGTCATTGCATATTACAATATTAGGCGTTCTAGCCTTTTAACATATTGGATCTCAAGCCTAATAATCTCACAGGCACCCTGGTCTATAATATCTTGGGTCACTGACCTATAGAACGTATGTATAGTTACAAATAGGAATCAACCTAGGGGTATTACATTTCCCTCCCCCTTATTTTTTCACTTTCCTCAGTGCATTATATACAATGTACAGTAAAAAATTCTTCAAAAACATCCATTCTCTTGAAGCTTGAAGCTTGTTTTCCTTCTAGTATTGTTCTCTCCAAGCATTATATGTATTCTAGATTTGTCTCTTCCTTCACGCAAAAACCCTTCCAAGCTGAAGAATCCATTCACTGCTCCACATTCCTTCAATGATCCATCTTGCGAACGCTTTCACACACAAGGTGAGAACCAACTCCACACTAGACTGCCACTAAGGGTCTGCATTTTGACAATCATGGGGCTTCAATGTTCCAACAACAACCTTTATTTCCAAGCATTCCAACTTTGATATCCTTTGTCTCATATGTGTCACACACATACCGTCACAATGATACAATATCATAACAATATAATTTAGAAATTGAAATTGTTTGTATAAGGAAATTCAAATTTTTCTGAAGTATTAGACTCCTTCTCATAATTTTTTTGGCTATTGTAATGGCATGCATTAGTTTTTCCTTATGAAATTCCGTAGTGCCATACTTGATACTACTTGTCCAAAAATAATCCCATATTTCATTCATCCCAACAAATTATTAGTATATCATGTACAATATATTTTTATTGTAATACTTACAAAATCTCACAAGTGATTTCAGGATTCTCTACATTTAATAATTTAATCACAGTTATCAATATGTTTATTAAATGGAATGAGAGTATCATTCCCTGAAAATGTAGTATCCACAATCAAGCTTCTCCTTCTTCTAGAAATAGTTATTTTCATTACTTCATTCCCTTGACACATATTTCTTGTAGCCAATCTTCATGTGACTAATTTAATTTTCAACTCCTTTGTTGCAATAGCTAGCAGGTCCTGAAATGTTCTCAAGTTCATGAGTTAATAATAATTACCTCATTTCAACTATTATCATAATCATTCCATGAAATATCATATGTGCATGGATTCACCAAAATGCACTCTATATTTTCTTTCAACCATAAACAATTTTATCTTAGCATGCATGTGTGCAACATACCACTTTCACACTTTCATGGTCTATTCACATATACTATTTAGTGCACCTTTGCATTGCTTTCAAAATATCATTTTATCTAATTCATGTATCCAACCATTGTGGATAGAAACTTTTGTCTGATGCATTGGAACATCATCCATACAACTCCCCTTCCTTGTTCAACCATTTGGATGACTTGGTTTTCATCCCAAACACTACACCAAGAATAACATTATGTGGTGGTCTTCTATGTTGGAAAAAAGGTTGTATTCTAAACATTAATTATAGTAGGAAGTTATTTGGATACTTGTGTGGCACTATAGATTTTCAATATCCAACCATGTCATGGTTTCACACATGGTTAGATATGTTGTCATTCAATTCTACAATAGGGTCATACCCATTTATTTTCTTTGGATATTAACTCATAACCAACGTATCATGACATATTACTATGTCATATGTATGCATTCAAAAGATAAACATATTTTATAACTATATCAGGCCTTTGGCCTTTACAATACCAAGTGGTATATCAATCTTTTAAATGTCTTCAAATACACACAATATTATCACTTCAAATTTAAAATCTATTTGAGGGAATTCTTACCTAAATTTCCTTCATCATTCATGTAACATAGGTACGTGAAATTCATACCTACACAATTGTCTTTTTCTGCATCTTATGAAACATGATTGATGAGTAACTTGTAGAAACTTACATGATTCCCTTGCCATCCTAATATGCAACAATTATCCCTCCTCATTGTCCTCATATGTATGGCTATCAACAATAACATCATTAGCAACACTTTCAATTGTGCAACGAGTTCCCCTTTTTCCATCCTAATGTGCAACAATTATCCCTCCTCGTTGTCCTCATATGGATGGCTATCACCAGTAACATGATCAACAACACTTTCAATTGTGCAATGTGTTCTCCTTTTTGCAGCCTAATGTGAAAAAATTATCCCTCCTCATTTTCCTCATATTAATATCTATTAGCAGTAACATCATCCACAACACTTTCAGTTGTGCAATGAGTTCCCCTTTTTCCTAGGCACAATAGTCATGATTATCAATCTTTAATCTATCATAACCTATTTATTTCATATATAACATTACACTATTCTAAGTCTACAACATGTGATATGCATTCTCAAACATTTTCACATGCAATAATGCATATGTACATGTACTAAGAATGCATCTGTAACATGGTCATAATGAATATGCATTTCAACTTCCTGTGCTATGTATGATTGTCTAATAGGTCATATCATGATTTCTACTATAGCAACAACATCCTATTTCTTTCTTTTCATATCTGTTTATTGTTCCTCGCTATCCTTGAATATCAGTGAATTTTCATGTACCCTTTTTTGCTCTTTCTATAACCATTAAGCACAATTTCCTGCTTCTCTCGGCATTTTTCAGCCAAACCACTCATAGCCAATTTTTGAATTTCCATCCACACATTATGTTGTTATTTAATATTCAGCATTTATCTATTTATTTGATCCACTTGACCCAACTTTATCTTGCTGAAATATGCAACATCCAATTACTTTACTAAACCAAGTTGATTCATCTTGTCCTTTCCAAACACTTCAACTCTTATGGTTACTTGCACTATTCTCATCTCTTTCCCTAACCGATTTTGGTGTCAAACTTGAATTTCATAGTCAAATATTCCAACATACTATAATTGTGCACAAATGTCTTATTTTCCAGCTACATATACACTAACAGGAAGAATCAACATTACCTTTACTAGTCATCATAAATCTAGTGGTACTTCACGTTCCCTAGAAGAACATCCATACAACCTTTCCACTTGAGATGGTTATTTTCATTATTCCTCTCTTTTGGATACCATAAAAAGCATAGAAACATTTCATTCTTCATGGATATTATGGATTTCCATTATGAGAATCACTTCCCTCCTTGGATCCTTTTTGACCTGGCATCCCAATCTACTTTGGGAATGTGCTCAACACTTTCCGAATTCACCCAACATTCTCTTTCTGCATCAATAAACTTATTTGATTGTTTTCATATTTCTTTGAATGTTTCAATAGATTCAAAATAACTTGGCATCCAACTCATGGTATCTTCTTCGATTATATCAAGATGCTCAATGACTTGGATTAGTCAAAGAATCCTTCTTCCATTTGTGGAATACTTCTTCCTTGGAACCTGACTGCATCCTCTTAAATAATTTCTTCAAAAAGTGTATTCTTTATGCATATCTTAGCACTCTTTGGCATACATGCACAGTCATTACTTCACCTATGAAGCTATGAAATTCATACCATGCTTCCACTACACCATTCTAATAACAATAATGGCAGTATTGTTCCATAATTGCATACTATTTTCTGGAGATAATTCACTTTATCTACATGTATACACTATGTATTTCTTTATCATAATATTGGCATGTTGAGATATCAAACCCTTCTTGAACATCTCTACCACAATGTATTTCTTTATTCCTACATTGGCATATTTTGGAGTGAATAATGTTTCACTACTTCATCCACTAACATATTTACTCTTACACCTAGATCCCACTTGAGCACTATGGTTAACACAAGTGGATTTCTTATAGTGGATTCCTTTACACAATTTTTTTTTATCTTCTAAGACTCCCAAGCCTTCATGTATTCCATTAAATTCCTACCTTAACACTATACATTCCTTCATTTTGATCTTCTTGTAAGGAATCCTTGACATAACACCTTGTTTTCAAGTGTTTATGCTCATTCTTGGTACCAATTCCAAACCCTTTTATCTTCTTCCCAATCAACCTTTCATAATTTCATGCTTTGCATCTCCATGTGTACATGTTGTACATGCATTATCATGAATTCCAAGTCGTCTATTTCTTACCCAATATCCCCAATTGATATGCACAACTATCATCTAGATTTCTCTTTTAAAGATCAGAGTACCATTGGGAATCTTCCAAACAAGTTGATGCCCCAAAGGTTTTTTATCCTTGTAGATTCCTTAAGAAACCACATTCACATATTGAAGAATTTCCTCTATCCTTCTTTCTCCATATATGAAGCTTCCTTTGAATATGCTTTATTGTATTGTAATCATAACATCTAAAAAATACATGCACATTTTTTTTTCTTTTGAGTTACCAGAAATATTCTTCTTCTGTTACTTTCTGCAAATTCTACAACTCAATTCACATTTATGGTTGTACACATGGAATCCTTTGTCCAAGACGTTTCCCACAACTATTCTCTTGCTTGAGAAAAATAACTTTGACACTCATCTACCGTCTGATCATCCCTTCATATTTAATATTGATCGTTGGTCTTCTATCATTGGTCCCTAAACAATAAACACAACCCTGCTACTTAGTAACCATCTCATCAGGAATCTGATTCAATCTAAGTCATCGAAGTATTTTCCAATATTTACAAACTTTTCTTAAGTTTCCTTCATTGCAGGTTCATAACCCATCCTTTAATCTTGTTACTTTGTCATGATGTCCAACAAAATCTCCACACTTATCCCTTTTCTTGAAATCTATCATGCTTCGTGGAGTGTTACATTTCTTCGCCACCACACTCTTCACACCTGTGAAATATTGGTACTTAGTTTCATTTCAAGAATTCGCCACAAGTCGGATATCCTTTTACCATTATTCCATACCCATCGACCAATCCGTTCGATTGATCCACTTTACTTAGTTGAATATCAAAACTTCACCGTGCTCCACGGTACTTCAACACTTAACCAAATCTTGAGTCTTGACCACTCTTTGTGGTATGCTCCACGCCCGTGAAGTGTTTAACTTAGATGCATTTCAAGACTTTTTCACAGTTCCACGAGTTTGTGGTGTCTTCCTCCACACTTTTGATCCTCTCTGCGCTCTATGATGTCTTGATACTTAGAAGAATTCCAAGATTTCACCGTAGGTCTACAAAACAGGAAGGCATCCCACCACCATGGCTCCATGTCTTCTATCATTTTTCACTACCGCCATTATGTACCTTCCACCATGGTAGTAAATGCGACCCCTTTTCCACGTTAGATGAAATGTTGCCTCCATGTCACACTGAAATCATTGTACAAAAAAGTACCCAAGCTCTTCCACTTTTACCACATTTCCAATGTTTGAAACACGCCCAATTTCAAAATTCTTGGATCAACCGCCATTGTAGCTTTGTTACTTCTTAATTTCACTCAATTATAGGTCAAAAATCCCCAAATTGAGATTTATAGTTGGGAATTTTTAATTCTTGATTCCACTCCTTTCATTATTTGTGAATTTTCCAACAAATGTTTTCTTAAATCCATAGGAATTCTTTTGTCAAAAATATCAGAGATATTTATTTGAGATTTAAAAATTTTCAACTTACATCTCCAACATCTTGCTAGCTAGACCATGTAGACTCGTTGTTGAAGCTTATGCTTAAATACCATAATGTAACGTACCCAGGATCCCACCTGAGTACTGTCACACAAACTTCTATATTATGTCACAATTGCATTCTAGAATTCCTAGAACATATACCTCTTACAACTAGGTAATGTACCTAGCCACCTAGCTAAGAAGGAAACACACGAATTAAGTGTCTACAAAACTGGAATTGTGAATTTCTTTTAGTTTTTTCCCCTTATGGATTGGTAACGTACTTATCCATATGGCTATGTCGTGTTATCTCTATTTTTGGAATCTGATACTACAATGTAATGTCTCTTGTTACCAACAAGCCTCTTGAATCTACTTTGATACCATATGTGTAATGACACCAATCGTTATGAAAACAAGCAAAGATGAAAGTGAAATTTTTTGTTTTTATTTTAGGAAGGAAGTCAACGATGAAAAATAGTTGAACCACACAACCTGACTATGAACACGAGCATGCATATTAGGCAACAAACAACTATGACTCCATGCACTAGAACAAGATAAACTGGGTGAAACATGTGTAAATCAACAAATAAAAACGACTCCCCACCTGGCACAACATGACAATGCCTACAAGCTAAACGACAACATCCACAATCCCGACACAATGGTCCCGAAGACCAGTCACTAGAACCTCTATGACACACACAACCCAATGCATGAAGGCGTCATGACCCAAGCGCCAACCACAGACTTACAACGATCAAATACACCCACAATAGGAAGCACAGACTCTGGCCAATCTATCCTTCACATATTCCCAATAGGGCCCGCCATGATCCCCTCATCAGGAATCATGTCGTCCCCAGGTGATAAACACGACAATAACCCTGGCGCAACATAACCTATCTACACCAAGGACTCTAGATGAATCCAACGTGCTAGGTGTCGAGTTATTGACAAGAATACTACACCCACACCCCAACCAAGAGGTTGACAAGACGCAATATGACGTCATTCAAAAGAAAAAAGTGCAAGCTATTACACGACTTCACCAGCAACCCAAACCATTAACAGTTAAGCAAGATGTCTAAGTCTGAAGGAGTAAACTGTTACCTAGCTACTATGGTCATAAATGTTATCATAAGGCGAACCTAGTTAGGTACTGAATAACATCAAGAAACATTGATTGACAAATACTCATTGTCCAATAGATTAATAGATTAAGTGAACTATTGATCCACGTTACTTATATAATAATCGACTTGCTGCCTAATTTAGCAAGTCTAAATAAATCAATAATTACAAAACTAATTTAACATTTTAACAATATGTAACAATGTCAACAATATCAATATATAACGCTATTAATATAACGTTGTTACCAATATTAATACATAGCACTATTACGAATTTTAATTTACCACGTGTTGTCTAGCAATACTAACAGTATTAATGTATAGATAAACACATTGTCCTTCAATTTATATATTAAATTAGAAGTAAGCATCTCTGTGTCATCTATGTGTAATCAATTCGCTGCCAGTTGGGCATAAGATATGGAAAATGCTACAATATTAAACGCTACCATAAAGCTGGGTAATAATACAATCAAATATCAATCGCTAATAAAGATGTTCAGACTATACTATATTATTGCTGACTATTATTATACATATCACATATAAAAAGGTTGTCTATTATATTTATGGTTACGAACAATGTTGTCATACCATCAAACTTACTGCCAATATTTACTATCGGTAATAATTAAGTGCTGTCAGAAATCAAGGTGGGGGAGTTTCCCTGCCAAAAAAAAAATGTTGTAGATAATCGTTGTCCCAATGTATTAAGACACCAAAACAAACGTTGTAGATAATCGTTGAGCCAATGTATTAAGACGCCAAAAAAAACGCTATGTAAAAAAATGAGGTGAGAGTAATTAAAACGCAGTCCCAGGGTGTGTAAAACGCAGAGTGGTTAATGTTAAAGCTGGTATGAATTACAAATGTGCCCGCCGAGCAATAAGGTAAAAGGACACAGTCCTAAAGTGGTCATCGTAGGGAAAAATGATATGCGTAAAAATTGTATGAATCGAGAGTATAAAATATTAATCTTTGAACGAACTCTATCTCTCTCTTAATCTTGGAGGTTTAGAAATGTTTTAATGAAAATATTCTACATATCTAAGTTTGTGTGACTCATGGAGTTAAGTCCAACAATTTATGTTTAAGAAAATATATTGGATTATGAATCTAACCAATGGGTGCAGGATTTATTCAAATTGAAGTTCCACGTCAATGCAATGTAAGCCAGCAGGGTCATGATCTAAAGCAATAAGACGCTTGAGACAGAAGCTTTCCTACGCTCTCATGAATTAAATTTTGATTTCAATTAATAAAGGGTTGCAATATTGAATGGTTAAAATGATACTGGATGAGAGGTGCACCTAGAACTCACGGTCCTGGACTCACTATCGCCCCTCAAAAGAAATAAACACATGTAGATAACTCCAATTATCTATGTGTCTCGGGATTATAGTGTAGAATGAAATGATGAAATCAAGAAAATAAAATTTGTGTAAAATGTGCACAGGAGAAGCATACTCTACACAAGTAAAATGTGTAAGTTCATAACAAAGAAGCCCAAAATATGTTCCCCACAATGTGTAAACGTTTAGTACCATCGATCATTAACCTGTTCAATTAAACCCCGACGCCAATTGGTAAAAGTTTATTATTGTCTGATTAATTTGTGTACCCAACCATACGATGACAAAAGAACCCATAACCCTAGCTATTCTTTGTGGAAAGTTTAAATGTTGAAGGATTGTTTAAGTGGGAATAAGTGTTGGGGAGGTTTACATGATGCTGACTCGAGTTATAACATTCTGATATCAGTGGGAGCCTGCTATGCGTAAAGATGTGTGATACAGGAGTGTAAGTCGCTAATTATAAACTGTGAACACATCTAGCTGCCATAGGTAAAAATAATCACTGAAAATACCTTTGCTGACCCTTTATCAACTGTGATAAAAATTTCGCTAACTCTAAATAGTGAATGCAAAAATCGCTGCAAAATTTAGATTACTGTGTGTAAATTTTTTCTTTTTCTAAAGAAACCACTGAGTTCAGTAAAAATGTTGGGTAACAGATGGGGTCTTCAAAAAAGAACAGATGTGGATGTTGTGTTCTAACATTAAAAACACATAGGTTAGCATCTCAACGCTGGAATAAAAATGCAGATATTTTCCATTAAAACACTGGGAAATGTCATTGAAAAGTTGAAGAGATTTTATCAACCAAGGCGTAGAGAAATTCCAATGCTAAGAAATTAAAAGCATAGAGAAAAAGGGCATAGATGATCCAACCAAAGGCGCAAAGATAAACCATTCCAAAATGAATCAATCAACGGAAGGATGTGCATTCTCATAAATGCAAGGACAAGATGGGCAAAAACATCCTTCACTCATCATCCACGCACAGAAAAGCAGGGCATTAGAATCTATAGTTCTATTAACACCGAAGTTACGACTGTAAATCCAACTCCTGGTCGATTGCTCACACATGCACTAACGATCTAGGGAAGAGGATGAAAGATAAATCACAAACTCTTCCAATAATCAATAAAACAAACTGGACAGTCACAGTAATCAAGGATCGATGGCCAAGGAGATCAATCGATGCAGTGAGCGTAGGGCTATGTTGATTTTAAGTTCTCGATTAAAGACGCTAAGTACACACTTTAATTTACACAATAAAAGTATAGAAATGAAATAGCAAGATCAATAGTAATTTACCATGCAAAATAAAAGCATGCGTATTGTAGCCCAAGGTGACAGCTCTAAGTCGTTGTCCCGCGTGCTCCGTGCAGCTCCCTCTTGCCGATCGATGTGACTTCATCGGTACCTCCCAACCAACGCTATGGTTACTCTTCTTCCCCCTTAGCCCCTCGAGCTGCAAAGGGTCCACGCACACTAAACCAAAGAACAACTATCTCTCAACTCGCCTCGCAAGGTCAACCTACCACCTATCACCGAGCTCGGTATCCCAACTCCCACAAGATAAGTTAGTCAAGTCAAAAATTTTGCAGCGTAACATTACACATCCAACAAGAGATCCATACTCTTCCTCTTCCATTCTTTATATAGATTTTCTAAGTGATTTATTTCCCAAATTCCTAATTAATTTATTTTTCGATAAATTAATTCAGAAAAATCCTCCCTGTACACATGTCACCCATCACCTTAGTTGCACCAGAAATTAATTTCATTAATTAGTTATTTAATCCTATTTCCCTCACCCACCTAAAATAATTTATAAAATCGCTCCTAAGTGTCCCCATATTCCCTTAAACATTTTAATGACTTATGCACTTACTAAATTTCTAGTTGAGTTCAATTTAGAAAGTTATTAAAGGCAAGATTTCTTACTAAGTTAGTCATTCTGTTTTTTCCTTATGTTTCACTTTTTCTTTATGTTTCCCCCTTTTTCCCTTAGTTTCCTAATTCTTTTAAGTTTCCCTCTTTTCCTTTTTTATCTAAAACTCAAATTAGCAAGTGTAGAAAATTACCCTTTTCCCCTTTTTCCTTTTAATTATTATTTTTTTAAATAGCATATGTAACAAATGAACATTTCCCTCTTTTTAAGAATTTAATCCCCCAAAGTAATTTGATTTTAATAAATTAATTGAATTTCTTACCCCCTTTTCATCCCATGTTTAAATATGAATAAATTTTTTTTTTACCACAAGTATCACTTTGACCTAGATTTTAATTTCCTAGGCTGGGTGACATTTTTATTAGGGAATTGTTTTTAAATATCTCTTATGATATCATTCGTTCTAAGGCCATTTGGGTTTATTCACTTATTAGTTAACAACGTGATGTCCCCTTTAGGATGCACTAGGTGCTCCAAGGGTGCCACTCGCCTCATTATGTTTCCCTTGAGCGACGTGCCCTTCAGGATGCCCTACGTGATCCAAGGGTGCCACTCGCTTCTTTCTATTTTTGTTGCGTGACGTGCCTTTCAAGACGCACTACGTCCTCCAAGGGTGCCACTCTCCTCTTGACTGACTTAGTAGACATAAAAAACACATGGAGTCAATAATCCTCCAGGTGATCTTGTGGGAGACTAAGGGCCTCTAAGGAATAAGGCCCCTACCTTATTACGTGCCCCTTAGAATCATCATGAGCAATTGTCGCGGTCTTACCTCACGACATTGTGGGTCTTCTCGAACTAGGTAATCGTTAAGCTATATTTCGAGCCACAACAGGAGTGCTAGTAGGTTGTGGTAGGGTTGTTGTCCACACCTCTCCCTCAATGTCTCTGGTAGTCAGGCATGACCCCTCTAATTCACATGTGAGTCTGATCATAAAGATATCGTCAACTTGCATCATCAACGAACCATGTCAGAAATAAAATCCATAATCATAACATCTACTCATATGCACAAATGTTTCATCAATGCCTCTGCATCCTCGAGGTCCAAAATCCTGCACACTCAAGAGAACCGATTCAATAACACCTATCTATGTCAATACAACAAAATAGCATGTCATCACATCCATAATAACTCAATACTCAAACGCCAAATAGTATAATAATCCAGACCACTTGCAAGCAAGTGTCCTCAAAGCATAAGTTCGCTCAGTGCGCACAAGAGAAGAATGTTACATACACCCCCTCTTGGTCTAAACTTCATCCTGAAGTTTCATGGTATATAAGTGTCGAAATAATGTGTATCACGGTATCATAAGTCTATCTATCAAATAAAAATGGAAACTGTTGGCGCATATCATATGCATCCTCCCAGGTCGTTGAGTGTGGACTATAGTTGTCCCACTGGACCTTGACCTGATCTATTGTTCGACGTTGTAGTTGTCGAATTTGATTATCCAGGATGCGGGTCGGCTCAGTCGTGGGCAGCCCCTAGTCCAATACCTGCAAGGAAATCATGTCAATAACATGTCTAGGATCAATAATATAATGTCTCAAAATAGATACGTGAAAAACATCGTGCATATGCCTCAAAGAATCGGGCAAGGCTAGTTGATAGGCCACGGGCCCCTTCCTCTCCATAATATCGAAAGGTCCCACAAACCTAGGAGAGAGTTTAGCTCCCTTTCCAAACTTGATCGAACTCTTATGTGGTTTTACCCGCAATAAGACTCGATCTCCAACTTCGTCACTATAGTCGACACAACGCGCATCGGCATAAATCTTATGTCGATCCTAGAGTTCTTTGATCCTTTGTATTATTGTTTATATTTGATATTCCATTTCTTGGATCGCTTCTAGTCCCACAAGGACCCTATCCTCAAGACGATCCCAACTCAAAGGCGTCCTACATGGTCTCCCATAAAGAAACTCGAAGGGCGCCATCTTAATGGTGCTTTGGTAACTGTTGTTATATGCGAATTCTACCAGTGGCAAGAATTCTTCCCAACACTTTTGTTGGTTCATCACGTACATGCACAACATGTCTTCCAAGATTTGGCTTGTTCCTTCGGTCTGCTCGTCTATCTCCAGGTGATATGCAGTACTAAAGTTAAGTTGGGTTCCCAAACACTCTTGGAAACTAGTTCAACATCGTCCAGTAAACATCGATCCTCAATTGGATTTAATCCTCTTAGGCATGTCATGCAACCTCACTATCTCATTGGTGATAACTCTAGGTATGTCAGGTGCCTGATACGTCGTATGCACAAGAATAAAATGAACACTCTTTGTCAGAGTGTCGACTACCACAAAAATCGAGTCGTGTCTCATTCTTGTCAGTGGAAATCCAACAATGAAATCCATCGAAACGTCCTCCCATTTTGATTCTGGAATAGCATATGGTTGTGGTAATATTGTTGGATGTCTATGTTCATCCTTTACCTACTGACATTATAGACATCTGGCCACATAGTTGAGTATTTCACCCTTCATTCCTTTCCATAAGAATAAGGGTTTAAGGTTCGCCCTCGTCTTCGTGACTCCCGAATGAGCCACGTACACTTCTCTGTGAGCCTCGTTTAGGATCAAACTCCTCAACTTGTCATTTGATGGTATGCAAATCCGATTGTTAAACCTCAATAATCCATCTTCGTGAAACGTAAATGAGTCAAATCTTGGTACCATAATTGTGTTTTGTCCAAAAAAATCCTTGACCTCTTTGTACCAGTCATCGTCGCAATGTAAAGTTAGAATATTTTCACATAGGTTTGTCTGAAGCGACAACACTAAAAATATGCCTGGTCTCCAACTCAATGCATCTGCCACTCGATTCACTATTCATTTTATGTAATTAATCTCAAAATCGTACTCGCTAAGCAATTCTGACCAACGTCGTTGTCGCGTGTTTAGGTCACTTTGTGTAAAAATGTGTTTTAGTCCGTAGTGGTCCATTTTTAGTTTGAATTTTTGTCCAATAAGGTAGTGTCTCCAAACTATCAAGGAATAAACAATGGCTAACAACTCCAAAACATGTGTCACGTAGTTCTCTGCATGCCTTCTCAATTTCCTCGATATGTGAGCGATCACTCAACTGTCTCGCATCAAGGCTTTGCCTGAGACTTCCTTGGATGCGTCAGTGCACACCAAGAATTCTGCATCCATGTCAGGGACCTTTAGTATCGGTGTTGTTGTCAACATCTCCTTGAGCCTCAGAAATGGCTTCGCGGATTTTTCGATCCAAACCAAATTCTTGTTCTTCTTTTGCAATTCCTTGATCGGATTTGTTATATTCGAAAATCCCTCAATGAACCTTCGATAATATCCTGCTAAACCTATGAAGCTACGCACTTCTGGGACATTCGTCGGTGAAGGTCATTCCATAATAGCCTCAACCTTTGTTGAATCGATGACGATACCTTTGCCAGAGATTACATGCCCTAAGTAGTGAATATTTGATTGATAAAACGAGCATTTGGACAACTTCCCATACAATTTGTGCTCTCGCAGACATTGTAGTACCAACAACAAGTGCTCATCATGCTCCTCAATCGTCCGAGAGTAAATCAAAATATCGTCAATGAATACTTGGACAAACTTGTCTAAGTACTCGCGGAACACCCCGTTCTTCAAACTCATAAATACCCTTGGGGCGTTTATCAGTCCAAACGGTAAAACAATAAACTCGTAATGTCCAAACCCCATCTTAAACACGGTCTTGGGGACGTCATCCTACTTGATTCGTAACTAGTGATACCATGATCTCAAGTCGATCTTGGAAAACACTGTCACAACCTTCATCTGATCAAACAAATCTTCAATCCTCGACAACATATATTGATTCTTAATCGTTGCCTTATTCAATTGACGGTAGTCAATGCAGAGTCTCCAAGACCCATTCTTCTTTCATATGAAAATAACAGGTGCACCCTACGGTGACACACTTCAATGTATAAGTCTGAGATCCAACAACTCCTTCAGTTTCATTCTCAACTCCTGTAATTCTATGGTTGACATACGATAAGGCGTTCTTTCTATGGGTTCAGTCCCCAGTTTTTGGTCTATGGTAAATTCCAACTCCCTCTTCCGTGACATTCCAGGTAACTCCTCAAGGAAGACATTTGCAACCTCTCTCACCACAGGAAGATTTTCTAGACATTTTGCTACTCCCTTTTTGTTTAACGAAAGGATCACATAAATCTTACATCCCTTGTGCAGGCTCTTCTGTAACTGCAAGGAAGAGATAAACCTGAGGGAAACTCCCTGGTTCTGACCTACAATCACTTGTCTCTGTCCCTCCTCATTGACCAAGATCAACTATTTCATATTACAGTTGAGTATCGCCTCATGTGATTCCAGCCAGTCCATACCAATCATGATGTCATAAGATCCTAAGATCATGACGTACAAGTTGGCCCTAGTGAAAAAATATCCCAGGTTAAGGGTACAACCCGTAACCTTTTCTCCAACCTTTTGTTTATCTCCTGAAGACATCTCTACAAAGCTAAACTCATCATGTTCGACTGCCTTTACCTTAATCCTTTTTAGCGCTGCACTAGAAATGAAACTCTTGGTAGCACCATGATCTATAAAAATACTAAGGGTTTGGTCAGCGACGATACCTAACGTCTTGAGCACAATCGACTGGTTCTCTGCCTGACGGTAATTCACTACTGCATGAATCCGATGGGCCTTGCCCAAATGTCCCTCAGTAGTGGGTCTCATTGATCCAATTGATCTAGTCCTCTCCACTGGGCAGTCGTGCTGGTAGTGTGACTCCCCACAAGTCCAACTCCCCTTCTTCATTCCAGTACTCCTGGTACCCAAAGTAGAAGTTGACGGCCCATTGGCCTAGAATCCTGGTATGTTCTATTGAACAAGCCTAAACTGTTGTTGTTGTGGTCGACGCTACTGCTGATGTTGTGGTCCCCAGTAAGGAGTCCGTTAATAAGGCGTTGGTCATCATGGTGTAGTGAAATTGGATCCTCTCTAGAAGCCACGATATCCTGGCGTAAGTTTGGTTGGTGTCTGATGTTGCTACGCACTAGATGACAACTGCCTTGTTGGTCTCGTTGGAGTCCTTCTCCGACCCCCACTAATAAGCTCCTCCTCTACTATGAGGGCCTTCTGGAAAACATCATGCAAGGTCTGAGGCATCATAATCCTAACCTTTGCATGTATGATGACATTAAAGCCAAACAAGAACCTGTTGACCTTAAGTTTCTCGGTATTAAGGTGCAGAGCATACCAAATAAACTCCATAAAATAGGCCTCACACTCGGGCACCGTATGGTCGCCCTGTCATAGGGCATTGAACTCGTTGAGATGATGCTCAATGAATTCCTCGGATAGGTACCTCTCTCAGAACCATTCCTCGAACATTTCCCATGACACATCTTCGACAACCAAATTCAATTGTGGTAGGAGCGTCTTACACCATATTAGAGCACTCCCCTTCAGTTGAGATACCTCCATGCAGACCTTCATGTTGGAGGTATAGTCGCATAGTGAAAAGAACATCACCATATTCTCCAACCATGCCTCAATAGCTGCACCATCAGGGGCACCAAATAACATGACAAATTTGACCTTCTCGAGTTCGTAGTGAATTCTACCAGTACTGACTGGAGCGCGTGGTGGACCCTCAGGGGGCATCGGTGCCCTGGCCTCATCTCTTTCCAAATGGTTGATCAGTGCCTCAGACATGCGCTGAAAGGACTTCATCATCCCAACCACATCACCCACCGCTATTTTCTCCTACTCGACAACATGTTCGTCTAACTCAGAGTTAGACCCCTCAAGCATGGAATCGCGCCTCCTCCCCTAGTACCTCGGTCCCCATCATTTTCTTCTATGACGTCCTCTAACCATGATTACCTGCATGAATACAAGTCAACTTAATTAGCAACACTATAATCAAATATCACACCAATGAAAGTTGTAGTGATCCCAAGTCATGGGTTGAACCTTCTTTGATACCATATGTAACGATCCCAATCGTTACGATAACAAGTGAAGCCGAAAGTGCATTTTTTATTTTTTTTGAGGCAGGAAGGCAACGACGACAAATAGTTGAATGACACAACCTGACGATGAACACAAGCACGCATATCAAGCAACAGACAACTATGGCTCCACGCAATAGCACAAGAGAAACTGGACGAAACATGTGTAAATCAAAAGATAGAAATGACTCCCCACCCGACACAACAAGACAATGCCTACAAGTTAAAGGACAACATCCACAATCCAGACACAACGATCCCAATGACCAGTCACTAGAACCTCTATGGCATGCAAAACACAATGCATGAAGGCGTCAGAACCCAAGCGCCAACCATATACTTACAACGATCAAACACACCCACAATGGGAAGCACATACTCTGGTCAATTTATCCTTCGCCTCTACCCAATAGGGTGCGCCATGATCTGCTCATCATGAATCATGTCATCCCCAGGTGATAGGCGTGACAATAACCCTCGCGCAACATAACCTATCTGAACCAAGGAGTCTAGATGAATCCAACGCGCTAGGAGCCAGATTATTGACAAGAAGACTACACCCACACCCGAGGAAACAGGTCGACAAGACACAAGATGACGTCATTTAAAAGAAAAAAACACAAGCTATTACACGACTTTGTCGACAACCCAAACCATTAACATGTAAGCAAGATGTCTAAGTCCGAAGGAGTGAATTGTTATCTAGGTACTATGGTCATAAATGTTATCATAAGGTGAACCTAGTTAGGTATTGAACAACATCAAGAAATGTTGATTAACAAATACCCATTGTCCAATAAACTAAGTGAACTATTGATCCACATTGCTTATATAATAATCGACTTGTGGTCTAATTTAGCAAGTCTAAATAAATCAATAATTACAAAACTAATTTAACATTTTAACAATATGTAACAATGTCAACAATATCAATATATAACGCTATTAATATAACACTATTAGAAATATTAATACCTAACACTATTAACAATTTTAATTTATCACATGATGTCTAGCAATACTAACAGTATTTATGTATAGATAAACACAATGTCCTTCAATTTATATATTAAATTAGAAGTAAGCATCTCTGTGTAATCAATCACTGCCATCTCGACATAAGATATGGAAAACGCTACAATATTAAATGCTACCATAAAGATGGGTAATAATACATTCAAACATTAATCGCTAATGAAGTTGTTCAGTCTATACTATACTAGCACAACCACATAATTGTGGCTCATCAACGCCAAAACACTAATAAGATGAAAAGAATCCTTAAAAGAATCTATTAAATTTTATTATTGATTAACAAATAAACAGTTGAGCTTCATTTATCTGGTGTTAATATTTTAATTTATGTTAATCACTTAGGTGACAATCAGTTAGCTATCAAAATAATTTTTAAATATGATTAGGTAAATGTAAAAAAGTAAACACATAAACGGATGCTTTATAATAGCTAGGAAGTTAATGATTGAAATCATAGCCATTTATTTTGTGTAACTACTAAGAATATTCCAGCCATATTTAATCCTGTCCATAGAAAACTTATTAAGCACTAAACCCCTATTAAATCTGCCCATTGTGAATAGGTATACGCCTTTAGGCATAATTATTGTTGACAATTATTATACATATCACATATAAAAAGGTTGTCAATTATCAAAGCTGTCATACCATCAAACTTACTACCAATATTTACTGTCAGTTATAATTAAGTGCTGTCAGAAATCAAGGTGGGGGATTCGTTGCTGAAAAAACTGTTGTAGATAATGGTTGTCCCAATGTATTAAGACGCCAAAAAAAACACTGTATATAATCGTTGAGCCAATGTATTAAGACGCCAAAAAAAACGCTATGTAAAAAAAAGAGGTGAGAGCAATTAAAACGCAGTCCTAGGGCGTGTAAAACGCAGAGTGGTTAATGATAAAGCTGGTACGAATTACAAATGTGACCGCTGAGAAATAAGGTAAAAGGACGCAGTCCTAAAGTGGTCATCGCAGGGCAAAATAACATGCGTAAAAATTGTATGAATCGGGAGTATAAAATCTTAATCTTTGAACGAACTCGATCTCTCTGTTAATCTTGGAGGTTTAGAAATGTTTTAATGAAAATCTTCTACATATCTAAGTTCATGTGACTCACGGAGTTAAGTCCAATAATTTATGTTTAAGAAAATATATTGGATTATAAATCTAACTAATGGGTGCAGAATTTATTCAAATTCATGTTCCACATCAATGCAATATAAGCCAGCGGGGTCATGATCTAAAGCAATAACACACTTGACACAAAAGATTTCCAGCGCTCTCATGAATTAAATTTGGATTTCAATTAATAAGGGGTTGCAATATTAAATGGTTAAAATCATACTCGATGAGAGGTGCACCTAGAATTCATGGTCTTGGACTCACTATCGCCGCTCAAAAGCAATAAACAAATGTAGATAATTAGAAAGGGCCGAATTCAACTCCAATTATCTATGTGTCTCGGGATTATAGTGTAGAATGAAATGATGAAATCAAGAAAATAAAATTGGTGTACAATGTGCACAGGAGAACCATACTCTACACAAGTAAAATGTGTAAGTTGATAACAAGGAAGCCCAAAATATGTTCCCCACAATGTGTAAACGTTTAGTACCATCGATCATTAACCTGTCCAATTAAACCCTGACGCCAATAGGTAAAAGTTTATTATTGTCGATTAAATTGTCTACCCAACCATATGATGACAAAAGAACCCGTAACCCTAGATAATCTTTGTGGAAAGTTTAAATGTTGAAGGGTTCTTTAAGTGGGAATAAGTGTTGGGGAGGTTTACGCGATGCTGACTCGAGTTATAACATTCTGATATCAGTGGGATCCTGATATGCGTATAAAGTTGTGTGATACGGGAGTATAAAGTCGTTGATTATAAATTATGAACACATCTAGCTGCCACATGTAAAAATAATCGTTGAAAATACCTTTTCTGACCCTTTATTGACTATGAATAAAATTTCCTTAACTCTAAACAGTGAATGAAAAAATCGCTGCAAAATTTAATTTAGATTATTGTGTGTAAATTTTTTTTTTCTAAAAATGTTGGGTAATAGATGTGGTCTTCAAAAAGGAACATGTGTGAATGTTGTGGTCTAACATTAAAAACACAGAGGTTATCATCTCAACGCTGGAATAAAAATGTAGAGATTTTCCATCAAAACACTCGGAAATGTCATTGAAAAGTTGCAGAGATTTGATCAACCAAGGTGCAGAGAAATTCCAAGGTTAAGCAATTAAAAGAGCAGAGAAAAAGGGCAATATGATCCAACCAAAGGTGCTCATTCTCAGAAATGCAAGTACAATTTGGGCAAAAACATACTTCGTTCATCATCCACGCACAGAAAAACATGGTATTAGGAGCTATAGGTCTATTAACACCTAAGTGACGACCATAAATCCAGCTCCTAGTCAACTGTTCAGGCGTGGACTAATGATCTAGGGATGAGGATGAAAGATAAAGCACAAACTATTCAAATAATCAATAAAACAAACATGTCAGTCATAGCAATTAAGGATCGGTAGCCAAGGAGATCAATCGATGCAGCGAGCGTAAGGCTATGATGATTTTAAGTTCTCGATTAAAGACGTTATGTAAAAAAAATTATTTACACAATAAAAGTAAAGAAATAAAAGCGCAAGATCAATAGTAATCTACCATGCAAAATAAAATCATGCGTACCTTAGCCCAAGGTGACAGCTCTGAGTCGTTGTCCCAGTCGTTGTCCCGCTTGCCGACCAATGTGACTTTACCGGTACCTCCCAGCCAACACTAGGGGTACTCTTCTTCCCCCTTAGCTCCCTGAGATGCAAATGGGCCACGCACACTAAACCTAAGAACAACTAGCTCCCAGCTCACCTCGCAAGGCCGAGCTACCACCTGTCACCAAGTTTGGTATCCCAACTCCCACAAGATAAGTCAGTGAAGTCAAAATTTTTGCAGCATAACGTTACACATCCAACCAGAGATCCATACTCCTCGTCCTCCATCCTTTATATAGAGTTTCTAAGTGATTTATTTCCCAAATTCTCATTTAATGTATTTTTCGATAAATTAATTCAGAAAAATCCTCCCTCATACACATGTCACCCATCCCCTTAGTTGCACTAGAAATTAATTTAATTAATCAATTATTTACTCCTATTGCCATCACCCACCTAAAATCATTCCTATAATCACTCCTAGGTGTCCTCATATTCTCTTACACATTTTAATGACTTACACCCTTACTAAATTCTTAGTTGAGTTCAATTTAGAAAGTTCTTAAAAGAAAGATTCCTTACTAAGTTAGTCATTCTTCTTTTTCCTTATGTTTCTATTTTTCTTTATGTTTTCCCCTTTTTCCCTTAGTTTCATAATTCTTTTAAGTTTCCCTCTTTTCCCTTTTTATCCAAAACTCAAATTAGCAAGTGTAGAAAATTGTCCTTTTTTTTTTAATTAATTTTTTTTTAAATAGCATATGTAAGAAACGATCATTTCCCCCTTTTTAAAAATTTAATCCCCCAAAGCATTTTGATTTTAATAAATTAATTGAATTTCTTACCCCCTTTTCGTCCCATGTTTAAATATGAATAAATTATTTTTTACCACAAGTATCACTTCGACCTAGATTTTAATTTCCTAGGCTCGACGACATTTGTATTAGGGATTTGTTTTTAAATATTTCTTATCACATCATTCATTCTAAGGCCATCTAGGCTTATTCACTTATTAGTTAACAACGTGACCTGCCCTTCAAGATGCACTAGGTGCTACAAGGGTGTCACTCACCTCATTATGTTTCCCTTGCGCGACGTGCCCTTCAAGATGCACTATGTGCTCCAATGGTGCCACTCACCTCTTTCCATTTTTATTGTGTGATGTGCCCTTCAGGATGCACTACATGCTCCAAGGTTTCCACTCGCCTCTTGACTGACTTAGTAGACATAAAAAATCCCTAGAGTCAATAAGCTGCTAGGTGATCTTGTGGGAGACTAAGGGCCTCTAAGGAATAAGCCCGCACCCCTTAGAATCATCATGAACAACTGTCGCAGTATGCCCTCACGGCATCGTGGGTCTTCTCGAACTAGGTAATCGTTAACCTATAGTTTGATCCACAACGAGAGTGCTAGTAGGCTGTGGCAGGGCTTCTGTCCACACCTCTCCCTCAACGTCGTTGGTAGTCGTGTGTGACCCCTCTACTCCACATGTGAGTCTGGTCAACAATTTATCATCATCCTGCATCATCAACGAATCATGTCAAAAATAAAATCCATAATCATAACATCTAATCATATGCACAAATATCATATATACAACAATCACACCCCAATAGTTCACTCCCTGACTTGATTTGGAGTCCAAGGATTTCATCAATGCCTCTGCATCCTCGAGGTCCAAAATCCTGCACACTCAGGAGAATTGAGTCAATAGCACATGTCTATGTCAATACAACAAAATAACATGTCATCACATCCATAATGCCTCATAATCATAATCAAACTCCCAATAGTATAATAATCTGAATCACTTGCAAGCAAGTGTCCCCAAAGAATAAGTTCGCTCAGTGCACGCAAGAGCATGATGTTACAATATAATTAATAATTATTCCTTACATATTCACCAATATGTAGGTTTAACACATATGATGATCCATGCATAAATATACAATTATATTACACAGTAATAAGCATGCATAAATATACAGAATTAGAACACAATTGTATCAGTAAAGTCCATAATAAAAATAACATAATTATTTACATTACTCGATGAAATAATACACACAATATTAACACTTATCTTTTAAACAATTCAACAATTGCGTGCAGACCTCATACATTCCTCCCAGCCATAGATCTCATTACTCATAATCTCCTAGCAATGGGTCACCCCCGAGTTGGAGCTAGGATTCCACCCCCAAGTTGGGGCTATGTAAGGGGTTTCATGGGTGTCATTCCAATCCCACTAAGTCTATATAGCCCTCAACAAGTAAAAAAAAATACCCAAGGAATCAATATTAATAGAAATTCCCAACACATAGCCTCTCTTTCCCCGCATGATTGTCCCACCCCAGGAAGTGTACCCCTTCTCTGCTCATCAATCCTTTGGTTGTCCCACTTCACTTATGAGGCTTTATAAATGGGCCAAACATGAAGTCTCAGAAAAATGTATCTCATGGAACCAATATCGCTTACAATATTGACTACCTACATCTTCATATGGGCCCAACAATTTGCTACTTCAACATGTTTATGGGCTTGACAACCCGCTTCTTCAACACATACCACCAAGGATTTACAAGGTAATTCTGCTCCATATCTCCACACTCCTTAAAATCATAGAGTGATGGCCCATATAATCCATATGATCCCCTCTCCTCCCCCCTAATAATTACACTAATTCTCAATAGTATAATGCATGTGCCTAACTTGACACTTGGCATGCACAAGGGAATACATGTTCCCCACTTGTAATTTGTTCCCATCCCTTATAAAATTAGTATGACGTAATATCATAAGACTTGGAAATTTATGAATAATATTATATTATTCATTTTGTCTTAATCCCCCTTGGCTTATTCCTTTTTCCTTAATCCTTTAGATCTCTTTCCCTCTCGTGGATTCCTAGTCCCCCATACTCTTTTGTCTGATTTGGTCTGCAGCAATGATGTATTTCGTTAATAATATGAGTGATTACATATAAAAATATTAGGTTTTTTATCCTTTTAACATCTTGGCTCTCCATCCTAATAATCTCACATGCAACCTATCCTATAATATCTTGGCTCACCATCCTATAGAACATATGTACATTTATAAATAGGAATCAACTTGGGGGTATTACAATGAAGGTGCATGTAAGAATGAAACCCTTTATTTAAATATATATGGAAGATGAGGTTCATGACTCTATGAGATCCATAGAAGCATAGATAGGTCTGGAACAGTGATGAAGGTGCATGAAAGAATGAAACTCTTGATTTAAATATCTATGGGTGATTAGTTCGTGAAGCTTCCCATGGAAGTTCTTGTAGGTTTCTTCTGAATATGAGATGATTAGTTGTTTAGCACGGAATTGTTGGATTTAGAGGTCAAAGAGAAAATATAAGGAACAACTAAGAGGAACTTCGATGAAGATGGAGCTTATAAAAGAGAAACAAAACAAAGTAAAGACATGATGGAGTAGTGGATGAGGGGTGGAGGAGGAATGGTGGTGAAACATGTGAAATCACATTAGCAAAAATGATGCAACAAAAATAGAAGAGACTATTCTTATTTCGTTTTTCACCATCACAACCAAAAATCCATGCCGACATAAAATTTCGATGCCCCTACTGTGTTAGGGACCTAACCCCCTAACTTCTCATGTAGGTATAATAGTATATTTCCATGTAATGAAGGATGATACTAGTTGACAAGGCATATTTAATAAATATGAACAAGTCAATGTAAGAAGGCCTAATAGAAGCTTCCACTTCTAGAAAGATCATCCTCTAGAATGTTCTTTAGAAGATATAATTAGTATAAATAAGATTAGAAGGTATGAGAGCGATTTTTCTTGAGAATTATTGTAATATAGCTCTAGTTTGCTAAAGGTTTCCCCCTCAAAGAGGAAAGTGAAAATTGTTTCCTATCAATAAAGGTATTATTCTGGTGTTGTGGAATCCGTCTATTTGTTCTTTCATTGTTATTCACTGTAGTATCTCAATTTTTTGTTGTTGAATCCACTATTATTCACTCCAATATTTATGCTTATGATATTATAATAGATCTAGTACCTAACAAGTGGTATCAAAGCACCTTTCTTGGCAGAAATTGTGGGTAAATTTGTTTATGGGTAGAGACATATTCTGACGTCTTAAAGCTACAAATATCTTTTGTTCAACATATAAATCCTCAGTTGGTGAAGCATACATGTAGGAACTACAATTGGTACTTAAGCGCACATTGTTGACCACCCTTGTAATCCTTGTCGGTACCCCTTCGAGTGGTAGTGCATCAGAAAACACATGTATACATATTGGTCTAGATACTCTAAATCCCTCTATAGATAAATTGATCGACCTCCTAACTACTATAGTTGTATATTTTAACCTTGTACAATATTTATTGCAAACATATTTTCAGTAAAAGAACAGAAAATATACAATGGCAAATACAAATATTACACAGAGATTTTCCCCTAGAAACCCAAACCGATAAAACCAACATATTCTATATCCATTCATTATGATACATTGTTTACAATAAAATATACATATAGGAGCCAGTGACATCCAAACCTTAACCCAATCACTTGTATTAATTAGCAACACTAATTTCTTAACGAGAAATAGAAAACTATCGACAAAGAAACCATGTGCCAAAACACCACCTAAATATGTGACACGTTTCCCGATGCATAAAATATTTTTTCAAGGGCGCTACCCCCGAGCCCCCACATAAGGGGCATTCTCCCCCCTCAAACCCCCCTGCACGCCCGGTGCAATGCATAGACACTAATACTCATGCAAATAATATAACACATACCCAACATTCTCCCACTTGTTTTTTTCTTTGCATACAAGGGGTTACAGGGTTACATAGTCAACAATTTAGGGCAACAATGCCCATGGATCCTCTACACCAAGAGAACTTCTCAGTGCTCACAGATTTTGTTAAATAATCTGCAACATTATTCAAAGTGTCCACCTTCATCAACAATACTTTATTTTCTTCAATCATGTCTCTCACAAAGTGATATTGAATATCAATATGCTTTGTCTTTGAATGATAATTTAGGTTCTTCGCCAGAAAAATTGCACTTTGACTGTCATAATCTATCCTTACAGCTTGATGTACCAACCCAATACCTGAACACAATATTTGTAACCATAATGATTCCTTACTTGCATGTGTGGCTACCATGTATTTAGCTTCTATAGTTGAAAGCATCACTACAACCTGTCTTTTGCTCATCCAACTTATTTCTCCTCCAACAAGGTTAAACACGTACCCACTTGTAGATCTCCTGGGATCTAGATATCCAGAACAATATGCATCCACAAATCCATGTATATCCACCACTTTGTCCAATCTCGGTCTTCCTTTGTAACACAATCCATATCTAGCAATGCCATGCAAATACCTCAAAACCCTTTTTATTGTTGTCCAATGCTCCTTCCCTGATTTTGACATATACTTGCTCAAAACTCCCACTTCTTCTGCAATGTCCAGTCTAGTACAGACCATTTCATACATCAAACTGCCAACTTCACTTGCATATCGAACACGAGACATGTCCTCCTCCTCTTCTTGTGTCTTGGGACACTAATCCGCAGATAACTTTACCCCAACAGGAATAGGAACCTTGACTGGTTTACATTCCTACATATTAAACCTCTGCAATATTGTCTCGATATATTTTCTTTGATTTAACCATAGTTTCCTCTTTTTCTAATATCTTTTAATTTCCATGCCCAAAATTAAATTTGAAGCACCGAGATCCTTCATGTCAAATTTAGAGGAAAACTGGGTTTTCATATACTGGATAATCTCCTTGTTGTTTCCTATCAGCAACATGTCATCCACACACATGACCAAATAAATCAAATGATCACCAATTAATTTAAAATACACACAGTGATCCTCTTTGCTTATTGTGAAGCCAAGTCCCAGCATATAAGTATCAAATTTTTTATACCACATCCTTAGTGATTGTTTTAAACCATACAGGGACCTTTTCAGCTTGCATACCAGCTCCTTGTTTCCCTTCACAACATAACCTTCTAGTTGCTTCATATATATTTATTCTTTCAGCTCCCCATGTAGGAATGTTGTCTCCAAATCCATTTTTTATACTTCAAAATCAAATGCAGAAGAAATAGATAACATAAATATTATAGAGGTTAACTTGGCAATAGGAGAAAAAATATCACCAAAATCAATTCCCTCAACCTAGAAATAACCCTTTGCTACTAACTGAGCTTTGTATTTCTTCACTTTTCCTTCTGCATTCAGCTTATTTTTAAATACCCATTTTCTACCAATGAGATTTCTTCCAGTCAGAAACTCCACTAGATCCCAAGCCTCATTCTTATCCAAAGATGTCATTTCTTCGTCCATGGCCCTTTTCTAGATATTTCCATCCTCTAAATCCACTGCCTCCCTGACAGTTATAGGATCATCATGAGTAATAGACAAATAAAAATTTGAACATAAATCAGATGGAGTATACCTTTCCGATATCCTTCTTTCCCAAACCGATCTCCTCAATACTAGAGTATGAGGATCTTCTTCTTCTGATTCATGTTCTTCTGTAGAGTCTGACTCATCGTCCTTTAAACCAAACTCTCTTTTCTCTAATTATTACTTACTTGGTAGGACTTCATGTTTAACAACATCCTTCATTTCTCTAAATACCGCATCTCAGCTATACACTACCTTCTTAGATTCTGGGTTCCAAATATTATAACGTTTGATACCATCTTTATATCCAATAAAGATACACTTTTCGGCCTTCTTATCTAGCTTACTCATGTTTTCCTTTGGAACATGAACATATCCATCACAGCCAAATACCTTGATATGTGTGAGAGAAGGTTCCTTACCATTCCATACCTCTTGTGGAGTCTTGTCATCCAACGTCGATGAGGGTGATATGTTAACTAGGTAACATGCAATACCCACTGCCTCTGCCCATAATTCTTTCCCTAACATGTAGTACGACTAAGGGCATGGTCTAGCCTCCTTAGTTGGTTCCCTAAGATATTTGGTTGAGTACTACTATTGTACCTCACACGTATATTAGAGAGATATAGCATAGATAAAAACCTTTTATGCAGAAACCATGAATACCCTAACCCTTGGGAGGGAAATAGAAACAAAAAATACAACATCTATTGTGGTGCAACTATGCCTCATGCATTCTAGTTGTGAAATTCCTACACATTTGTTTTTGTTAATAATTTGGCTATTTCATCCTACCCTCCTCATTATTTAAGAGATATCCCATTGGATTATTCTCTTTTCCCTGATCATAGTGGTACCTATCAACTTCAACCCTTTTTTCCAGTGGATCTGACCCCTTCCCGACACCCTTATTTGAAACCTATGTCATTTCATTCCTCTTTTCACACTCAACATATTTATATATCTCATTTTTCACTCCACCTCTTTCGTTCTCTTCCAACCATGGCCACCACTCACAACAAAGAATTCCTTCACATCCAATATGAATCGAAACAACACAATGTAGACATCCAAATACTAATCTTTGAAATGGCTTCCAATAATTCCCACTTGGACACCTTCGAGGCCAAAGTTATAGGTGAATTTTCCTCCCTCACCCAGTGGTTGAAACAATCCCTTATCTCTCCCTCCCTTGAACAACCTTCCAGCTCTGAATTTGAGAAATTTTCCCATAATATGACCCTTCATTCCAATTCCCTTCCTTGTGACCCCCATCTTCCCCAAGTTGAAGTGAACAAATTTGACGGATCTGATCCCACTGGTTGGGTCACTCAAATGGAAAATTATTTCTTCTTGCATGGCATTATTGATGATATGGAAAAAAATAATTATGGTGTTCTCTATTTGGATGTGAAACATGGACAATGGTGGAAATGGAGTAGAAAGACACGCCTGGGGTATGTTTCTTGGACTCAATTTGTGGTAGAGATATATGACCACTTTGACACTGAAATCCACTATCTTGGACATTTGACTAAGTTGAAGTAATATGGAATAGTGTAAGAATTCATATCTTCCTTTGAACACTTGGCATTCTTAATGAAGGGAATATCTGATGCCTTCTTCCAAGAATGTTTTATCAGTGGCTTCAAAGAGGAAATTCGAGCCCAGGTCCTCATGGCTCACCCTCACACTTGGTTGGAAGATACTAAATTTACTAAGGAATCCCAACAAATTGTCTCTGCTCATACCCACAAACCTTCCTTTTTTCCTCTCACTCGACCTACCAACCCTGCCCCTCCTCCCACTCCCCTCAACATCCTGAAATTAACCCAAGATGAAATGATAGAATGCTAACTCAAGAGCCTTTGTTATAATTGTGATGGAAAATATTTTATAGGGCACAATTGTAAGGAACAAAAGTTGTTTATGGCCATATATAAAGAATTTTTTGAAGAATATATCGAGACCCCCCATGTGGTAGAGTTACCCATGCCAACTGATATTACCCCACCCTCCGACCAACCAAAAGTAGAACCGGTCATTTCATTGAATGCTCTCACTGGCTTCTTTGCTTCCGAAACCCTCAAGATCATTGGCTACAGTAAGAATCAAAAGGTCATCATCTTAATTGGAACTGGAAACACTCATAATTTTACTCATCATCATATTTCCCAAGAAACCCATTTTTATATATGTTCATTCAACGAATTTCAAATGATGATTGTTAATGGAGGTTCAACGAAATGTGGGGAGCATTGTGAAAATGCATGTCTCCAAATTAGGCAGTACAACATGAAATATCATATGTTTTCTAATGACATGGGTGGTTGTGATTTTTCTTGGTGCAAAATGGTTACACACTCTTGGTCCCATCCTCATGGATTTTAATGAATTAACCATGCAATTCTAATAGACGAGCAAACAATATAAATTCCAAGGAATCATAATAGCCTCCCCCAAGATCATCAATTCCCATCGAATGGAAAAGATCCTCAAAAAAGTTCATTCCAACATTATTTCCAAACTCCATCCTATTAAAACAATTGAGACACCAATGGTGCATCCTGACCTCCAATGTATCATCTCCAAACACCAAGTTGTTTTTTCCACTCCCTGGTAACTTCCTCCTTATCATGGTGTTCATTATCATTCCATTCCTCTGATCCCCGATATCCTTCCTCCCAATGTTCGTCGCTATCTTCATTCCTTTTCCCAAAATAATTAATTTGAGAAATTTGTTCAAGAATTGCTAGTTGCAGGTGTTATTCCCCCTAGTACCATCCCCTATTCTTCCCATGTGGTCATGGTGCTCAAAAAAGAAGGTACTTGGTGCATTTGTCTAGAATTTCACGCCCTCAATAAACTAGCCATCAAAGAAAAATTTCCCATTCTCGTCATTGATGATATCTTGGATGAATTGAGTGGTGCTCAGTATTTTAAACGTAATCTTTGTTCTAGCTACCACCAGATATGTATGCAAGAGGAAGACATCCCTAAGACTTATTTTCCCACTCATGAGGGTCACTATGAATTCTTGGTCATTCCCTTTGTCTCGTGTAATGATCCCTCCACTTTCCAAGGTCTCATGAACCATGTTTTTCATCCTTTTCTCCATAATTTTGTCCTAGTCTTTTTTTATGATATTCTCACCTATAGTAAAACCTAGAGAGACCATCTTACCCATGTGGATCAAGTTCTCAGATTACTCTCTCAACACCAAATTTTTCTCAAGCAATCTAAATGTTCCTTTGGAGATTCAAAAGTGGATTAATTGGGTCATATTGTTGGAAAGGATGGTGTAAGGTTGGATCGTAAGAAAATTGAAGCTATGCAGGATTGGCTGCACCCAAAAATTCTCAAGAGCTTACCTAGTTTTCTAGGTTTAACACGATATTATCGCAAATTTGTTAATAATTATGGAAAAATTGAATCACCTCTTAATTCTCTCCTAAAAAATAATTCTTTCACTTGGACTCTAGTAGTTGATCAATAATTTCAAGCATTGAAATAATCCATGTGCACAACTCCTATCTTGGCCCTTCCTGACTTCACAAATACATTTGTCCTTAAATGTGATGCCTCTGGGAAAGGCATTGGTGCAATAATAATTCAAGAGGCTATGATTATGAGTTAATTTTTAAGAAGGGAAAATAAAATGTACTGGTTGATAATTTGTCCAAAAAGAAAAAGAAGAAGGATCCATTTTTCCCTCTCCTTCATTGTCCCAGATTGGTTGCAAGCTATTCGCCAGGAATAGCTGCAACACCCAAAAAATTCTCGACTGATCCAACAATTGCAAAACAATTCTCTAGTCTCTCCACAGTACTCTTGGAATAATGAAGAGATTCTCTACAAAGGCTATCTATATTTAAGCCACCAGTTACAACTTAAATCCATAGTGGTTTTTGAGCTTCCTGCTTCACCCACAACAAAGCATTATGGGTTTACCAAAACCTATGAACGAGCCAAACGTTAATTTTTCTGGGAGGGTATGAAACAATATGTCCAAACCTTTGTGGTTGAATGTGATGTATGGCAAGGAAATAATGGGGAAACTCTCAAAGCTCTGGGAACACTACAACCACTTCTGATTCCACCATCTATTTGGAGGGACATTTATATGGATTTCATTGTGGGATTACCTAAATCCATAATTAAGTTAGTCATTATGGTGGTAGTTGATCACCTTTCCAAATATGCTCATTTTCGTGCTCTTCAAAACCCGTTCACAACATCCACAGTGGCTCATATTTTCATGGATCATATTTTCAAGCTTCATGGAATGCCTCATTCTATTATATTTGACAAAGATCCCACTTTCAACAGAAATTTTTGGCAAGAACTATTCAGGCTCCAGGGAGCACAATTACATCTCAGTACTTCTTATCACCCACAAACTGATGGCCAAAATGAAGTTGTCAACAAGTGCTTGGAAACATATTTGAGGTTTTTTTCATCTGAACGACAACATCAATGGGCTAAGTGGTTACCCCTAGATGAATGGTGGTATAAAACATCTTACCATAATTCTACATGTATGACTCCTTTTGAATAAGTATACGAACAAGATCCCATGTCAGTTCTTTCCTACATACTAGGGGTCTTGAAGGTTCAGGAGGTTTAAAAAAATCTTATAGTCCATGCCGCCATTCTCCGTTCTCTCAAAGACAATTTGGTCATGGCTCGGAATCATATGAAACAATAAGCATATCAAGGATGTTTAGAATGTCAGTTTTCTACAAGAGACCAAGTGTTTCTTTGTCTACAACCTTACAAGAAGACTTCACTCAAAGTTGAACACTTTCGGAAGCTTTCTCCCAAATTTTATGGTCCTTATACACTTCTCAAGCAGGTGGCACCAATTTCCTATCAGTTAGCTATGCCCATTCATTCTAATATCCATCTTGTTTTTCATGTCTCATGCCTAAAGAAGGTGATTGGATCTAAATGTCAAATTCAAACCAATCTTTCGAAATTAGATGTTGAAGGTTCCATATGGTTGCAACCACAAAAAGTATTGTACCAACGTGAACGTTGTCTCCGTCATCGCACCATCAATGAGGTGTTAGTGTAATGGAAAGAAACAACTCCAAAAGATGCCACCTGGGAGTCGACCACTATTCTCTGGGAATTTCCTCATATGAATCCTTGAGGAAAAGGTTGTTCTTTTAGGGGGAGGGAATGTTAGGTACCTAACCCCCTAACTTTTCATGTAGGTAGAATAATATATTTTCATGTAATAAAGGTTGATACTAGTTAATAAGGTGTATTTAATTAATATGAACAAGTCAATGAAAAAATACCTAACATAAGCTTCTACTTCTAGAAAGATATTCCTCTACAATGTTATTTAGAATATATAATTATTATAAATAAGAGTAGAAAGTATGGTAGGGATTTCTCTTGAGAATTATTGTAATAGATCTCTTCTCTGTTGGAGGCTTCCTCCTTGAAGAGGCAAGTGAACATTTTTTCCTATCAATAAAGGTATTATTCTGGTGTTGCGGAATCCATTTATTTATTGTTTCATTATTATTCTCTACAATATCTCTATTTTTTGTTGTTGAATCCATTGTTATTCACTAGAATATTTCTTCTTATGCTATTATAATAGATCTGGTACCTAACATACCATCCCTTTGAAGATCCCTCTGCAAGATCTTGACCCCAATTTCTTCATCGAAAACCCTCTGACATTTTTCCCCCTAGGTGTTTCAAAATTGAGACTCCATATGATCGAGATAACATAGTCTCCAACGCCGACAGAGGTGCATAATTGAGTCTTTAGGAGGAAGCGGTGATAAGTTCATACAATCGTTTACGGGGGGGTGACAAACAACATGTATTATGTGAGGACCATTATTTTCCCTTTTAGTCTGTTTGGAATCCCATCATGGTTTGAAACCCTGTGTATTCTATAGTATACAGTCACAGTGAATTTTTCCTTATGTAGTATACAATATCATTGAAGCTCACAACTTTTTCAAAGCAGGGTTGTGGCATATATGTTTATATTTTTTCTATATTATGTGTAGATTTTTGGGGAGTTTCATTAGTAGCGCTTCACAAAAATCAAATGAAAGTTACACACTATGTTTCTTTGGAGCATATGATGTAAATTTAAGTTCCCATATATGTTTCTTCCAATCAATTTAATGGAGGCAGAGGTTATGGATCGAGAGGGGCTTTTGTTGCTAGATACAGGGTTGGAGTTGTCAGAGGAAGTAGACCTCAAGGTGATGGTAATGGAAATGGTAGTAGCAATGGTCAAAGTGATGATATCAATGTCAATATTGTAGAGTGAGAGGAGGAAGATTTTCATATTTGGGAGATCCAGTGTGAGGAACAATATTTGGTTTCCCACTTATATGGTAATGAAAATGTTAGAATGAAAAGTTTGAGGTGGAGTTGATTTTTTTTTTTTTTAAGTATATGCAAATGGGAATACAACTGTAAGAGCTGGTTAGGCCTGTGTACCCTAGGTTTTTAAATTTCACTGGTAAAGTATAAAAGTATACCTATGTGATAGGGGATAACGGATGCAGTACCTTTACTTTGAGGGAGTTCTCGTTGGATTTGGTCATGTGAAACCCCAATTTAACAGGATAAAGTTAGGTCAAGAGTCATGGTTTTGGGCACATGGTTTTGGTATCCCATGGTTTTATATCCCATGGATTACATGTAATCACACTTATAAAAGGGCTTAGGATACTCCATTGAAATTATCCTAGAGTTGATAGTTGAAGACTCACATGGTTGGATGGGTCAGATTTGGTCAATTAAGTATATCTTTATTCGTTATAGGGATGGACACAAGGGATGTAGATTATGGGATCATACTCTCCATAAAATCATCCATAGAAGATATAGGTACCATTAACCAATCAAGACTTGTTTATGATCACAAAGGGATATTTTTTTGGAAACTCAGGGAATCATGGTATGGCCTAAGGAAACAAGGCAGTGGTACAAGATGTTTGATTCCTTCATGGTGATCCAAAGTTTCTTAAGTTGTGTGTATGATCATTATGTTTACTTCAAAATTTTGAATGATGTATTCATTATCATGGTGTTATGTTGATGATATGATTGTTGCAAAAAAAACATGGTTGATATCAATAGGTTAAAGGGTCAATTGGCTAGAACTTTTGATGAAAGATTTAAGATCAACAAAACAAATCTTGGGCATATAAGTACACATAGATAGAAAAACCGATATGTTTTGGTTATCACAATAGAAGTTTGGTGAAGATATTGATGAGGTTCAATATGAACATTTTGAAACCAATAAATATCCCTTTTAACTTTCCATTGTAATCTTTCTTCACGTTTATGTCATGGTAGTAAAGAAGAAAACGATTATATTTCTCGTTTACCTTATGTAATTAAAGTAGGAAGGATGATGTTTGTGATGTAATGTTCAAGTATTTAACATGCAATTAGTGTTTTCATTGGACACATGGAAAAACAAGATAAAGAGAAATGAAATATGTTCTTCAATATCTTAGAAATATGAGTATTACCTACATTGGTCACAGTTATTTATCATGTGGTTATGTTGATTCATAGAAGGTGTATTAGTCAATACTAGAGAAAACTATGTAGACATGTTCACGCAACCAATGTTTTTAGATAAGTTGCGATGTTGTTTGGAATATATTGGTTTGTAGGAAAGGTGATGATTGATTCATAGGGAAAGGTATCATGAATGCTTTTGTTAAGTTGGATATTGTTGGGTGGTGACACCACATGTTTGTCAATTACATTTGGTGGTTGGTTCCTCAAGTTTTTGAATTTCCATATGCCTGAAAAATGATTAAGTATTTTTTTGTTTAAATGTAAACTCCTATGAGGTGATTCAATGAGACTTGTAACAATTCATCCATTGTTGGATAATAAATAAAAATAGACCATTGCCCCCTATATCTTTGTTTGTTGTTTAATGTGTTATCATTTATACGGTCTTTAATCTTGGTGTTTGTTGGCCAATCCCAACAAAACCTATTGGTGGAGTGATTTAACCTTTCCTAAACACAATCTAACATATCTTTGTATTTTGGGTGGCCTCCTACCTCATGTGTCAATGCCCAACTTCCAGTCATGCAGTCTAGTAACAAGACCAATATCCCTTAAAGAAGGAAAAGTGGGTTGGCAAAAGGAAATCCAACTCTTGTTTGACACCCAAGGTGCACCCTAGAAGGCCCCACAGAGGCTATTCAAGTAGAGGAAGCATACCAAAATCATTTCTCATCGAACACCAAGGAAAAAATGACAAAAATGGAAACAATTATCAATAAAAAAAAGCCAAAAAAATTCTAAATACCAAATAAAATATGTGTTTGATGGATGAATTTCTCACCCTAGATATTCCAGAAGCCATGACACTAAGATATTCAGGTTAACATAATTATATTTGATCAACAAGGCCTTTATAGATGATAAATTTGACAAAGGATACCAATACTATGATATTTTTCATAAGTTACATGTGATGGATAGAAAGTTTGACATCGTTTGTAAATAAATCTTCAACATTAGAATCTGTGTTTATAGTTATACAAATTCTCAAGATGGTAATGCAAATTAGAATGACAACATACTTAATTTTGAAGGAACTTCTTCAAATCCTATTCTGCTAGATGGAGAAAAGGACACTCATATGGACCAACACCTAATCACATTTGAGTAGTTCAATTTCCTATTTATGCAATATTTTATTTTGTTATTAAAACAAAAAGGCTTATACTGTTATTTTTTATCATATATTTTCACACATATGTTGAAATACAAATGTTGAAAAACAAACATAAAATTTGTCGAGTGTAATATTTTATCTGTCTTATTAGTCCCCGCCTCACTGCAGTAGGGAATATTGTAAATGATTTCCATTTTTCAAATACTTCAGCACACAAATTGAATAATTTAACCCTAATTTTTATTTCTATATCCCTTTAACAATTTTTCTTGGCCTACCAAATATTTACAACACTTCTGTTTAACCAATTAGAAATTATGTGGCCTTATTTGGCCTCATATCTAGGCAATTTCATTTGAAACTTAAGGAATACATGATATATTTACACTGCACTTCAGAGATGTAGATTAATTCTAGACCTTGAGGCTAGCAATAATTCAGAACAATAAATTCTTATGCTTAGCCAAGGATTATCTCATCACATGACTTTGCTTCATGCAAGAAGCTAATGGACAGAATTGCTTCATGCAAGACACTGATGGACACAAATCGCCAAGTGTTTGAATATGTTTGTGAATAGTTGTAAACGTTAGCCAAGTGTTTGAATGATTTTAAACCTTCCAGTATATAAATCCTTAGCTTCGATAATTTTTAAGAGCTGGACATCCATGTTTGCCAAGTTGTTTTGTGAGCAGGGAAGAAGGGATCACCATTTCTATCGCCATTGATGGAAGCATATATGTAACAGTTCGTTCAACTCGCTGGCTCGATTAGGGTTATTTCCCCTCAAGTCACTCTGCTCCTACCTACCTTTGGCTCGTTGGCTCGATCAGGTTTCTTTCCCCTCAAGTCACCCATGTCCTACCTACCTTTGGGGATCAACAAGGACTACACGCTTTACTCTCTTAGTCCATGCCTCTATTCCCACACTGAACCAAAGGCCATAGTTTAAGTTGTTCAAAATGAAAAATCCATTTTCTATTAAACGAGACGACACTTTGATTCTTACCTCATCTTACATAGATTTCTAGTGGATCGTGCTGCAGCACAGCCTCGTAGTCAGAGCTGAGAAAAATAGATGAAACCCCATCCTTCTCTTGCTCGATTATCTACAGCCAGAGGCACTTGTCCTCCAGATCTTCAGACAAGATGTCGGGTACCTCAAACCACTCTTTGTTCCCCTATTTTTCCTCGTCCTCGTCCACCTTGAATCTAAGGATGTCATCTGTGTAGATGGACATGCGAAGGATTAATGCATTTTAGGCCTCGACCTCAGGGTTTAGGGTTTTTAGAATGAGTTTTGTAGTGAGATTCCCATCTTGCAAAGAGACATCAATGGCTTTGAGTTTCGATGTTCAGGGATTTCTTGCCTATCCTTGCTTGCAGAACAGAGTCTGGTGACAATTTCAAAATTCTTCTCTTTTCCAACAACTTACCCTCCCTATTCCCATACATATTGTTATGAAAACCAACAATCGGTCGACTAACCCTACGAACCTATTGAATGCTTCTACCTCCCTTCTTCCGTCGATTTGAATCTACACTATTTTGATTTCAGAAATCATACCCTTCCATTCAATCTAAAAGATCTTTCATTTTCCTTTAATTCCGTTAGTGCACACTCTCTAAATTTTGTATGCTTTTGTTCTCTAAATTTTGTATGCTTACATTATGGCCTCCATTCTACTTCCTTTCCTTTCTCACTTTCGCTTCTAGTAGTTTGTAATTAAGCCATAGCTCTACTTCCTTAAGCTATAGTGCACTCTCCCTTTACTAGCTTGTTGGTCGGTATTGTAGGAATGAGCTGACCTTTCATGGAGACCAGACCACAAACATTCAAAACTACGATGTTAAGCCCTAATATTGGCTCATTACCCCTTAATTTAGGCATATTAAATTAGTAATGTTATTTTATTTATGTTGAATTTATTCCATTAGTTGTAATTATACCTCCTAGTCTCCTATATATATATACCAAGGAGACATTTTCATTGGGAATCATCTTGTACTTGAACATTTAAGTGGGGTAAAAGGAGGTTTCCCCCTTGAAGAGGCTTATTATATAAAATTATCTCTTTTTCAAGGCGTTGAGTACTTTTTCTGAGGTTTTTCTATGCTATATTGATATTTGGTTATTAACATATGGTATCAGAGCTCAAGGTCTTGGGGTTTCGCTCCTACATCTGAGACACCTTGGAATTTTCACTATAAAAAAAAATTCTACAAATTTTCAGAAGGAACGAATTGGAGGATATTTAGTAGATGGATGAAGGTACGTTGGGTTAAAATTTCATCTCTTGAGGCCTTATACTTTCGGAGATACATCCTATACAAGATAGGGTTCTGGAATCATCCTGAACTGAATCATTGCATAATTTGCGCTATAAAAAGTTTTCTGTAATGTTTTAGAATCTAAAATATGGAGGATATTCATAGAAATTAGTAAGGTATCCATGGTAAAACGTTCAGCTTATGGGTCATCTTAAATTTGTAGATACACCTTGTGGAAGATAGGGTATCTGACTAGTCCCATTGACTAGTCTCAAGAAGGTGTTCCAGGTAAAAAAATCATAACGTTTTCCTAGAGTATCCAAATTGAGTGGGACTAGTTTCATTGGATCGTGGACAATATTTAGTATTGGTGGTATGAGTTTCAGAATTTAATATCAATTATTTTGTGTGAGGCACGCTATACAAGTGACATCTCCGGGAAATGCCAAAAATCATCAAGTTGTGTGGAAGTTACCGTAAATTCCACTTGGCACATCCAATTTTGATTAGACTTGTGGAATTGCAGAGAAGAAATATCACAGAACTACATAAAATAAAGTTTCATACCCAGAAGGGTCAAACTTGGGAGATAGAACAAAAGAAAGATTGTCTAGCAGAACCATCTCAAAATCAAGGTTCAAAAGTGATACTTGGCCAACATGCCACCCAAAAAGGGAACTTATACACCAAATAAGACTCCAGACAATCCTACTTGGACTCTTTATGAAGGTGAAGAAATGTGTAGGGACATAAATGATTTACAAAAGAAGATAGTAAAAAAAGATGAACTACAAGAGATGGAAGCTAAGTTGGAGGCAAATATGGATGGTTTAAAAGAGGAGATCATGGAAGTATTGAAAAATTTCGTAACAAAGAAGACACCTAAAAGTGAAAATGCATCCCATGAAATTCATGATGAGGACACAAGGAAGGTGAATCAAGAATGGAGAAACTACAACTTTGGGTTGAATACCAACCACGTTCCTAAGATCAATATGAGAAAGTTTGATGGCAAGGATCCAATCACATGGATACTTTAGATGGAGCAATTCTTTGATCTACATAATGTGCCACATACACAAAAGGTACAAATTGCTTCTTTATATTTAGAACCTAATCAATTTGTATGGTATCAATGTCTTTGTTCTCACAAATCACTCGTCACTTGGACAATTTTCACGGAAGAAATGATAGAACACTATGAGGATACAAGGAGAAATACCTTCTTTAGTCAATTGATCAATCTCAAGCAAAAGGGTTCAGTTATCGAGCACATTGAGAAATTCCAAAGATTGAATATAAAGGTAATTGATATTCTAGATGAGCACTTGATTGATGTATTCATAGGAACTTTAAAGAATAACATTCAACATGAGGTTCGCCTTTGGGAACCCAAATCATTGGAGAATGCATTTAAGGTGGCAAGAAACGTTGAAAGTAAAAATATGGCTATGGCTACTAGAAGTACCAATCCTAACATCTATAGAGAGAACATTTCTCCTTCTTCTAAAAAACCTCAACCTACAAGGTTGACACCTCAACAATTGGAGGAAAGAAAAGCAAAAGGTTTATGCTTTAATTGTGACAACAAGTACAGTAAGGGACATAAGTGTGGTGAGAAGAAATTATTCTATATAGATTGTGAAGAGGAAGAAAAACAAGAACAACAACCATCTCAAGATGAAAACATAGAAGCAATTTCATCTGAAGAGTTGACTCCCACGATATCATGTAATGCATTGGGTAGAATTAGCACTCCTCAAACCCTCAAGATCGAAGGATACATCAAAAATAAAAAGGTAATAGTCCTAATTGATTATGGAAATACTCATAATTTCATTCACTATAAATTAGCCAAGGCTCTCAATTGCTGTGTATATCCAGTGCCAGAGTTTCAAGTAATGATTGCAGATGGAGGAACTATCAATTGCTTAGGAAAATGCAATAAGATCAATCTTACTATGGGGGAATATGTAATGAGTAGTCCAATGATTGTTGTACCCATGGATGGTGTAGATGTTGTACTAGGAATCCAATGGTTACAATCATTAGGAACAATGGCTTTTAGTTTTCAAGAACTTTTCATGAAATTTTCATTGGAAGGAAAAGAAATTGAGTTAAGATGTATCATAGGGAAACCCAGTAAGGTGATAAGCTCTAATGGCATGACAAAATTATTGAAAAAGGGGCATCAAGGAATTATTGCACAACTATTCTCACTAGATGTTCAATTATCTAAGCCAGCTATTCCTCAAGATCTCCAAGGGATCATTGATAAGAATTCCAAAGTATTTAAAGATATTCCCAAAGGTCTTCCACCCACTCGAAATCATGATCATGAAATTCACCTAATTCCTGGGAGTATTCCTCCTAACATCAGGCCATACATATATCCTTATACCCACAAGAGTGAAATTGAGCACATGGTTGAATAAATGTTAGAGGATGGCATTATTAGACCTAGCCAAAGTTCTTACTCTGCACCAGTGGTAATGGTATTCAAGAAAGATATCTCATGGCGTATATGTCCAGATTATAGAGAGCTCAACAATATCACTATTAAATATAAGTTTCCCATTCCCATCATTTATGAATTGTTAGATGAACTACATGGAGCAATATATTTCACAAAATTGGATCTTTGTTCAGGGTATCATCAGATCAAAATGAAGGAAGAAGATATCCCAAAAACAACATTATGAACTCATGAAGGCCATTATGAATTTTTGGTCATGCCTTTTGTCCATACAAATGCACCTTCCACATTCCAAGGGTTGATGGATTCCATTTTCAAGCCCTTCCTTCAAAAATTTGTGTTAGTATTTTTTGATGATATACTAATCTATAGCAAGTCTTAGGGGGATCATGTGCAACATGTTGACAAGGTGCTAAAACTACTAAAGGAGCAACAACTATATGCCAAACCATCCAAATGTTTCTTTGGAGTAAATGAGGTAGAGTATTTGGGTCATATTGTATCTCATGAAGGTGTCAAGGTAGACAATAACAAGATTAAGGCCATGATGGACTGGCCAATTCCCAAAACATTGAATAATATTAGAGGATTTTTGGGTTTGACAGGTTACAAGTTTGTTCGAAACTATTGAAGAATAGCAACACCTTTAATGACACTAACTAAGAAGGATGCATTTTCATGGACCCTAGAGGCAACCAAATCTTTTGAACAACTGAAATGGGTGATGTGCAAAGCTCCTATCTTGACCACTCCAGACTTCACAAAAACTTTTATTGTTGAATGCGATGCCTCGGGAAATGGAATTGGCGATGTCCTAATGCAAGAAGGAAGGCCCCTAGATTTTGAAAGTCGACCACTCAAGGGAGAGGACTTACACAAACCCATTTATGAAAAGGAAATGTTGGAAATAGTACATGCATTGAAGAAATGGCGTCCTTACCTAATAGGTAGGCACTTCAAGGTCAAAATAGATCATGATAGTCTTAAATACTTCTTGGAACAAAGACTATCTTCAGAAGAACAACAAAAATGGGTAATGAAGATATTGGGTTATGATTTTGAAATCATCTATAAAAAGGGGAAGCAAAATGTTGTGGCAAATGCACTCTCAAGAAAGGATGAATATGTTGAGGCCTTTCTCTATAATATATTGATCATCCAACCCGATTGGATAATAGAAGCAAGGGATGAATGGAAGAATGATGAAAAAGTGTGGACTCTCATTCAAAGGTTGCAGCAGGATTCCAGTGCATCAGATACATTTACATGAAAAAATGATTCAATATGGTACACGGATCACTTATGTTTATGTAAGAACTCCCAACTCAAACAAAAGGTACTATTGGAATTGCACACCTCTCCAGTAGGAGGGCACTCTGGATTTTTGAAAACCTACCATAGAGTCAAGAAGGATTTTTTTTGGGATGGCCTTAAAACTGATGTTCAAA
>ML785165.1:343143-383352 GCA_009831015.1 Picea engelmannii
ATAACACTTTCTTTCATACTGCAACAAAAATGACACCATTTATGGCACTTTATGGATACCACCCTCCTTCCATCACTTCTTCTCTAAAATAAAAATCTAAGGTTCAAGCAGTGGAAGATCACATTGAGAATCAACAACAAGTTATCCAAATCTTAAAAGACAACCTGACCATGACACAAAATCACATGAAACAACAAGCAAATCAACATCATAGTGAAAGAAGTTTTGAAGTAGGGGATTGCATGTTTTCAAGACTACAAACATACAAACAGATGTCCCTCAAGCAAGCCAAGAAGGATAATAAATTATCACCAAAGTACTATGGCCCTTATAAGGTGTTGTAAAAGATTGGTACTATGGCATACAAATTGGAGTTGCCTGCATCTTCACGAGTACACCCAGTTTTCCATGTTTCATGATTAAAGAAGGTTATAGGTGACAAGATCCCAGTTCAAACTATATTTCCAGAACTTGATGAGGAAGGAAAAATCATATTCGAGCCTGAAGCCATCACTGACACAAGAATTCACCAGCTGAGGAATAGATCCATTTCGGAGTATCTAATTAAATGGAGGAAACTACCAGTTGAAGATTCCACTTGGGAAGATGAGTCTTTTATACAGAAGCATCCAAAGTTACTCAAGCATTGTGGACAACACTTGTCTCAAGGGGAGGGGCATGTTAAGCCATAATATTGGCTCATTACCCCTTAATTGGGGCATATTACATTAGTAATTTTATTTTATTTATGTCAACTTTATTCCATTAGTTGTAATTATACCTCCTAGTCTCCTATATATACCAAGGAGACATTTTCATTTGGAATCAGCTTGTACTTGAACATTTAAGTGGGGTAAAAGGAGGTTGCCCCCTCAAAGAGGATTATTATCTGAAATTATCTCTTTTTCAAGGCGTTGAGTACTTTTTCTGAGGTTTTTCTATGCTATATTGATATTTGGTTCTCAACATACGACCACCTGAAAGATTACATGAACATTACATAAACAAAGAACGATTACTCAATGGAACCCTTGACCTGGTTGGGCACGTCAAGGAGGGTGTGGAAACCTTGGCTCATGCTAATGAACAAATGACAAATGCAATGTGCATTTAGAGAGGTGGATGAACATCCAAAGATAGATGGACAACATGCAATTTCCAAAAGGTAGATTGGTATGTGGTCATCTCATCCAAATATTCAAGATAAAGTTTTATTTAAAATTATAATATATATGAGTTAATGTTAATATTAATGGATACTTTCATAGTTGAATATAATTATAATGGTATAGCTTATCTCTTTGACATTTAAGAAATGATAACAATACGTTGTAGAGCATACAAGTTCTTGGTTCGAAAGAAATGCACCCAATTTTTGGCAGGATTGAGGCTGTCTTGGATAATACAAAAAGCTCATTGAAATCTTCTCTAAAAATATCATGTGATAATGTTTTATTTAAAAAAATAATCTCTGCAAATGTATAATGATTTTGTCATCCTCATACTTCTATCTTTGGATTAACTATTCTCTATTTTATGAGGGGATTTGTTCTATAATTGATATTCACTTTATTGACATAAATGGAAAACTTTTATGATATTTGTTAAAGTAGAACTTTTCTTATATGTAAACACTGTTAAGCTGCATATCTGTAAATATGCGTTCTACTTTGGTTGGGATTCTTGTAGAGCCTAGGATCTACTAGAGGATTCAGAAAGGAATTTCAATTCTACTCTTACCATAAATTGCACCTGGAAATTTCAGTGCACATGATTAACATACATAATTACACACAATAAAGAAAGATACATCAGGTATATATAGTTGGAGTGAGATCCAACTAACACCAAATATAGATGGAGAGGTTGAGAGAATATCTCAACTTCCTCTAGCTAACCCAAACCAATCCAAAAACTCTAGGATGCATCATAATGAGACATTATCTCTAACACCCCCCCTTAATGCCTACATTACAAAACATAACAAAAGGTTACAACACAAATTTTTTCATGTCTGTCTCATTGGTCCTCATATGTAGTTACACCCATCTATGAAATTCATAGACACTCTCTTTCTCTCCCATCATCTTCGAGCTGCCACTTCATACAACACAGATACAACCTCTTTCGACCATCTTTGAAGTATCTATAGGATCGACGATTCTAACTACCCCAAAGAATAGTCTTGATACTGAAATATTCAGTAATCTATTTTACAAAATGACATTTTTACACACACTCACCAACACAATGATAACCCGTAACTGATTATCTTGGAGCACCGAAGTACAACAAGACCTTCCAACATTTATTAGACTTGCTAACATACTCAAACTAGTAATGCATTCTTATAGCATCGAAGCACTCAAGAACTACAAGATTGAATTACATAAATCTGTTCTATATTTGGTTCTTCATAATCATATAAGTTTACAAATCAAAAATTTCCCATCAAATAAAAACATTGAATACTACACACAGATCCAAGAACATTGTAGACATCGTTTACTATAAATTTCAGACTTGCAGATTTTACCATAAGGCCCCATCATGAGATTGCCTGTGATTCTCAGCAACTTCAACCTGAAAATGAATCCTAATAATTTGACGCCTAAATACTAAACTCTTAAATCCCAGAACTATTTCTATCTCAATGGGAAAATGATATAGGATCTAGAATTGAATATGACCACGAGCATATCACATATTTTAAGCACGTAATGCCTAAATTGACTTTCAGGAGGATTGGCTCTTGTTCATGCAAGCGACGACTCTTTGAACCTCTGGAATGGCTCAATTTCTAAGATGATGTCTTCAGATTCATATAAGATTCTACAGATGGGATGAAGGTACAGATCAAATGCACAATTGATGCAGTAGAAATGTCTCTCACCTCATTTCTTTGTTATGCGTTATGTGTTGGGTATGCGTTATATTCTTTGCATGTGTGTGTGTGGGTGTGTCAGATATGACAACTGCATCTGAAGATCCCTTGTACTAGTGATTTGTTTGTGTCATGTGTGTTGGGAACTTTACTAGGGAGGTACCAGGGGGGGGCAGGTATTACCCCACCTGGTTACGTGCAGCGTTCGGGGCAGCGCCCCGAAAAAACAAATTTAGGCAGTTTTCGCTATTTTTAGCGGTTTTGTAAATAAATCCTGGATTATGAGATTAGGGTTTTGTTATCTACCGAATACCTAAAAACATTGTATATATATAGTATGGTGAATGGTGAAATTGGATATAATGAATATAAGAAAGGTTTTCCCGGTTGAGGGTTTCCGGTATAAATATTTGTGTACTATGTGAATGAGCCATTGATTAATTCCTGTTTTTCTTAAGAATCTATATGCATTTCTTTACTTCACAGGCTTAAAACTTACATGTGGTATCAGAGCTCAGTTTTGGCTTCAGAGGGACGCATTTGTTGTTGAGGGTTTGGCTCGGTCTTGATAGATCAAGTTTATCTTGGGTTTATGATAAACTTGGGTTTAGTGGGATATTTTGCAGTGGTGATTTGAGTGCAGAAACAGGAATGGCAAGATATTCTAGAATCGAGATAGAGAAGTTCAATGGTAAAAACTTTGAGCTATGGAAGTTAAATATGGAGGACCTTCTTGTAGACAAAGAACAATGGATCGTTGTGGATCCTAGTACACAACCTACTAGTACATCGTCTACTAGCACATAGGCTACTGGTACACAACCTACCAGTACAGAAACTACTAGAACACCATCTACTAGTATGTCGAAGGAAGATTGGGAGAAGTTGGACAGAAGAGCAAGGAGTATTATTCGAATCTGCCTGGAAGATTCAGTTTTGTTGAATGTCTCAGGAGAATCTAAATCCAAGGAACTATGGGATAAGTTGGGGAATTTGTATCAATCAAAGTCCCTGGTAAACAAGTTGTTTCTTTGAAAGAAGTTGTATCATCTTAGGATGGAAGATGGAGATTCTGTGACAAAAAATCTAAATTCCTTTAATACTCTGGTAAGTCAACTTGTCTCTGTTAATATTATGATTGCAGAAGAAGATAAGTGTATTACGTTGTTATGTTATTTTCCAGACTCTTGGGATAATCTGGTTGTAGCAATTGGTAGTACCACTCAATCTACATTGAAGTATGAGGATGTAGTTTCATCCTTGTTATCTGAAGAGATGAGGCAAAAAAGCATGGATGGTCATAGCACAAATTCTTTATTTGTAAGAGGGCCTACCAAATATAGGAAACTTGGTAAGCCTTCAGGGTGGAGATCTAAATCTACAGGTATATCTAAGTCTCCAAGAAAATATTTGAGGAAATGCTAGAAGTGTGGTAAAACAGGGAATTATGAGAAAGATTGCAAGTCTAAGAAGGTTGAAAAACCAAAGGGATCTGATAGTACCTCTTCCATAGAGGCGAAAACCTCCACTGAAGAAGGAGGTGATGTTTACCTAGAATCTACAAGTACACATGCAGACCATGATGTATGGCTGATCGAATCAGGTGCATCATACCATAGGACTCCTCACAGGTAGTGGTTCTCTGAATATGAAAAATATGATGGTGGTGATGTATTCCTAGGAGATGAATCGACAACAAAAATCTTGGGATGTGGAAGGGTTAAGTTTCTGCTAAAATATGGAAGGATTAGAACACTTCCCGGGGTTTTGCACATTCCAAAACTAGCCAGGAGCCTAATATCTATAAGCAAGATGGATGATGTACGAGTGGATACTATGTTTGGAAAGAACACTTGAAATATGGTATGAGGATCAATGGTGTTGATGAGGGGAGTTCGGTGTGGAACTATGTACAAGTTGTTGGGAAGAACTTATACTAATGGATGTAACAATTATGTTGCTCCTGAATAGAGAAATAAAGAATACAAGACCAATATTGTCCCTGGAAAAAAGACCATGTTGTGGCATCAAAGACTGGGACATATTGGAGAAAAGGGCCTTCAAACACTACACAGTAAAGGTATGGTTGAAGGCATGTCTTGATTTTTGTGAAAATTGCATATATGGTAAACAAAATCGAGTAAGAATCCCATCTAGTGCTACAAGAGCAAAGGGGATCTTAGAGTTGATACACAGTGATGTGTTTGGACATGTTTTTGTTCCATCCCTAGGTAAATCTATGTATTATGTTTCATTCATAGATGATTTTTCAAGGAACACATGTTTTAGCACAAGAATTTGCAACTAGAAGAGGCCTAACTAGAAGAGGCCTAACTATCTACAGTTTGTTTCCCTTGGAAGAACAACATTGCACAACTCCAACTTTAGATGGTGACTGAAGTTGGACACCTTCAAGACTGCGCATTCACCATGGCAACTCCATTGTTCAGAATATGTTGGTGACTCCACTTGGGATGAGAAAAATCAAATGGCTATGAAGGTTGTAAAACCAGAAGGTTTTCCCCACTCAATTTCTCAGCCATAGATGGTTATCCACATCTTGTGCCTCAAATTGATGAATGGAAAGATATGTTGCCCAGATTTTATAAAGGTGATTATGACAACCCTTTTGAGCATGTTCATGAATTTTGTGCTTTGATTTAGCAACTTGACATCCATCATGAAGATATATGGATGAAAATGTTCATGTATTCATTGGAAGGTGATGCGAGGAAATGGTAGAAAACACTTCCTGCTTCTAGTATTTCCTCTTTGAAGGACTTTCATGAAGATTTTTATTCTCACTGAAAGGTAATTTATCCAGCTGAAAGACTTTCTGAGAATTGTTGTGAGGGGTATGCATCATATATTCAAGATTCAACAAGTGGTTCCTCTAGTAGTGATGATGAAGGGGATGATTATAGAGAAAAATACTTAGATGATGAGTTTCATAATGTTTTTCCTAAATTTTAAGAACAAATTCATCATTCATGTCAAAATCTAGGTCCCCAAGAGAATGATCAATATGGACAATCCATCATTTCCCTTTCTCCTCCTTTTCTCGATTCTTTAATTCAAGAGGTCATCTTAGGTTCAGATTTATTTCATCATGAGAATAATGTTGCAGCTTGTCATGAACGAATTCATAGCTTACTAGTTGTTGTTGTAATCCCTCCTATTGTTAATGAACCAATGTGCCATGATTTGCCAAGTTTTGATGACTATGAGGATGTTTTCATTGAACAACCAGTTGTCCCAGCTATTGTACTAATCCCCTCAGCCATTGATAGTCAAATAGTCATTGATTCACCTTTGTATGATGATTATGAAGATGATTTTCATGAACAATCTGTTGAATACTTTATATCAGAAAAGTACCCTTCCCATCAAAGCAACAATAGCTTGTTTCAACCCTCATGTCATATTTTTCTTGCTGAAAAAGAAGGAGAAGATGATAATCTAAGTTTAGAAGGTAAAAAATAAGAAATTGGGACCATAATCCAAGCTATGATGAATATCCCTCACAATCAGAAGATAAGATAGAAGAATGTAGTTTCCCAAGCACTTCTAATTGTGATGAACTACCCTATCAACCCCATATTCCTCTTGAAGACACAAGCTCGGTTTCATCAAGAAGCCAAGATCAAATGCCATGTGATCAGATGAGAAAGGTTGAAATTAAAGAAAGACAAGCATCACTAAGCCTTTTTTCTAGTACACCTCATGACCAGGAGTGGACCAAGGCCATATGCATTGAGGATGAATTAGAAAATCAGCAAGCCACACCACAACCAAGCACGGTGGAGGAAGGACCTAATGCAATACTTTTCCTTTTTACACAAAGCAATGTCGTAGGGGAAAGTATTGATGATATTTTTCAGGATCCATTTGCAGCCTGTCTACAAGCACAAAGTGGGCCTAGGCTCATTGATTTCTTCAATGGAAAGTGTATTGCCAAATGTTTCTTTGACGTGCCTTCAAGTAAGAATTATCTCTGGTTCTTAAGGAAGTACATTTCAAAGATTCAAATAGTTTAAAAAATGATGAAATGGCTTCATTGGTTGTTTCATGTAACTTTAATGCTTCATTTTTAAAATAATTAGAGTAGGTGTGTGCAATAATCTTATTGAACAAGCATTTTTTTCATCATTTTGTCAGTTTTAGTTTCATTTGCATTTAGTTTCAGTTGAAGGTCACAGATCAAAGCAGATTGCAGAGGTTAAAGTATGGGAGCAACCCTACGATAAGGCAATCAAAATATAAGATTTATTAGAGCCTCACAGGGAGGACTCTATGCCCCATGGATCCTATGTTAGCATAAGAATTTCCATCTAGAAGAGGCCTAACTATCTGAGATTTGGGTTTTTGCTAAGTGCTAGTTTCCCCAGTGGTAAAAGGCACTATCCATTGTATAGTCAAGGAACTTAATTGAAATGGTTTTTTCATCATGAAAGACTACAAATTTCTCTGCACACTTTCAAGATTGAAGGCGTTTGATTGTTGGCAATGCTACCTAATATTCACACAGACTTAGCATAAGTGGCGCTACCTAATATTTCTAGTAGAAAATGAATTGTGCAGAGCTATTTTACCATTTTTTAGTCACTAACTTTAAAATTGGATTCTGAACAATTGAAAAGGTATTTTTGAAAACTGGAGGAGGTTTTTGTTCATAACGTGCCAAATAACAAAAACCTCTCTCAGGTTTTCAAAATGTGTTATTTTTTGAGAGATTTCATATGTATAAGTGGCACTACCTACTCTGTTACAGTGGCACTGCCTAATTTCCTGTAGCGGTCACGGTTTTGATATTCGCCTTGTTGGGAGGTTGCCACATGTCAAGGAGAGTTCGAATGACTTATAAAGGATCATTTAGATGTCAAGGGACACCTGCACCTAATATTTATCTCTAGCAAAGGCCTCATGCAATGAGGTGGAGACATTTCATTAATGACTTTCAACAAATTTATGAAAATTAGCAGTTTGTTGGATTTTTGTCTCTTTGATTGTTGCCATCTATATTCAAGTCTTAGAATCCAATGGAGGATATGGGATTCAACCTCCTTAGTTAATTTGGATTCTATTGTCTATTTAAAGAAGGAAATATCTCTTGGAAAAGGGGATGGATGAGCTAAGAGAGGCTAGAGAGAGTAGGAGTAGGTAGTTTTCCTGTGTCTATTCATTTGTAAGCCTGTGGGCATTTTTTAATTGTAAGCATTACTGCTATTGGAGACTCATGAGAACTGTGATTTCAGATTGTAACTCTTATTTTACATTTCTTCTTATTTGAATATATTGTAGATTTGAGGATTAAAGGCTGTCAATTATTTATGGATCCCTAAGCAGTAGAGGATCTGATGTATTTTGCCAATCAATCATTGTTTATATTCAAGTATATGTTGATTCATTAAATTGAGAGGATCTTTGCTTAGTGAACATTCTATCTTATGTTTTCCTTCTTCATTCTTCCACCTATTAGCATATAATCTTGTTTTCTATTAAGCATCTTTTGTGACTTCGATGAGTAGGATGTTTGTGACTCCATTGCCCATTGGTGTAGCCTACTGATCTACAGTTTGCTTCCCTCTCCCTTTCTTTCTCCATATTGTTGATCCACCTATTCAAAACCAAATTATCTTTTACATTCTTATGGGTTCTGAGCTTACACTTTAGTAGTCAAAGTGTGACTTTCAGTTCTAACAACATGGATTTATTTTCTTAGAAAGAAATATGAGGTATTTGATAAATTTATAAAGTTTAAGGCTCTGGTAGAAAATCAGACAGAGAAGAAAATAAAGGTATTGAGAACAGATAATGGTGGAGAATTCTGTGGAAATGAATTTGAAGAATTCTGTAAGAATCGTAGTATAGCAAGGCAAAAGACTACTCCATACACTCCTCAGCAGAATGGAGTTGCAGAAAGAATGAATAAGACACTGATGGAAAAAACAAGGAGCATGCTTAGCAGTGTTGGGTTAGGACAAGAATTTTGTGCAAAGGCAGTGGGTACAACATGTTACTTGGTCAATTGATCACCTTCATTAGCGTTGGATGATACAAATCCACACGAGGTATGGTTTGGAAAGAAACCATCTCTTCAACATCTTAGAGTGTTTGGTTGTGATGCTTATGTACATGTTCCAAAGGAAAATAGAAGTAAGCTGGATAAAAAGGATGAAAAATGTATCTTTATTGGTTATAAAGATGGTGTGAAAGGTTATAAGCTTTGGAACCCAGAAACCAAGAAAATTGTTTACAGTCGAGATGTTGCTTTCAGAGAGGTAAAAGATGTGTCCAAATAGGAATTCCTACCAATACAAGATGAACCTGAGAAAATAAAGCTTGAGTTGGATGATGCAAAATCTAAATCATCCGAAGAAGAGGAAGCAGAAGAAGAAGAAGAAGAAGAATCTCATACCCCAGTATTGAGGAGATCAGTGAGAGAAAGAAGGCAACTAGAAAGGTATAGTCTGCCTTATTTTCGTTCCAATTTTGCTCAATCTATTACTGATGATGATCTCAGAACTTTCAGGGAAGCAGTGAATTCAGAGGATAGTTAAATCTGGAAGAAGGCCATGGTTGAAGAAATGGATGCCTTGGATAAGAATGAAGCATGGGATATAGTTGAGTTGTCAGCTGTAAGAAATTTGGTTGGTAGCAAATGGTTGTTCAAGAAGAAGTTTAATGCACAAGGTAAAGTGGGGAAATATAAATCTCGGTTAGTAGAAAAAGGTTATTCTGAGGTAGAGGAAATTGACTTTGGTGAGTTTTTTTCTCCTGTTGCTAAGTTAACTTCTATTATATTTCTTGTATCTATTGCTTCTTCTTTTGATCTTGAAGTGGAACAGATGGATGTGAAGACAACATTCCTACAGGGGGATCTGGAAGAAGAAATCTACATGAAGCAGCCAGAAGGCTTTGTAGTGAAGGTAAAGAAAGAGTTGGTTTGTAAGCTAAAGAAGTCACTATATGGTCTGAAGAAATCACCTAGGACGTGGTACCAAAACTTTGACACACACATCCCTGGATCGGGATTTGTAAGAAGAAGGGATGATCATTGTGTATATTCCAAGCAGGTTGGTAATCACTTCACTTATGTAGTGTTGTATGTTGATGGCATGTTGTTGGTAGGCAATAACATGGATGTTATCAAGGAGGTGAAATCACAGCTATCCTCCAAATTTGACATGAAGGATCTTGATGTTGCTAACTTCATTTTGGGAATGGAGATTAAAAGAGATCATACAAACAGGAAACTCTGGTTGAATCAGAGAAAATATGTTGAGACGATATTGTAGAGGTTTAATATACATGGAAGTAAACTGGTCAAGGTTCCTATTCCTATAGGTGTAAAGTTATTTCCAGATCAGTGTCCCAAGACACAGGAATAAGAAGAGGACATTTCCCATGATCCATATGCCAGTGCATTTGGCAGTTTGATGTATGCAATGGTCTATACTAGACCGTACATTGCACATGCAGTGGGAGTTTTGAGAAGGTATATGTCAAAACCAGGGAAGGAGCATTGGACATAACTAAAGAGGGTCTTCAGGTATATTCGTGGCACTACCAGTTATGGATTGTGCTAGTAAGGAAGACTAGGATTGGACAAAGTGGTCGACATTCATGGCTTTGTTGATGCAGACTGGGCTAGAGAAATGGATCGTAGAAGATATACAAGTGGGTATGTGGTTAACCTATTTGGAGGAGCAATCAGTTGGATGAGAAAATGATAGGTTGTAGTGGCATTCTCAACTATAGAAGCTAAATACATGGCAACCACGCATGCAAGCAAGGAAGCAATATGGATACAAATATTTTTTTCAAGTATTGGGTTGGTACAACAAGCAGTGAGATTAGATTGTGACAGGCAGAGTGCAATATTCTTGACAAAGAACCCATATTATCATTCAAAGACAAAGCATATCGATGTTCAATATCACTTTGTGAGAGACATAGTTGAGGAAAAGAAGGTGTCGCTGGAAAAGTTTGACACTTTGAAGAATGTTGTAGATTCATTGACAAAGTCTGTGAGCATAGAAAATTTCTCTTGGTGTAGAGTAACAATGGGCATTGCTGCCCTAGATTGTTGACTATATAATCCATTGGACCCCTGGATGCAAAGAAAACAACAAGTGGGAGAATGTTGGGTATGTGTTATATTCTTTGCATGTGTGTGTGTGTGGGTGCATCATATATGACAACTATGCTTGACGATCCCTCATAAATTAATCTTGGATTAAGGGATTAGGGTTTTGGTATTTACGGAATACCTAAAAACATTGTATATATATTGTATGGTGAATGGTGAAATTGGATATAAGGAATATAAGAAAGGTTTTCCCGGTTGAGGGTTTCCGGTATAAATCTCTGTGTACTATGTGAATGAGCCATTTATTAATTATTGTTTTGCTTAAGAATCTATATGCATTGCTTTACTTCACAGGTTTAAAACTTACATTACACATGGAAAAGAACATTGGCATTGATCCCTTAATTCCAATGATCTGGGAGTCAATCTTGTAGCGACAATTATTGCATTTCCTCCTTTGGAAATGTTTTTGACAGCTCCTTCACATCTTATCAAATAGTTCCTCCCTCAACTCTTTCATGTAGATAGAGAAGTAAAAGGTTCCTCCCTCAATTCCTCATGCACAGAAATACAACGATAGTTTGCGTGACTTTTCTAGGCCACATTCGTCTTATGCGCAGGCATCTCTTTAGATATGGGGTCGTCCATAGTTCTTCTCCACACAACATTTATTTCCATATTTGCAATAGTAGAGGCAACATCAAATATTTCACTCAGCAACAACGTAGTCATAGATCACTCCAAACCCAATCTACTTTCTCTTACAGATACCTATGTTAAGCTAATCCTATGATATATATATCTATAGAGAATTGCTCCCAATGTATTTCTTATTCTAGCCCCTCTCGTGAGAGAGTTGAGGTTGTCCTTGCTCTGATACCAACTTGGAAATTCGAGTGCACATGATTAACACACATAATGATTTGTATTACACACAATAAACAAATATACATTAGGTATATATAGTTGGAGTGAGATCCAACTAACTCCAAATATAGATGGAGAGGTTGAGAGAATATCTCAACTTCCTCTAGCTAACCCAACCCAATCCCTAAACACTAGGACTCATCATAATGAGGCATTGTTTCTAACAATTGTGTGGTTGGAAGAAATTTCTATACTCCTTGCGAATTCAGGGAGGGATTTCTGGACGCTAAATTGGGTGGAAGGAATTTTGATCATAGTCAGACCATAAATAGGAGAGCTTCTGTAAAAAAAAAAAAAGTTCAGAAATCATATTAGATACAGGCTTAAATGGTCTCTGTTAATGTCCACATTCAATGCATCCAATACATTTTCAATGCGCATTCAATGTTTTAGAATTCACTTGGCTTCTATGTAAAATCCACCTCTTTTATTGCAATCACAATTATTGAAATACATAAGATTATTGTATGTCTGTGTGTGCAGAGAAGCTATGGGGAGGTGCATTCCAAGATGTAGATAAACTAAACGGGGAACTTATTTTCGGATGCAGTGACATTACTCACTTCCATATCTCTTTCTCTGAAAACCCATGTAATCTCTTCTATTGAATCGATGTGGAAGACCACTATTCTTACATTTCATGTCTTGTGTTTTTTAGGAAAAATCAACATATGGAGTGTGCCCAAAATCTAGCCCCAATACTAGATCGCTTAGCGATGGTTCTCCTCAAGATACGCCACCTCCAACCTCTGTCGCTATTTCTATGGAATTAAACAATATTGCCAGAAAGCTCCTCCTATGGCTTATAACAACAATGGTTCTCATTATTTTCATCTTGTTGCGAGAGGTTTAGAGTTTGAATCTTAGGTTTTAATGTGCCATGCAAGAGACTATTGATTTTTCTGGCATTCAACGCGATCAGTAAATTTTTCAAAGGAATTTACAATATGGTTTCTTCTTTAAATGAAATTTATTATACGACCTATCTGCAGGCTATATTATAATTGGTTAGAGTCCGAAACTATTTTAACTAGCTTATCCTGATTGAATATAAATATAATGGTATAGCTGAGATTTTAGATCTTTAGGTACAAGCATCGAATCCAAAATTGGAGAGGCTTACAGTACCTGGGAGAGCGTAAATCTTCTTGTATCTAGGTTCAAAGCTATGAAAGAAAGACTTTTATAGTTTCAATGAAAGAAAAAGAACTCAAATTTTGTTCTAGCAACATCTAAAGTCTTTGCAATTCCAACATATTTAATGGCCTTTATGATATTAAATTGATCCAAATGCTAAGGAATGGAAACTGCGGATATTACTACGTCTACTTGTCTAATTGCATGATCACGTCCACAAGACTCTTTTGATCATCTAAAGATCCATGTTCAGATCACCCCAAGAGCAATCTCAAATCCATCATCCATTTGTTGTAGCTCAAAATATATATTATTTTAATCCAAATATGAAAAGAAACAAAGAATATCACACTAACGTATCGGTAATAGTAGGTAATAACATTGAATATTTACTTGAAAATATGAATGCCAATATCTTTAAATTCCAGAAGCAATTTTTCCTTGAAGGAATCAGGTGAAATGATGGCGAAACACTTTTGTATGGTTTAACATGACCACTGAATTTTTAGAGGCCACATGTACACAACGGTGAAAAAAAATGAGGTGAAACAGAATAGTTAAACGAAACCCTTATGTGTTGTTTGTGCACTTTGCAGGATTTAGACCACCAATCATGGCCTTGACCATCTATGGCATCGCCACTTTCTATGGTCAACCCAGATATACCTGAAAATCGAAGCCATAGACCAAGTTCATTGATATTCCATGCAGATCGTTCCTTAGGTGCAACTATTTTTCATGTAATCTCCAAGTTCACGATGTGAGCAACGAATTTAACATATCCAAACGTCACTGGCTTCACTAGAAATTGCTTCCCCAATGGTACTTGCATTACTGTGTTGGAAGGTGCCATGCATGCTGCTTCCCACGCTTCTTTTAATACCTAAATAACGCAAGATCAGAATTGAATTAACTGTTAATGGGCATTGTGGAAATTCGTGCTACTGTAACATATCCAAATTCCAGAGGACCACGAACAGTTTGATCGTTATTAATTTTTTGAAGCTTTCATACCTGATTTAATCAATATTCCATGCCAACTGATATCACCATCGAGTTCGCTAACATTTTCACATTTCGAATCGAACTAAACCTTCAACAACTCTATTTCTTCAGTGTATCTCCCCTTAGTCCAGTAATTTATGGGGTAGAAGAAGTTTTGTGGAGAACTACCATGCAATGAACCAAATGGCACGATTCTTAACACATGTTTCCGTTGATATTAATGATTGGAAACAACAATCTCCTCTACCTTTTGGGCAGGGACTTGTTTCTTTGCAACCTACCTTGTTAGTATAAGAAGTTGTGAGTTTAAAATAATAATAATAATTTAATTATTAAGGAAGATAATCATCAATATAATCTATAAAAAATAAACAAGATTTGTTTATTAACAATATCCAAATTACTAATTTAATTTGTGCTAATAATTATATGAGTATATTTAACATAATATTTAAACGTCAATATCCATAAAGATTCGATTAAAAAACAAGAAACAAAATACATATATAAAATTTTAACATATTTTTGAAATTAAACTTTACATATATAAACTTCAAACATCTTTTTAAATTTGAAGCATTATTCGCATTATTCTTGATTGGAAAAAACTAAATAGTAGTACTCTTGTAATATGAAAATCTAATAAAAGTCAATGATATGGTTGGTTGATAACAACAATAGACCATAAAATGTATTGTTCTATTCAACGTTCATGTTTAGTTTGGCTTTGAAGGAAAACATACATGCATTATTAAAGTGAGTATTATTAATTTTTTTTTATTTAAACAATTTTTGAAATAATATTTACATGTAGTTTAGACTTTGTTTTATAGAAATATTTTGAATAAATATAATAAAAATATTTGTAGTAAATTATGTGTTTGGAATAAAGGAATAAAAATAATTACATTTTAACTCAATAACATGCATGGACTTATGATACTAGAATTCAAAAGATTCACAAGGAACTTCCTATCACCAATTATTAATGAAGTGTAAATTGTTGTTCTTGGGTAGTAGTTTTATTAAAGCATAGTATGTAAAAGTTTGAAACAAGCCTTTAGGCCAAAACTTCTGATTTTTTTTAATTTGTGGAGGTTGGATTGTTTTGTTTCAACTTCCCTTTCTTCTTTAATTTAAATCAGTATCTGTTATTGTAGAAAAATAAAATACCAAAAATATAATTTTAATTTAAAGCTCTCTATTTTGGAAACATATTCCCAAGCTCACATTTCCTTGATGTTGAAGCTCCCAAAAATATATCAAATTCCCAAAACCCTTCCCATTCAAAAGGGGACATTTCTTACCCATTCCCAAGCTCCTAAAATGTCACAAACTAGTTTCAGAGAAGTTGGATATGCCAGGAGCATTCTCATGTAGATATGGTAAAAAGTTACCTATACAAATAGTAAACATACTAATTTAAATAAGGAAAAATTATTACTTGCATGAGATGTATTTAAATAATTTTATGGAATAAAAATAATTTTTAAGGGATCACTTTTTATTTCAGTGAGTAGAAAATCAACAATAAAGTTGTACTAAACAGTCTATATTTATATATATAATATTTATGATAAAAACAAATTATATATTTATTTAAAAATATAAAATAATATATTTATTCAAATTATTATATTTTTATGAATGATTTAACAAGGGATTTTAATTTAATTATGTTCATAATACAACTCAAATAATATTTTAGATATTTTGATAATATAACTCAAGATTTTTATAATATAACATTGTAATGCCTCAATTTTTGTATTCCTCTACTTTACACTCAGAGGCGACCTTATGGGTTTATGTAAGCCTGATCATAGGGGTCAATGGAGGTTAACATGGGGATCAGTTGAATTGGAGAAGTTTTATGAGGCCCAAACTACTCCATTCACCTTACCTCATCATTAGGATCACTTTCGCACAATTCGTTTTTGATTATGTTGCATTCCGACGATTCTTGTAAATTAAGGGTATTATTGAGTACACATTAATTACATGCACTCAAGGTGTTATTTGGGTCATATTGTTTGATGAAGCACTTCAATGTAATATCTTGTTGGAATCATGACGAACTTATATAAAGGTTGACATTATGAGAAAGACGCTTTCGACGTCTGAGAACGACTTACAAGCCAAGTAATCGATTTTCGACATTAAAAGGGAGGTTAATTAATTAATAAAGTGATTTTACTAAAGTTGAATTATAAAGTCACTTTACTTTATTAAAAAGGGTAAAAGTGTTCGAAAAGGGTCAACGAAAGAATGAAAGGGGAATGAGGGGGCCCCTCTCTCATTATTCACTCATTGTTTTCTAAAATTGAATTGAGAGAGCTCTTTGTGGCTTTGGCAGTTGGGATGAAAAACCATAGAGAGTTTTGAGATTAGTTTCGGTGGTGAGACTATCCACTCTAGCTAGTCATTGAGAAGATATCTATTATATCTTCTTACTCTTATTTATTGTGGTAGAGTATTCACGTTGGTAGTGGAGTTTCCTTAGTGGTTGCATAGTTTGTTTCATTGTGGGGGTTGAGATTCGATGTGTAGGATTGGTTTTGGTTCTCCAGGGGTCGAACTTTCTTAAGGGATTGATTTTCTTAAGTTTTGGGCCTATATCTTATATTGGGTCAAGTTTTCCTTAAGTGGGGTGAATTTTGGAAGTGTGGAGGCCGATTTCAAAGAAAATCATGGGTTCCCTTTGTTGAACTTTTCTAAGTGAGTTGGGTGCATTTCTGGGTTAGTGTGTTGATTTTATCACCTTCAAAGGTATATTATTAACAACATTCTCAAGTTTCTTATAAAGAGGTCACTTCTCCTTAAAAGCGAAGCCGTATTTTTGATTAGGAGCTAAAACATTCATATCAGACCGAGATATATAGAAAAAGAGGTGATGTATCTCTATGGAGTATCAACTTTGAAGTAGAAGAGGTACCATTGGAGGTTGAATCATTTAGCAATTATACTCTTCCAATAAATAGAGGATTATCAGTTGAACTACTTCCAACAATATGTGAATTGTTACCACTATCCTTGCTCATTTATAAAATGGTAATAAATAAGGATATATTTACTATGTTTTACTCCATTTTTATAAGTTGTAAGTTAAGCATATTTTCTATGCTAGATGTAAGAACCTTTGGAACAATTAAATCATATGAAACCTACACATAATACTTACAAAAATCAATTTTAAAACACACAAGAATATAGTGGAAGTTGGATAGCGAAAAGACACCTACAGTCTAAGTGTTTGACAAAATTCAACACTCATAAACTCTTGTGTATAGCTACAAAAGTGAGAAGAAAGTGTGCAAACAATGTCTAGGACATTACAGTGGTATCAAATCCTCAATCTTTTCAGCATGAGGAGGTTTGTGGTTTCATGAGGTAAGGATATAGGGAATAAATAACTTACGAAAATAGAAGACAGTGTGACAAATGTTCATAATACTCTTGCATAGGGGAGACAATTGTTGATGAAATCTATGGAAAGACATCAAAACAATGCAGGGAACAATTGAGTTAGTGGTTCAAAGTGGCAACCAACATGAGAGAAAGGACAAGATGATTTGTTTATAGATTGTTTGAGGGAAGTATATTGTGCTTAGTGAGGCATTTCATGCAGTCATGTCATTCAAGTATTTTTGCACCATCAAACATCCTGAGTGGTATGAACCCCAAGTATCAGTTGATAAGAAGGTGAAGGTGCCAAGGAAAAGGGTACTAGTTTCTGAAGATTCTAATGCTTCTAAAATTCAGGATGTCGGCACAACAACATGTAACAAACCTTTAGGATTGTCCTATGAGGTCGATAATACCAACGCACATGATTGACATGTTGATGAAACATATGGTGAATTGTTTGAATAAACCAATGTTGAGAATTAAACATCAAACCATAGTAGTGATGCTCATGATGATGAGGTTGTGCGAGCACCTAAGTATGGAAAGGATTCAATACCTTATCCTATCTATGATACTTATGATGATGTCAGAATAATTGTACCTAACTATGACGAAGACTGGGTATTTGAAAAATTGTCGTGGGCTTTGGATCCATCTTCTTAGAATACGTGGATGGAGGATGACAAAGGAGAGGTTGATTTTGGTGGTGATAGTGAACATGAGTCCCATCAATTGATAGGTCAATGTACAATAAGTAAATACTACATGGAATCATCTAGTGAGTTAGTTGTTGTTTATGGGAATAGTATTCTTATAGATGAAAACAAGTCATAGAATCTATTGGGTAATATCCCATACCACTTGGATGAAATTAAACAAAGTCCCTTAGCATTGCCTGATTTGGAGGATCAATTATTGGTCACAGAGGAGAAAATTTTACAAATGTCGACAAGGGAACATGGTACTCATAGATTCATTGAAATGCTTATTTGGAAAACCCAATTGAAGGAGAGAGAAAAATAAGTTGCAAGTGGATTCTCTAGTTCACAATTGCACATAATCAAAGAATCACTAGAGCAGATGAAATATGATTACTTTCACCTATTCGTGGATATGGAACTTTCTCTTAAGTTTGTTGAAGACAAGAAAAGGGAGGTTGAGGATATTTATTACCAATTGAGTTTGGAATTATCTTCATCATTGAAAACAAAAAAGACTCCATCATCTTTGGTAGCCATGACACATGAGGGCATGAGTGGAAACCATGATTTGAGGTAGGAGCATCTTGTGGCAATTTTGCACAAGGAGAATTTAAAGTTGCAGATGCACATTTGAGGAGAGATATAAAGCAGAGGGTTTTGACTATGCTCCTATTTTTCATTGTGGGGATCATGAGTGGTATCTTTTGGAGAGCCCACTAAAGGATCAAGGCTCAACTATTCTGAATATGGTTGAGAAAATTCCTTATGGACCATTCCACAAGGAAGTATATGCATCCATGGATTGAGTGGAAAGGTATATGACAAACATGAGAACGTTCTTAATTATAGGTCCAGGTGACACCCATAGAGTGATGGATATAGTAGTTCATACATGATATAGGATGGTAGAAGATGATTTAGTGATAGGTAGCAATATGTAGGGGTATTCATTGGCACACGATAGTGTACAATGGAGTTTTGAGGAATTTCCTCTAAGGAGACCTCCCAATAGAGTCCTAAAGCATACTAGTGAGTTGAGGTTACCCAATATTAGTGGGTGAGCCTCAGAGAGCATCATATCCTTTGATGATCAATATTCATATGGGATATCATCATATGAGGGCCAATAAATAGGACACTCATAGGTCTACTTCCTGACTTCCTTATGAGTACTTGGTCATGGACTTGGGGTTGACCAATGCACTAGTCATTTCTCATTATTGCAGGTAGAGGAAGAGGCATTTGTTTTTTTTATTTAATTCCATCATTATATACAACATGACATGGGAGTTTCACCCAAATCAGTTGGATGAGACAGGTGGCATTATTTCCACATCAAAGGTATTTCATTTGGACCTTATGATCTATGCGTAGAGTGCATAGAAGGATATCCAGGATCTGTTGGATTAATTCATGGAGATTTCAACAAGCATTGGGAGTGATGGAATTCCATTATTGTGGTGGTATCCTAACATTCATCGAAGTGATAGATTTCTTCAGTTGATGAGTTCGATCAACATGGTCATGTCATTGATTTACCTATGTCATTGTGAGGATGTTGTGAGAGTTTTTGAGCCTTTTTCTATATGGTGAGGTATATTGTCTTTCATGATACCCAATATCGAGTCTATCCGTATATGGGTAAGCTTTGACATCACTGAGATGCCTTGGAGAGATAAGATCCATGATAGTGATTTCAGTCCTCTCAAGGATTTCAACTTGGGAGTTCAGTAGAGGAGACTACAGTCTGAGCATGGTGGTCAGACGACTATGATCAGATGGGTGCAACATTGGTATGGTTGTTCCTCTCAAAGATTAGCTTGGGACCATGTGACTGCAGTGTTTGACAACTCGATGAACGATACAGATGATATGGTCAGTTTCTTCTTTCCTGAGTGGTCTTCTGAGGAGTTGACCAAGTTTGTGCATCTTTTGATTTCATGGATAAACAGAGGAATTCTGGTGGATTCTTGTGTTATCACCTCAAAGATAAGGGATATGTGTAGAGGGTGCTTCACATCATACATGTTAGTTTGGTATCTTGATGAATTTACCACTTATAGGTCTATCTGAGAGATGTTTACATGGAGATAATTTGTGGAATATATATAAACCGATTTTCCGAACATTGCATGGATGATTGTAGTATGTTGGGGGTGTTGGAGTCTTACAGATTTCCCCTTTGATACTTAGAGAATAGGTTTCCTTTATGCCCTATTAGTTTGTGACCATGTAGAATTTCTTGGGATGTCCAATTTTAGAGTCGGTTTGGTTGACTTCATTGGCATACATTGGCAAGATATGATCCTCAATAATGGGGATGATCCTTTGAGGAATTACAACCTTTTTCTACAGAAGCGAAGGATGTAGTCTAGGTAGGACGATATGATATTTATGATTAGAGTGACACAATTTTAGCATGATGGGTCCTTTTTGGTGATAGAATGGGACTCTTGTATTTTCTGGGTAGAAAATTTGGCAGTTGGTACAGATGAGAGAGCCATTTGTTACTTTTACGAGGACCCTTGTGTAATTCTATTTGTTGGGCACAGGCCTATTTTGAGGAAACACATATTTTTGGAAGGAAATACCTACTTTTGGGAGCACACACAACATCTGGCAATAAATAAGCATGCAAAAAAGGGAGGAAAAGAAGCATGCAAGAAGGAAAAGACACATTTGAGGAGGCAGACAAGCCTAACCATATTAGGGTTGGGGTTTTCTTCAAAGGTTGGAATGACTATAAGTTTGTAAAATAGTATAAATAATAACCTAGGGGGTCTAGGTTGGGGTTTTGTTTTGTCTGTTTAGTTAAGAAAATAGAAAATTTTTGTTGATAATTGAAAATTTTGTTGAGTTGTAGAAGAGTCGAGTAAGGTATATTTTGAGGGTTAGATCACAGGATGAGGATCATGGTGTGATATAGTCCACCTCACAGAGGTTCCTGAACCTCTTCATGATTGTATGATGGAATATGTAATGCTCGCAACGCTAGAGTTTGCAGCAGACTAGATAAAAGAGGAAAGTATCCAAATCTTTGTGGACGTAGCCTAGGAGGGGGTGAACCATGGTAAAACTTGTGTTCTATGTGATTTTTTAGATAATGCTTACATTTTGTTAATGGTTATATTATGAATGAATGATTAACTAGATGTATTAGAATGCATGCATGAGCCTAAAGATGAATAAATCCTAAAAGTAATTTACAAAATCACAAGATTAATGCATGAAGAAGATAGAAGACACTCCTAGATCCCCACTTATTCCTAGACTGCAATAACTTGAGCTTTGTAGTCACCCGTAGAGTTATCTTGCATGAGACTGTGTTGTGTTCTCTACACGCAATATTTCCTTCTAGTTTACCAGCAGGGCTGATAGTTTTAAAGGTTTTTTTTGGAAACCTGTTCAGATATGAATTTGGGTCAACCCAGGGAGAAGTAAAACGGAGATCTAAGCCAACAAATGGTTTTTTTTCCAGCTAGAACTGCATAAAATTGAGTGTATGGGACACGTGGAAGAAACAAATGGAGAATGAAGGTATAGAAAGGAATTTTTAGGACATGGAATCCAACAAAGGCGAAAATCGAAAGATGGTTGGAAATAAAGGAACTCAAGTATGCAAAAGGACAACATAAACCCTAAGTTAACGCCACACAAATATCTTGACAAATATGTGTTTAGTGACTTGCATGAGGTGTTTTTATGCGATTTCCTACATTTGTTGCAGGAGTGGTTATTGACCTTAAAATACAACCACCCAACAAATTGAATCAGACAACTGGAATGGAATCTTGTGGATATTGTGTAGTTACAGTAAGTTAATAAGAAATTTACATGCAAAGTAGATTTATGGTTAGACAATATTGTTGCAGGGCTTATCACCGAATTTGCAGTAGATACCGCGAAGGCTTACAACAAAACAGAGAATGATTTTATAAAAGGACCCATAGGTAGGTATATCAGATCATTCTATACTTCAATCAAGATTTTATTGTATAACAACAATGTGATGACCATGGAATCAGACAACTAAAGTTCCATGTGTGCATGGGGGAAGGGGGAAGCATTGACAGAAAGCTGAGAAATGGAGGAAGAGATGGATAAGGAAAATAAGAAGGAGGCCATGGACCCAATAATTATGGAACAAGAATAGATAAAGAAGATAATGGAAACAACTGGAAATATGTGCAGTTGAGTAGCCTACCAATATAATACACATATCAAGAAGAGATCCATAGTTGATAGAGAGGGCTTGGAAAGATATGAGGAAGAAGTAGAGGATCTCCAGGCTGTCGAACAAATTGAGGAAATCCTACGCGCAACATATGAAAGGAAAAATGGAGGTCCAAGGACAGGAATAGAAGGCAGAGATCTAATCTAGGTCACCATGAGTGTGGAACCTACAACCACATGTACGACTAAAACACCAAAAAGAACACCAATGTTTAGAAAACTAAATTTTAGTGGAGGAAAGACAACATGAAACACATCCAAACAAGTAGTAGCAACTAGAGGAGCCATTTTAGGAAGCAACAATCAAATATGTACAACGCGTGGAGGTAGTAGTTCAACGCAGTTTAAAATGGAAAGACATGATCCGACGATTAGGTTACCATAATTCTGGGGAGCGGCATCAGAGGACCCTAAAAAACACTTATTCATCCGTGAGAAGATCTGGGAAGAAAATAAGATCACATATGAAGATACAAAACTCACGCAGTTAACTGTCATGCTAAGAGACCATGCACTGGATTGGTACATGAGCCTAGATGTAAACAGTCCATCATGAGTAACAAGGACTATTGGAGACGTGAAAAAAATAATGATAAATGAATTTAATAATCCCATCTTAGAAGATCAGTACATGACTGACATCAGGAAAAACCATGATTGAAATCAGAAAAAAAACCAGGTGAGTCTATTTGGGATATTGATCAGAAGTTTAGGCATCTAAAAGGTAAGTTGAAATATTCCATGACTGACATGAAACATAGACATCTATTTGTGAACTCGTTGTTACCACATTTGAAATACCCATTAAGACAAGATAAGTTCCAAACTCAGGCAGAGGCTCTGTAGGAATCCTTAAAATTGGAGTAGAACCAATATCAGAAGACAGATCTAGCAATAGAGGAATTGTAGGACAATCTGAAGAACCTAACATTTCATATTAAACAAAATAAGGGAAAATAGAAAAGAGAATTTGTTTGGTCTACCACATGAAGAACATAAGGACACTATAAGAACGAATGTCCAACTTTCATGTAGTACATGTCAACATGAGTACCAAATACCTTGCCAACAGGAGGACCATGGTGCGATATTTGTAAAATACATGGGCATGATCCATATCATTGTCCAATGATGCAAAAGTATAATACAATACCCATAAGTTCATATTGCAATTTTTGCAAGTCAATGGTTCATGATGATAAAGATTGCAGGACAATGGAGATGATGAGGGAAAGAACTTAAGATACTTATAGGGTGCAAGAAGAAATGATGACAGGACAAGATGCACCTCAGTTCAGCCAGGTACCACCACCATATCACAATGTGCAACAATAGTATAATAATGCATAACTTCACTACAATAATGCACAACCACAATATAACCATGTGCAGTATAATTAGGGTCTTTAGTACAACGCACCACGAGGAGATCGAGGTGGATACAGAGGTGGATGACGAGGAAGAGGAGTATTTGGATGAGGCAAAGGACCAATAGTGTGCCAAAATTTCCAACATATAGGAGATTATGCAACAAAATGTCCACTTCCACTAGAGACATGTATGTACTATCGCACAACAGACCATGATACAGAAGACTGTCCAACACTCTTGGGGAAGATTCAAGAAAAAAGGAACCAAAACAACCAAAATGTTTGGTGGATCTCTACAGAAGCTAGGGATAATGGGAGAAACATCAATATAGCCACTCGAGGAATAGCCAAGATAGGAACAGATGTAGTAAAACAAGATCCAGCGCAACACCAATGGGTTAAGAAGAATACTGAGACACAAAAGTAGTTTGATGCAAGAAAAGAAAATGAAATATTCAAGGAGGCCAGAAAGGAGCTTCTCAAGAAAAAAAAATTGTCTACATCAACCGCACAGCAAAATAAGAACTCTCCTATGTACGAGATGCCTTCCTCAATGGACCATACCCATAAAGGACAACCTTTAGAGAAAGTAAGTGCCATAAAAACTTTTCTGCAATATTGTGTTAATATTTTGAATGACCCATTATCTATCAAGATCTTACAAAATATGCTACAAATATGTAACATAGAGGTAGAAGCAAATTTAGAACAAAAAATAGTCAATCATCTCCATACAAGAAGAAGGACAAGTAGAGTATTCAAACTCAATGCCAAAATTGGAGATTTTAATATGGTTCATATCATACTGAATTTAGGCTCTGAAGTAAATGTTTTACCTAAGAAGACATGGAAATGTATGGGAGAAACCACATTAGGTTATTCACCTGTCAAGATGAAATTAGCAAATCAACACAGAGTGTTACCAATTGGAAGGCTTAAAGGTGTGATAGTAGATCTAGATGGAGTGCGCACTATGACATACTTTGAAGTAATATAGATAGTAGATGGCACAACATCTTACACAACATTGCTTGGAATAGATTGGCAATTTGATAACCAAGCCATAATAAACCTGAAGATAAGGAAAATGATGTTTGAATCAGGTGAATATGGAGTCATTGCACCATTATATCCTTCATAAGGAGAAAGGTTTGTAGAACCCACTTGTTTAGATCTGGAAGAAATAAACCAGTTGTACAAAACCACTGTGTGAGAAGAAGATTATGTTAACCCAAATGAATATGGGGTACTCAGCTAGAGAAGCATTACATCATGCGCTTCTGATTCAGACACATGTTTGGATAATTGGAAACAACAATTACATGAATTTTCCATAAGAAGGTGTGCAAGAATAGATTGTGTAGTAAGATGGGTTGTACCAAGATAAGAGAACCTCCCAATTTTCATGGGATAAATGACTTATAGGATTTTTTGAAAAAATAGGAAGAAGAAGTGTTAGAAACTCATAGGCTCTTAGCCCTAGATATTTCACTCAAGGCCACACTTGCAATATGGTGGCGTTCACACAAAGAAACAATTCAGGACTGGTATTAGTGTAAACAACTACTGCAAATTAGATTCGGCACGGAGCATGGGACTAATAAAATGAAGAAGTATGATGGACATGGAAAACTAGTGGAACACATGGAAACATGCAAGGAACATTGGAGGATGGCACTGCCAGAGGAATGGACTCATCATTTTATCCATACATTGGAAGGAATTCTAGGGAACTGGTGTATATATCATGAGATGTGCATAGGCACTACAAAATGGACAACATTACAACAAAAGTTTGTGGTAAATTTCTCATTCGAGCATGAGAACCCCAACATGGATTCAACACTAAAGTTGATATAGGGGATGATATTTACTAATGAGCCATAGGTTGAAATCATGACAAAATATCAACAATAAAATAGATAGACACTCAAAGAATTATTTTTATGCTATCATGTTGAAGAGGAAGCACCAGATGAAGATGATCCATGCAATATTCTGATTACAGAAATTGAAGGAGAAAGAGAGGTGGAAGGTCCATCTCTGGAGTCATAATTATTTGTTTCACCAATAAAATTTAATAAATTCAAGATTAGGACGAAGGACAATCCCAAAATGACAAGTATTGGAGACTATTGGGAAGAACAAATAGTAGAAAGAATAATAGAGTTACTGTGTGAATACAATGACATGTTCCGAACGACCTTTACAGAGATGAAAGGCATAGAAGGGGAGCTAGGTGAGATGAAGGTACCCCTCAAGCCTGAGGCAAGACCTATTAGGAAGAGACCTTACAGACTGAATCCAGTATATAATAAGAAAGTGAAAGAAGAAATTGACAGAATGTTGGAAGATGGTATAATAGAACCAGTAGAGGAATCTGAATGGATAAGTGCTATGGTAGTCCAAGAAAAGAAACAAGGGGGGATAAGGATCTGTGTATATTTGAGAAAACAAAATGATTCTTTCTTACATGACCCTTTCCCTACCCCTTTTACAGATGAAGTATTAGAGAATTTGGGAGGCCAAGAAGCATATTCATTTACAGATGGATTTTCAAGTTACGATCAGATCAAAATAGCTCCAGAGGACTGGTATCATACTACTTTTTCTACAGAATTCTGATCCTACCAATATGTAGTCATGCCATTTGGGCTAAAGAATGCACCAACCATATTTTCAAGAGTAATCATAGTTTCTTTTAAGGAATTCATACATTAGTTTGTAGAAGTATATCTAGATTACTAGAATGTATAAAGTCGATTAAAATATCATGTAGAAGTGTTAAGACTCATGTTGGAAAGATGCAGGCAATGTCATATCTCATTGAACATCAATAAATCCATTTTTGGGACACCTTTTGGAATATTCTTGGGACATATATTCTATAAACAAGGTTTACTAGTGGTTCCTGCTAAGATTGCATTCATTGTAAATTTACCACCACCAAATTCAGTGTGTCAGTTAAGAGAAACACTAGGACATATAGGCTATTACAGGAAATTTATAAAGGGGTATGTGTAGATTATTGTACCAATGGAAAAATTGTTAAAAATGGACACTGGATTTCATTGGAACATGGACTGTCAACAAGGATTGGACACCTTAAAAGAAAATCTGGTCACAACACCTATCCTAGTATTCCTAGGTTGGGAAAGGAAATTTCTTGTTCATGTAAATGCATCAACCATAACACTTGGACAAATTATGATACAACCAAGAGCATGAGACTTAGACCATCCTATAGCCTTTGCAAGTAGAAAATTGTGATAATTAGAGAAGAATTACAACACCACAGAAAGAGAAGGCTTAGCCATGGTATACACAATTCATAAATTTAGGCACTATTTACTGGGTAAACACTTTAAAATGTTCACATACCATTATGCCCTCAAATATATGGTCAACAAGCCAGTGTTGGGGGGGAGGATATGTAGATTTCTATTGTTATTCAAAAAATTTAACTTCGAAGTGATAGTCAAACCAGGGAAGTTGAACGTAGTACCTAATCACCTGGCTAGGGTAACTAATGGACAAGAACCTACTAACTTGGAAGACAACTTCCCTGATGCACAACTATTTTGAGTATAGGCATTTGATGAATACTTCGTTGATATTATTGAATACTTTGTTGATATTATTGAATACTTAAGTACAGGGGTTGTGCCACAAGGCACCACGCATAAGAAAAATATAGTAGTCAGAGTTGCAGACTATAAACTTATTGCAGGATATTTATACAAGATGGGCACATATAGCATTTTGAGAAGGTGTGTATTAGAACATGAAAGGCATATAATTTTGGCAGAATATTATGAGGGAATAACTGGAGGACACTATGGAAGAAACAATACTATGCATAAGGTATTACGCTCAGGAATATGGTGGCTAACCGTCCATAAAGATGCCAATGAATACTGCCAAAAATGTGATGTTTGTTAGAGGGTTGGCAAACCTAACAAAAGAGATGATATGTATTTAAGACCACAAGTGACTCTACAGGTATTTGAAAAATGGGCGATAGACTGTGTTGGACCAATTAATCCACCAAGAATAAGGTTAGGAGATACATATATCATTACTGTGACTGAATACTTAAAATAGTGTGCAGAAGCAGCACCAATCAAATACTGTAGCGCATAGACAATATCACACTTCTTGTTAAAGAAAGTGATCACCAGATTTGGATGTCCAAGGATTTTGATGAGTGACCAAGGAACTCATTTTATCAATGATACCATAAGGGCTATGACTGAGGAGATTGAATTCTATCACCATAAGAGTACACCATATCATCCTCAAGAAAATGGGACAGTGGAATATTTCAATAAGATCTTGGAAAATGGTCTGACTAAAATATGCAATGTCAACAAGGATGATTGAGACATGAAAATACTAGTAGTATTATGGGCATACAGGACCACATGTAAGAATTTGATAGGAAAGACACTATTCATATTGGTTTATGGGAAGGAAGCAATAGTTCCATTAGAATGTTTGGTACCTAGTCTACACGTAGCAACAATTACCAACATGACAGAAAGGGGCATAGTAAAGGAGAGGTTAATTCAACTAATGGAAATAGAAGAGGACAATATTCTCGTAGAATTTCACCAAGAAGTAAAAAAAGAAAGAGACAAATCCTGGCATGAAAGACATATGAAGAACAAAAGATTTAAGGAGGGAGACCTAGTCCTACTCTATGACAATAAAGTTTTTCAACATTCTGGTAAGTTTAGAATGCATTGGCTATGACCATATGAAGTACAAGCTGTCACAAATGGGGGATATGTACATTTAAAATATTTGGGAGGAACATAATTGAAAGGAATGATCAACGGTAGTCGAATGAAATTGTACAGGGATATTCAACCTATTAACCCTTAAAATTTACAACGCAGTGAAAAAGGCATGTATATAGTGTACCATAGTAGAGAGTAGGACATCAAATTGATAAAAATAAATAAAAAGGAGGAAAAGAGGGAAAAATAAATACGCAAATAGAAAAGAAGGAAAATACAAAAATACTGGGAAATATCGTGCGCAGAGATAGTGGAATCAGTACAACAAAAAAAAATTGATTGCACACAGCATATGGTTGACAGCAAGAAAAACATCGGGCACTAAGAAAAAGTCATAGAAAGAAAGGTATGATGCACCAAAAAAGTGCACAACAATGGAAAAGGAGCCAACGGTGAGAAAAGTAAAAAACGATCGTCGGGACAAAAAGGTATGAATTGGGAATTTATAAAACTAAATGAATCGTAATCGACAAGCTTCCACACATTAGTAACAACCAAGGAAGCTTCTCCAAGAATATTCAAGGCATTAATGACACCCTCTATATAAAGGGAAAGTGCGGGCCAAACAAGACTTATTGTGCATATTCAAACTCGTGAAGCTAAGGAGCACTGAGACGAGAGATGCACAGGTGAATTTAGATATCATAGGAGCCGAAGTTCACTTAGAGAAGCAAGAAGTACCCACAATGGCACCGCCAAAGGTTGGTGCACCAATACAACTGCATGGAAAATCCGAAGGAGTCTTAGGTCACTGCAAGAAACCGTGGAGGTGGAGCAGGAAATGGTTCAGAGAGAGGGAATCATCAATGTCTATGCAATTCCCTCACCACGGGTCGAACCAATGAGCACCACACTGGTCGAGGAGGAAGAAAAAGCCTCGACGATGACCGAGATGGATATTGTTGCATGACATTGTGAAGGGTCATGAACCAGTAGCCACAGGAAACCCACAACAATCTATGAGGGATGAAGCAACCCACAGAACAAATGGTGGAAACAACGAGCCAAAAGAGTATGTTGGGCTGAGATCACAACCTATAGTAGGGTCCACACAGCAAGAGGAAGGACATGTTGAATACATCACAGGGAAGCCAGAGTCGGGCAAGGAATATAGAGAACTAGAGGTTGGGACCTCTAGCAAGCCAGTAAGAAGAAAAGGAAAGAAACCCATCACATGGTCCCCATGCAAGAAGCCCTATGCCTCAATTATGTTACCGTGCATTCCAGATGGGGTGCATGTCATGCCAACTCTAATAGGGTGCATGGAAAGGTTGAGATACGAATACCATGATGTGTCTGACACTAGTAAATTCCTTGAATTTGTGCAGTAGGTGTACATGGAGAGAATAGGCACATGACCATTTTCATACCCCATGTTGCAGCCAAAGAAATGGGTGGTAGTCCTGGAAAACACATGGATCTTGAATTTGTTAGTGATTCCCCACTTCAGACGTGAGAAAGAGGTGAATAATTATGTCAAGAAATTGTGGAAGTCCTCCACAGAGGATTCTTATGGTTAGAATAACCTGTGTCCATTGACGTAGAAGTCATTGCCTTCATCATAGGTCTACCATCAATGGGCGAGAGCCATGCGCAGTACCTGGTAGACAAAACCAAATAAAAGTCTCTCGTGGAAGAGATGAAGAAGACATACAGGACAAAAAGAGGCTCCTGTGAAATCATTATCAAGAGAATCAACAATGGAACCACCAGGATGGACATGAAACTAATGGCATGAAAACTGCTAAGGAAATGTCATAAGGAGGAGGTCCCTGCAAGGGTTCTCATAGTAGCAACACAAAGCACAAATGGCACCATGATCAGTTGGGCACCATATTTACTAAAATTATTCCTAGACGACTGCAAGGATGGGAAGTATTTGGGAACAAAGTTCGACTACTCCTAGCTCATGATCCTGATAGCATTAATCGGATGGAATGATTCATCCTACTCATACTTCTGTGACAGAATAGGATGTTGTCGCATAACATGGTAGACGTCAATGCGAAACACTTCAGACCCCAAGCAAAGAAGTGGCAATGTCGACACCTTTTCTAGGTATCTGAGTGAAATCTAGGACAACATAGACAATACCTGAAGGATAACTCTAGAAGTGGTTGAACAATATCAAGGAATAGGAAACTTTAGGGCTATGTGGCATAACATGTGGATCCAAGTGCATTTGGATCCATTGAAAGAATGGCTACAACTTCGATTTTGCATTAATGCAAACGAAGTAGAAATGGCGTTGCGAGACTGGGAAGATGACTGGAAGATCCCAATCATTACCAAGGAAATTCCAAAAGGTAACTAGGTAGAAGCAGGTTCATCCATGACACCTACAAGAGACATCGTTGCGCCCAAAAATCCAACATAGAAGGGGAAACCCAGTCAAAATCCAGCGCAGAAGAAGGGAAGCACTCCAAAAAAGGATGTGCAGATAGGGAAGAAGGATATTGGCCCGACGCAGGAAGAACAAGGAAGGGGGGAATCGACGACACATGAAACCCTTTAAGTAGCTAATCCATAAGGAACAGGGCTACCCAAGTGGCCAATTATACATACAAAGGGGTCGTGCAAGAAGGCCAAGGCCCATAAGAAAATACCAGAGTATACAATCACCAAGGATAATGTCAATCGTGTTGTAGAGGGAGTAAAAGATCACACAGGTGAGAATTTTTAAGAGGTAGAGAACCAAAGAGGAAGGATACAAAATGAGTTGGTTGATATCAGGAAAGTCTTAGAGAAAATACAAATAGTCCAAAGGCACGAAAGGGGAACAGATATGATCCCCCGAGCAACAAAAGTCGAGTATAGGAGCACACTGAATGAAGAAGATACCATCCAAACCATAGTGAAAGCAAGTCCAAGATTCCAAATAATAATGAAGATATTGCATATGGACAAGGCCACGTCCAAGACACCACTTAAATATATGGCATAGGTATATTTGGTATTAGCTCAGATACCAACGAAGGAATTGTACAAAATGCAAGTCAATGTCGTGAAGGAAGTGCAATCGCGATCAAGGACAGACGTGGAGGAATTGTAGGTAACTAGGGATGCAAAGTATTCCCTATAATTGGTCATCGAGAAGATAAAGTTGGAGATGAAAGAAGAGAAACAATGTGTAGACAATTTAGAACAAAAATTGAAGGAAGCCTTCACCAGAATTCCAGACAACGCGCAAGCATTCGTGAGAAATGTGGAAGAACAAATCCAAATCATCACATAGATGCTCGAGGATTACAAGAAGGAGATCGAGGAGCTTAAATAAAAATCAACTCCGACTACTCCTCCTGAAGTTTTTGTTGAAAGGGAAAAATAGGAATATTTAAATTAGTTGTAGTGGAAAACGAAGAGGGGATCAAATTCAAAATAAGAGGAAGAAGGCAGGTATCATGAAAGAAGAGATAATCATGGAAGACCTGGTTATTCAAGAAGTGCTAGAATAACTCATAGACATCACTCACCTCCATACTCAACAAGGACGTTTTATGCATTTGAAGATTCCATAAGTAGTCCATAGGTGTCTAATGTTAGGCACCAAAGAAGAAGAAATGAATTGGAGAGTTTTCAAGGAGAGTTGAGGAAGCTTAAGCCACCATCCTTTGATGGTGAAAAATAAAAGAAAAATTATGTTGAGGCATGGTTGATTGGACTCAAAAGATATTTTCAATTGCATTGTTATTCATCAAAACTGGAAACCAAGATTTCCACCTACCATTTACATGGTAAGGCTGATATATAGTGGGATCAGTTGAATCAATTTGAGCACGTTGATGAGAATATGATCACTTGGAGGTAGTTCAAGAAGTATTTTCAGAAGGAGTACCTCTCATAGCACTTCTATGACAAGAAAATGCAGGATCTATTTGAACTTAGGCTTGGAAGCATGACCATGACAAAGTATGAAAGGAAGTTCTTGGGGATGCTAAAGTATCTGGTGTTTATAAAAGATAAGAAGGTAAAAGTACAGAGGTTTTTAAGTGGTTTTCCATCCTTTTATAAAAAGAAGATTCAATATGATGAACCCAAAGTTTTCACTGAGACCATCAGGAATGCTAAATAATTATATGAGGAAGGAAAAGGAAGAGAGTCCATGTAGAAGTCTTGGAAGGATAAGAATAAGGAGAAGTTTGATTAGAGAAAGAAGGGATTCAAACATCCTTTCAACAGAAGTGAACCTAATAAAAAACATCAAAACCAGTATGCTAAGGATGAATCCAAGAAACAAGAATCCTTGGGGAAAAGGGGAAGACCACCCATCCAATATTGGGGATGCAAAGAAGATCACATGTACAAGGATTTCCCTCACATAAATGAAATATTGAATACCATGCACAACATCCAAGAGGCTACAATAGTATAATACAAGGGAATAATTTATTCAACTTTAGATGATCGACAAGAAGAATACCAATCCAATATGATCGAGGTGTAAGGTAAGATAATTAATCAACGTGTTGTTATTTTAATTGATTCAGGAGAAATTCATTGTTACATTGATACTTAAATAGTGGATAGATTACATTTGGAGAAAAGTAAGCTTGGAAAATAAAGTTTGATTTAGCTATCCACTAGAACCAAAAGGAGAATCCATGATATTGTCAGAGGATGTTCCATAAGTCTTAATGGTGTGAATAAAAATGTTGATCTAAATACTATACCATTGGGGTCTTATGACATTCTAATTGGAATGGATTGGTTAGACAAGCATCATGTTGTCCTAGATTGTCATAAAAAGACATTCACATGTCTTGATGGATATGGAAAAAGGAGCATTGTCAAAGGAGTTCCAATACCCATCTCTGTAAGAGATATTTCATCCTTACAACTAAAGAGGTGTTTCACGAAAGGATGTCATTTGTATGCGACCCATGTGGAGGGGACATAAAGGAAAAAGGGGCCAAACCTTGAAGAAATATCGGTAATACAAGAATTTGTAGATGTATTCCAATAAATACTAGGGTTTCCACCAAAAAGAGAGATATATTCCTCTATTGATTTAGTGTCAGGAGCTCCCCTACTGTCAAAAACACCTTACAGAATGAGCATACCAGAATTAAAATAATCACAAATGTAGTTGGAAGAATTTTTGAAGAAAGGGTACATACGTCCAAGTGTTTCACCGTGGGGAGCACTAGTACTTTTTGTCAAAAAGAAAGATGGAACTTTGAGGCTATGATTGACTTTCGACAGCTGAACAAATCCACTGTGAAGAACAAGTACCCATTAGCCAGAATTGATGACCTCTTTGATCATCTAAGAGGAGCAAAAATATTTTCAAATATAGACTGGATATCAGGGTACTATCATGTAAGAATCAAAGAAGAAGACATCAATAAGACAAACTTTATAACCCGGCATGGACATTGTGAATTTGTAGTGGTGCCATTTGGATTGACCAATGCACCAACTGTCTTTATGTGCTTAATGAATGACATACTCAAACATTACTTGGATAAGTTTTTCATAGTGTTCCTGGATGACATACTTTTCTATTCTAAGTCAGAGGAAGAGCATGGACATCACCTAAGATTGGTATTTCAAGTGTTGAGGGAACATCAGTTGTATTCCAGGCTTAGTAAGTGTTATTTTTATCAAGAGAAAATCCATTACTTGGGGCACACTATTTCAAAACAAGGTATAACATTAGATATAGAGAAGATTGAAGCCATTAGAGGATGGCCAACACCAAGAAATGTTTCAGAAGTCATATCTTTTATGGGGTTAGTTGGTTACTATAGAATATTTATAGTAGGGTTCTCTAAGATTTCTCATCCCATCACTTCTTTGAAAAATAATGGAATTAAATTTGAATGGACAACGGAGCATGAAGAGAACTTTAATCTAATAAAAGAATTACTTACTAGTGCTCCTATTTTAAAAATTGTTGGCCCAATTGACATTTGTGTGGTATGTACTTGGTGCAATCCCCACTCAAAATGGACATAACATTGGTTATGAGTCTAGAAAGATTAAAGAACATTCGAGGAACTATGCCACACATGACTTGGAACTTGCTTCAATTGTTCACGCATTGAAGATGTGGAGGCATTATCTCATGGGAAAGAGATTTGAATTAAGAACAAACTAGAGTGGTTTGAAGTATCTTTTTGAACAACCAACTTTGAATGCTAGGAAGACAAGACGGATGAAATTTTTAAGTGAATACAACTTTCACATCAAGCATATCAAAGGAAAAGAAAATGAAGTTGTCGATGCACTTAGTAGAAGAATACATCTCATGCATGCTACAACTGTCAGTATGCATCAGTCACACTTGAAGAGCAGAATTTTAGACATTGTTGTTACAGATCAGCGCTTACAACAAGAATATGCACAACAGAAAATGAAAGAGTATGAGATAAAGGAAGTTGGATTACTTACGCATAAAAATAGAATTTATGCTCCTAGTTCTGGAGAACTCACGAATTTGGTATTAAAAGAAATGCATAATGTTCCATATTCTGGACATCTCGGTTACTAAAAAACAATTGCAACAGTAAAAATCCAATTATTTTGGCCAAGAATGAAAAAGGATGTTGTTGATTACATCGCCAGATGTATGGAATGTCATAGAGTGAAGGATGAACATAGACACCCAAAATGTTTGCTACATCCATTACCAATTCCAGATAAGAAATGGGAAGTGGTAACCATTGACTTTATAAAACAATTTCCCAGGACAACAAGACAACATGATTTGATCATGGTAATCGTTGATAAATTAACAAAGGCTTCTCATTTTGTTCCTATAAAAACAACTCATACAACAACTAATATTGCATAAATTTACATGAAATAGATTGTTAGGTTGCATGGGATACCTAGGAAAATTTTCCTGGACATAGACACAAAGTTTACTTCAAATTTCTAGAGGGGATTATTTAAATTATTTGGTACAAATATGAACTTTAGCACAACATACCATCCATAGTGAGATGGGCAGACAAAGAGTGTAAACTAAGTAATTGAAGACATGTTGAGGATGTATGTGATGGATAAGCCATCTAAGTGGGAAGAGTACTTGCACTTGGTTGAATTTTCCTATAATAAGGGGTATCAAGCTTCATTGAAAATGAATCCATTTGAAGCGTTGTATGGAAGGAAATGCAATACTCTAATGAGTTGGGACAACCCAATAGACAAAGTTGTACTTGGGCCAAAATTTCTCAAGGATATGGAAGACCAGATGGGTAGGATTAAGGAGAACTTAATGGTAGCTCAAGATATACATGAAAGCTAGAGAATTTAAAGTGGGGGAGCATGTCCTTTTAACAGTGAATCCCAAGAAGAACTATTAAAGGTTGGGTAGTTGTACAAAGTTTGCAGCCACATTCTGTGGTCCATTTGAGATATTGGACAGAATAGGGCCAATTGCATACATGCTTGCATTTCCTGCTTCTATGAATGTGCATAACATATTTCATGTCTCTGCTAAAAAAATATGTACATGAGTCTAACCATGTTATTGATTGGCATATGATTCAGGAGACAGAGGGATACTTTTAGGTCCATCCAACACAAATATTGGACAAAAAACTCAAAATGCTCCAAAATCGAGTTATAGAGCTGGTAAAAGTCCAGTGGACCTGCTACGGTCCCAGAGATGCTACTAGGGAGCATGAAGATTCCATGCAGGCGAAGTACCCACATTATTTTGAATAAATGTTGAGATTTTGATCTATGTTTTGCATATTCACTGAGGATAGTGCCAAAATAAGGGGGAGGGGATGTAATGCCCCGAATTTTGAGCTCCATATTAAATATTGTATTTTTTTAAGTTATGAAAGGCCAGAGTGCCTAAAAAATTATTAAGAGGCAAGTGTGCCTAAGAAATGTAATGTTTTGATCATTATTAATATAAAAGACATCGTTGGCTACTAGATAGATAAGGAAAAGAGTTATAGGGGAGCTATGATTCCACAAGAGAGGGGGATTGAGGGGTTAAATACTTATTTTATATTTTATTTACCCATTATTGTTTTAATGGAGAAAAAAAGTTACATGAACTTCTTGGGCAGGGAAGGCCAAGTGGCTCCTTAATTACAAGAATTACATAAACCCATCCTTGGTCTATTTGGGGGTTCTCACTCTTGTTCTTGTTCTTCTATTGGTTGCTTCACTCATTCACTCATTTTCACTTTGGCACTCATTCACTCGATTTCTCATTGTTCACAACTTTCGTCGGGATTTCACTCCATTCATTCTACCACCCACTCATCTTTCCTCATTCGTGTCTTGGCTTGGGAAAGGAAAGTGAACTGTTGAATAAAATTGATGGTATGGTTGGTTGTAGAGATGGTTGGTCTATACCAACTATGAATCAAGACCTACATATCTGAGATTCTTTGGCCCGGGCTCAGTTTTACTCACAACTGTGAGTCCTGAGTGTCCGAACATGGATATTTTGGACCAACTGCATTGGAGCCCTAGAAGGAGATGGAACTCCGTGGCAGAGAAAGGGGTCCATTCTCTTGGGTTGTTCAAGCTAGGTAGAAGAGAGCTGGTGTACTTGGATGGTTGTGGGTGATGAGAATCCTATGAGCGCTCGAGTGTTGACTAGTTTGGGAAGCCGAGTGACACTATGGAACTGTCCTTGTGAATTCATAGCCTTGGCTTGGGGGTGACACTCTTGCTGAGACTTGGAACACCAGTGTCTAGGTTGGGTGGAACATCCTTGGTATGCAGCTAGTTGGTGTCTTGTTTTCAAAAAAGATAAGTATTCTTTGTTATGTTTATTTAACTGGGTATGTTTTATTTCTCTATGTATTTATTTATTTTTGAATTTAATGTTCGAAACATGCATACTTGTTGGTTATCGTTGTGCATGGATTAGTTTAAGTTTTGGCATGAATATTTAATTATGCATGTGGTTTTCATGTCCCTTGATTAACTTAGAAGTGATTCAAATTGAAATAACTCATTGTGAAGTGAACCCCTGGACTGCATCATGCCTCGCCTGCGGATGGCTGGGTGGATTGTAGTCGATTTAAGTGGCGTTTCCCGGCCTATGGGTGGTTGCGTATGTTACAATGAAGAAAGAAGTTGCACGCTAGTCGAGAATTCACTCCATCATATTATAGATATGAAGGTTCTCCAATTTGTTAGAGAAAGAATTAAAACATACTAAGCCATAGCCGTCTCTCTTACTACTGCACGAGAAAGGTAGAGACAGATTTCCAACACATACTTCTTCTACATATTTTGGGGTTTTTCAATTCAATTGTTTTACCTTCGACAATATTGAATGGAACATGCTTTAGTGAAGTTATTATTACCATTTTCATGAAGGTCGTTGCCATTGACAATTTCAAGAATATATTTTCTACAACACACTACTACCAAATCGCAAAGGTATTGTGAAGGAAAGAGAGAAATGAGAAACGATTAGAGGAAAATCATTAAAATGGAGGCATTCATCGGTTTCTAGGGATGACGCTTATTGTTGGTTGTACAAGACGTTCCATCACTCATCATAACAATCAGATTGTTGCTCCTTGAACACACACCCAACAATCTAATCAAGAAAGGTTATTACAAGAACACTCAGGATATGCTGGAAAATATTCAAGAGATGGATGATTATTTTGTTGGTTACAATTTTTCTAATTAGGAGTGATTTCAGTGAGTCTTAAAAAAGTATTAGTATTATTATTTTGTAAAATTATATGATGAAAGATCGCTCATAGAGAAGAGTAACAAAATTTAAGCTCGTGTCTCTTGATGTATTCAGTGCCACATGACTCGTCACTAGTTTGATTATGCCTATAGTGTGTTACAACTTGTGGTTCTAGGAGAATTCGATAACCCAAGAACAACGAGTTATAGTTTTGATCCTTGTGTGCTTATGAGCCTATGTGAAATAGATCACTTTGTAAGATTGATTGTTGGATACATTCAATATGTAGAATGCTCTCCTATATAACTGGGGAATACATCGTGTTATGTACTTCGACAGATGGGAGCATGTCAATTTAAGTATCTAGACTTTTTTTTCTGTCAAATACGACGAGTTGTGGAATTTGACAGATTTAATTATGTCAAGAATCATCAGTCATTACAAATACCTCATTGATAGTCGAAAGCAATTGTATCTTCAATGGATGAAGTGGTAGCTCGAATGAATGGGTGAGAAAGAGCGTAGTCTATGAAAGTTTAGAAGTGGATCAATATGGTGTTGAAGACCACACTAGACACAGATCAAAGTCTATAAATATTTTTATGTGATTTCAATATTTTTATTTGTGATCTAAGCATTAAGAGTGAGTGTTAGAATTAATGATTACTTTAATAGATTTAGATTCGGTTTGTTAGAAACACTTGAGATATTCTGCTAACTTCTCTCTAAGTTTGAAACAAGTTGAATTTAACAACACTTATATAAGTGCACTGTATCTAAGTTTATATATGTACTAATAATAACAATGTGAATATCTTTTGCATGCTGTGAGAGTATTAAGAATCAAGATTTCATACATGCTACATGTTATATATGTATATTTCCATATAATGAAAGACTCCATATTTATATAAAAGTGCAACTCCATGTGTGCATCGAAGTCAAATGCTATAAATGAATATTGTGCATTGAATTTAAATGGTAGAAACGAATATAGTCTGCAGCTTTACAACATCAAAGTATATCCCATGCTCTGATTTACACATATAAATGATTATAAGTTAATCATTACAAAATAAGACTTCACACAACGCACAAACTGATACGGGTAACATGTATAAGCTTTACAACATCAAAGTATATTCCATGCTCTGATTTACACATATAAATGATTATAAGTTAATCATTACAAAATAAGACTTCACACAACGTACAAAATGACACGGGTAACATGGATAAGTTCAATCAATAAATATATTGGCTTTTCTGTGTATCCATATTCCATGGATAAGTTCAATCAATAAAGATATTGGCTTTTCTGTGTGTAGATCCATATTCCATGGATAAGTTCAATCAATAAAGATATTGGCTTTTCTGTGTGTAAATCCATATTCCAATCGTATAAAAGATGTATGGTTAAAAAGTGATGTGCAGCACAATAAGGCTAGAATTTTGTAACGGGAAACATATAAAAAATATAATTAATTAGAAATAGACTTTTACTGGATTTACATATGCCTAAGAGGGGATGGGCAAGCGAAGTATCACATTAACAATCCTATAACTATAATTTGCAGCACAATGATGCATTTATATGGATACAAGATGATCAGACTTTATTTTAAACTCTCCATTCGTTGGATGGGGTATCTTAAAATATATACATTCGATATAACAACTCTTAAGAGTATTAGTATATATTGCCATAATCAATATAAGGAATTTAAGTATCACATGGAGTTGTTATAAATCAGCTTAGATCTTCTTTTAGGGTGGATTTGATGAGGTATAATTTGGAAAAGGAAATATAAAATAAAATTATAAAAATTTAAAAATTAAAATATTTTTTAATAAGATAATTTATTGGAGGTATATATATACTATAATTTGCAGCACAATGATGCATTTATATGGATACAAGATGATCAGACTTTATTTTAAACTCTCCATTCGTTGGATGGGGTATCTTAAAATATATACATTCGATATAACAACTCTTAAGAGTATTAGTATATATTGCCA
>ML785165.1:383710-396406 GCA_009831015.1 Picea engelmannii
TATATATATATATATATATATATATATATATATATATATATATATATATATATAGTACAAATTGGATGTACACTTTTTTTTTAATAGAAACTTGGGGGTTTGTATTAGCAAAAAGGGTGAGAGGAAGACTTACAAATTCTAAGAAAATTCGAGCCAATCTAGGGTCTCAAAAAGACAACTGCTCCAAGTTATAAATGATTGTTTCAAATATTCAAATAGAAACTTCACATAGAAAAACCTTACAAAATACACTAGGAAAGAAGAAACATCGCATCTAAATTAACCCGTTGGGGTAGAGCCTGCCATTTTGAGTGATTGTGGCTCTGACTTCTTATTACCATTGGTTGTGTCATTACTTGTGATTTCCTATTCTTTCCAAGTACCTTCCAAACTTATTTTGCAGTTGTTGTGTTATTTGTGGTGCTTATGGTTCATGGGTTCTCTTGATATGAAGAGTCTACTTTTTCTTGTTCCGGTACCTTGGTTCATGGATTGTTGTGATCTAAAGATTCTACTTTTTCTTTTTTCGATACCTCATCGACATTTGCGGGTTCCATAATCCCTAGTTTGAGTCTTGAGGGGAAAATTCCTCTTTCCTTGGATTCTAAGTTGTTTCTTGTTCCATTTCTTGAGGTAATGAAATTAGTTGAGTAGGAGGATCCATTTCAGAAGGCTTCCCACTGTCTTATGGAGGCTTTCTGCTTTCTTTTAAGATTAATTGATCATTGCCATTAGAACCAACCCTCCAAGTTGATTTATGATGCTTTCTATTCTTCGTAGACCCTTTGGGGCATTGAGTTGCAATATCTCTTGTTTCAAAAAAAGACATGTAATGCAAGGAAATTCTTTCATAATCTATTTTTGAGACCAAGAATAATTCTTACCAGGAAGAATAACTTCAGCTGGGAACCCTTTACTGAAGTCCATTTCCATGTAGATGCGAGCGAATGTAGAAGTGTTGTGCCTCGTAGTTTCACAGCTTGCAAACTAGAACTTTCCTAAAGTTGAACAGATGGATTCAGTAGAGGGTAAACCTAAAAAATGCAAGGGTAGATTGGGGATTCACACCCAAACTAAAGTTGAGGAGAGAAATTTAGACACCAAATTGAAAGGAGTATATGATTTCATGCACAAACCTGAGTTTCCCCAAAACCAAAGACCTCGGTTGAAAATGAGATCTATATTCTCCTCAATGTCGAACTCAACAATGAAAAATCTATTTGCACAAGGATGAATGAAAGCTTCCTTTTGCATGATTTTGATCCACGCAACAAAGATCCAACTGTTTAGATATACTAACTTTGGCTAGAAATCATTGAAGTGACATACTAAATTCACAGATATGTAATACCCTCATCTTCAACATCTTGACCCGTGGGAATGACAAGAGATGGGGCTTCTTGAACCCGAAGAGAAGAACAATGGGAAGTGGAATCCCTCTACACTACATCATGAAAAATGAACCAGAAGGCGAACCTGAAAAATGAGTGTTGACCTTCACATGAAAACGGAGGGGAGAGCCCCATGGATCAAAGCACCAACAAAAATGAAAGAGGCCACAACCATGGTCAGAGAGGGAAAAGAACCCCTAGAAATCAATTCAAGCAAGGGAAGGGAGCTTCTAGCAGGCAAGGTTCAACCCTAGCCACCTTTTGTAGCTATGGATGGAATGGATTGTTTAGTGACAACTATTAAAACTACTCTTAGCATACAATTTTATATTTATGTTTAAGTGTCATTTAAATATTATATATTATATGTGTTTTTGCTAATTTCTATTTGAAACATAAGACCACCTTTTATTGTGAATATAAAAAAAAACATATACATAACATAAAATTATTATAGAGTTATATTTAACATAATATCATCAAATTACAAAAATTTCTATAAAATATTTATTTATACTATGAATATGAATGAAACACAATTAAAAACATAAACACCCCGATAAACTTTATTTTAATAAAACTAGAAGTTAAAAATTATTGAAATTTTACATCCCATTGTTAGCTACGGCATACATTTCTTGAACAATTAGATACTGGAATATCTGCTGGAGATGCCCTTGTTTTATATCATGATTTAATAAGTATTCAGAGAAATCAGAAGAAACCCAAATTAATTATAAAAATGTCAATCAATAATTGACATAAAATTTTATGATAACTTTTTAATATTTATAAATATTTAATAAATATTTGGATTAAGGAAAAAACAGAATATAAAAAATTAAGACTTGACATATGCTTTAAAGATCCAGGATATTTGGTATTTTTTTATTTTTCAATTTTAAGAAATCATTTTTTTAATCTAATATATTAATATTAAAAAATTACACATATTTTAAATACACTTTACTAATCTCAAAGCAAGCGCAGTGTCAAAGGTTTCTACTTTAAAACTTTGCAAAATAACAAAGTGGCGCCTACATTTATAGCAAGCCTTAAGTGCCGTGTCAAAGGTTTGCAAAATAACAAAGTGGCACCTACATTTACAGCGAGTATGAAAGTACCCAGTCAAAGGTTTGTATTTTAAAGCTTTGCAAAATAACAAAGTGCCATCTACATTCACAGCGAATCTGTAAGTGCCTTGTCAAAGGTTTCTACTTTAAAACTTTGCAAAACAAAGTGCCACCTACATTTACAGCAAGTCTGAAAGTGCCCTGTCAAAGGTTTCTACTTTAAAACTTTGCAAAATAACAAAGTGCCACCGACATTTACAGAAGGTCTGTCCAAACCCTTCTAGATTGACTTTTTAATAATAGGTTAGAGCACCAACTCTCGCCTATCGACTACCGCGACTCCCACTGAGCTACTGAAATCCCTCCCATTGAAGCGTCATCAACACACTAATACCGTAACGCAGAAAATTCCAAGTCGAAAATCCTCCGCATCTAACTTTTCCTGAGTGCTATTGCACGTCTCAATGATATATGCAATGTCAGTATATGTTGCAATTGAGTAAGATCTCGGTACGGTCCGTACGTTCAATTCACTCACTAACTCATACATGCACGCGTAAGAACATTTACGCGTATCATGCTAGACGCGCATGATTTGACATTTTTAACTCTAATGCAGTGGATATCACAATCGTTAATAAAAATCCAGGGCACCAACTCCCGCGGATCGACTACCGGGACTCCCACTGAGGTACTGAAATTCCCACTGCGTCATCAACACACTAATACTTTAACGCAGAAAAGCTCGAAGTCGAAAATTATCCGGATCTAACTTTTCCTGAGTGCTATTACACGTCTGGATCTCGTTCTTGAAAGACAGTACAGTGAGTGCTATTTACGCGTAGATGCTACACGCGCATGGTTGGACAATTTTAACTCTAATGGACTGGATATCACAATCGTCTCTTCCCACTGTTTTCTTACGCATACGGGCACCTCATTATCGAAAAGTATTGGAGGGCCGTCGTGCATCTACTTTAAACTATCAACAATCTCTTTTAATTTCTGAGCCATTCGATATTCCGTGTGGGCTATTTTCCTGATCTCTGTGGGTGATTGTTGTTAAAGACCTGAAACTGCAAATGGCAGGACGGAATATTTGGATTTTGTAAGAATATTTTGGTGGGACTCTGATTTAAGATTTGTATTAATTCAAACTGTTTCGATTCCGTTGTTACAGTCCAACTTTAATGGCATATACGCATCCTCCAATATTCTTCTCTTTCATATATTCCCACTTTGGGCACGACGCTCATAGGCATATTTCAATGGTCTGATTCTGAGATTTCACGTGAGTGTAACTCAATTCCAATAATGAACTATTGTTACGTCAAGGTGTTGGATATGATATATGATAGTGAAAAGTTAGGAATTTTGGCTACGTTTTGGTTTTTAGTTGGAATTTGGTCATATATATATTAATATATATGTATTAATTCACAATTTTATGTAGATTGAATTTATGAATGCATGGATTTAGATGGATTTAGTTTGTTAAATTTTTTTTTAGGACATTTTAATTATATAGAATTAACCATTCAATTCAAGATTTAACCTAAAATTTTTAGGACATTAGAATTATACAGAATTAACCATTCAATCAATTTTATGTAGATTGAATTTATAAATGCATGGATTTAGATGGATTTAGTTTGCTAATTTTTTTTAGGACATTTTAATTATACAGAATTAACCATTCAATTCAAGATTTAACCTAAAATTTTTAGGACATTAGAATTATATAGAATTAACCATTCAATTGAGCAAATGAAACATATTATCACATCATCTCTAATAAAATTAAAACTTAGAACAATTAAACTACATGAATAAGCTTTTATCATATTCCATGGTTTAATAAGTGGTTTAATATGTGTAAGGATTTTTCCTTGAAGGATCATCTAGGGATTGGATATAATGATGAAAACCGATGGTTTAATAAGTGGTTTAATATGTGTAAGGATTTTCCCTTGAAGGATCATCTAGGGATTGGATATAATGATGAAAATCGAGGAGTATTGGTTTAATATGTGAGGATTTTTCCTTGAAGGATCATCTAGGATTGGATATAATGATGAAAAGCTAGGAGTATTTTAACATTGGAAAAGGTGAATACCTGTGAGTGATTTTTCAAGCATAGAGTCACTATAAGGTGGTTAAACATTATTTGATTTAATTTAAAAAAAATAAAAATTAATGGAATTACATAAAAAAATAAAAAAAATAATAATATAGGTATTTGGCATTAACCATGGGAAACTAGAAAATAATTTTTTGATCTATTACTAAGAATAATTATTTTATCCATTATAAAAGGATTTTAAATTTCTCTCCCTTTATTTTTCTCATCTAAGGTAATTAGAGAAAGTGTAACACTTTCTTGTAGGTCCCACCATGATAAATGAATTTCAAAAATTGTCTATTATGGGCTCTTCCATGTGGAGTTCTAAACTCAGAGCATGAATCAAGCTTGATTAAATCCACTCTAGTAAATATGGAAGAGCAACTATCAATTAAACCATAGTAGATCTAGAAGAGCAAAGACAAGAAAATAATTCTTTGATCTATGCACGAAGTGTAACACACTCTTGATCTATCAAAAAAGGCTGTGAATCTTCCTCTCCCCTTATTTCTAGCATCTAAGGTAATATTTTGATGATACAGAGAATGTAACACTTTCTTGTAGGTCCCACCATGACAAATGTGTTGTACTATGTTGTCATTGATGTCAAAGGGTTGTTGTCAAGTATTGTAATTGTTGTCAAAGGGTTGATGTCGAATGATGTCATAATGATGTGTTGATATTAAAGGGAGTCGTATCATTGATGTCATGTCATGTCATGGTTGTTAGGAAGAACCAAATGGATAAACTCCAAAGTGGTCCTCTTATGGTGAAATTCCTCACGGAAAGACGCTATTGGATAGAGTTCTCAAAGTGGTCCCCTTATGGTGAAAAGTCTCATGGGAAAACACTTTGTGAAGTCCAAATGGTTAGGTGGTTGAGTATCCTAGTAGTGTGGTTAGGGAACCCAGGTTTGATTGAGGAATAATGTAATGAATATCGGTGAATTTGCAAGAGAAACTATTCCATATGGATAGTATATGTCATGTCGTTTCCGGTGATATTATATGTCATGTCATTTCCGGTGATATGTGAAACGTTGAACATAAATCCTCACGATTAGAGAGTTATGGCCATGTGAAGTTGGAGAACCCTCATGGGTTATCTAGAAGCCCCTAGAAAGTTAAAGAAGTCAAATTATTCTAGAAGCTCCTATAAAAAGTTGACCAGTCAAAGTGGTTAGTCATGGGCTAAGTGGTTGTAACAAGAAACCAATTAAAAAATAATTAGTTGCAGCTAGAAGTGGAGGGTTTAATATTTGTGCATAAAGTGGTTGTAAGTGGAAAAAGTCGTTAGAAGTGGGTTATCCCCAAAAGAAAGAAGTTGGGTAAGTTGGTTAGAAGATAACCCAGAGAGGAAGCTACTTTGAGGAGTATAAATAAGAGAGAAAGGGTCTCTTATGAGTATGATCTTTGAGAATATTGAATATCTATTTGTGAAAGGTTATTTGGGTAGCTATTATTGATAGAGAAAATTCGCGACAACGGCAACAAAATCGCGGTAGCAAAACCATGGCAATAGATTTGAGAGTTGCAGAAAGTTGGTAGTTCGGTAACCACATCATATTTTCATATTGGAATTGTTCCAATTGTTACATCATATGGTATAGGTCTTGATGATTGCTACAAGATTAAAGGTATGATTTTGGCACATGGTCTTGTGTAAGTGTTTATGTTATTCAGTTTATGAAGAGTATGGTGTATTGCTAGAGGTATCTTGTTGGTTAACTTGGTGATATTGTGCATATGGTTGAGATTTGATTTGATGATTGATCTTTGTGAGTAGATCAAATTTGGATGATGAAATTGATGAGACAGGTTGAGGTGACAAGTTTTGTTGTGCATAGTTCATGCACTTGTCTTGGTATAGATTGTGGGTACAATTTGACAAAAATCTTTCTGTCTACCAGTTGGGTATTGTACTTGAGGGCTGGATTCGTCTTCTCAGTTGGTGCTAAGATCTGTAGGTTGGGTCTTCCATTGAGAGTTGGTGCTAATAAACCCTCGAGATTGTAGTCTCCTATAACACATAATACAAAAAAAATTACACATATATCTAGTGTTCTTTGTGTTCATTATTGTGATGATTCATAGTTGTTTATTGTCGATGTATGTTTTTGAGATATGTTTACATGTAAGCAACTAAGTATAAATGGAAGTAATGATTAAATGGTGATTTCTAACTAAAGTTTTAAAATAAGTGTAAAAAAACACTCACACTCATTCACCCACCCCTCCCCCTATCAGTGTGGTCAGTGTGTCCAACAATTGGTATGAGAGTAGGCCTTCATCATAAGCCTTACAATCTTGAAGGAGATCTGTGGACACACAAATGGATGAAGATGCAAATGAATTTCCTTACTTTGAAGAGACAAATTACTCAGTATGGAGAATAGAAATGAAAGGGTGTTTGAAGGAAAAAGGAGAAGGTGTTTGGAATATAGTTGTTGCTAGACCAGTTTCCTCAAAGAATCAGTCAAAACTTGCAGCAAGGAAGAATAATGTAGTAGCACGCAATACCATCTTCAATGGGCTCTCATATTTTGTCAAATAAAGCATAGGAAAACATTCCTCTGCCAAGGACCTATGGCTAAATCTAGAGAAGGTATATCAAGACAACTCCATCAAGGACAATGAAGGTAAAGACTCTCCAAAATCTTCTGATTGCAATAATTCTAAGTGTGATAATGTTGAATGCTCTCCTGCAAATAAAGAAGAAGATATACTAAAAGTTTGTGTAGGTGAAGAGGAATATTTGTTGAAGTTTAAAGAAAAAGTGTTATCTAAGTTAGGAAAGTTTAGCATGGAAATAAGACATTATTCAATTTCTTTTGAGTATCTTGAAAAATACATTGAGGAAGTCCTAGAAAATTACCCAAGGCATACCATGGCACCAAAGAAAATTTTCAAAGAATAAGAAGAAAGTAAAAAAACTCAATTAGAAGAAAAGAGAAGAAGAGATCAAAAGACTAAAGAATGACATAATTAGTCAAAAAGAAGAAAAGAAGAAGGTAGATGATGAGCTTAGAAAAATCCTTGAAGTCAATGTCAATCTAAATACCCAAATCGAAGAATCCAAAAGAATAGAGGAACTATTGAAGAATCAAGTAAATGAAAAGGAAGAGTCATGCCATAAGTTGGAAGTTGAATTTGTTGATCTCAAAAAGAAAGTAGAGAAATAAAACACTCACATCAAGTTCATGAACAATTCAAGAATCTTGGATGAAACCCTAAATAGCCAAAGATATCCAAATGATAAATCAAGTCTTGGATACTACAAGGAAGTTGTTCACTTTGAAGCTAGCACTTCTAAGAAGCATGAGATAAGTCCTTCATTCTAAAAAAGTGGAACCAAAGTTGCAAGTCAAGAACCTACACAAAGCAAGGAAACATTCGGAAAAATGGAGCAAAGAAGACATCAAGAAGCCATCTTTACACCTCAAAGAAAATTCAGAAGAGAGACACCTTCAAGGTGGACACCAAAGCAATGGTATGAAAATGTTTGTCATGGTCACTACTTCTCATATAATGAATATGGTCACAAATCTATGGATTGCAGAAATTATGTAAGGAGATATTTTGGAAGACACCATAACATCCTAAGATGTTGGAGATGTAATTAAGTGGGACACATTGCTGCACATTGTCATATCATGAGATGTTATAGCTACAGTGGGTTTGGCCACAAAGCTCAGGATTGTTGGAATTCAAGGAAACAATCAATGAGGAGTGATTCATATAGCATGGCAAGAAGAGCACATGTAACTTGGAAGGAAGACAATGTTGAAAGGATGGAAGTTCAGAGTACAAGTACAGAGAAATGAGGACACTCTCAGAAGTGGATGAAGAAGACTGAACAACCATACATGAATGAAGGAATAAATAATCAAGAAAGATTCACTCTTTCTAAAGCATACATGAGCTCCTATGGGAGAAGTTTCGTACATACGTAAGGTGACCTATATAAAGGTTGTGTACATATGTGAGCTGTGCGTGGAATAGACTGCATACCTGTGAAAAAATCCTCAAGAAGAGGAGTGTACATATGAGTTGCAGCATGGTTTGATGGTATAACTCTATTTTGTAGTGTTTGACATGGTTTGTTGCAGGATTTTATTATTATGTGTTTTCATGTGTGTTTGATGTATGTATAGTGATGGCATATGGTTGACTATTGAAGTTTATCTATCTTGGATGCATGGTACAAACTTTAGTGTGTGGAGTGATGCATTCATGATAAGGTATAATATTGGTTATGTTCTCAGTGATGTTATGGCACCTTGTCTATGAGATATATGATGATTATGTGATGCTAGCTAGAGATATATCATTGAACTACTGAGGAACACTATTAATACATGTTTAGAGGTACTATTGGTTGCTTAGTACTTGTTGTAGTGAATGGTTTTTGTGGAAGATCTACCATGGTACATGGATGGTACATATATGAGCTCCATTGATATATCCTATGATGTATTGTTAGGAGCATATTTGTTGGATGTCTTGGTGCAGTAATTTGGCATGTGGTTGCGGTACATATTGGGACATGCAATTGATGAGTTGATGAGGTGGTTATGTTGTACATCATTGATGAGTCATATCTTGATCTATAGTTTATGCATGATTGATATATACTTGGTACATTGGTTGAGGAACTTGTTAGAAGTATGCTTGGCACAATGTTTATGGTTGATACGACATACATGTACGGGAACAAATCTTGATTGTGTTTCATCTTGTTGAGGTTTGGTGCATGGTTAATGCACTTGCTTTAGTACATGATGAATGGGATAATATAGTTGATATGCTTGGTTGATATATTGATGGTTGAGATATATGGTTGTGGCACTTGGTTCATGGTAGAGACATATCATGAGTGATATAACACTTTTTTGAGGCACATGGTTGGCATTTTTTAGAGACATATGGTTGGTACACAGTTAGCACATGTTCTTCGCATATGGTTGATACAATCCATTGATTATATCTTATGGTATATTGTATGGTATTGATGTACATGGTTGATGTACATGGGTGTTCTGCATGGTTGACACGTAGTATGGCACATAATGTACATAGATGATGTTTTGTTCATGATTCTCTATTCATTGTCGACATATCTTTTTCTTCATGATGTATGGTATGGAACGATATTGATGCATGGATAGGTCCAAGGATTGTCATAGGAAGAGAAATTCGTTCTTGAGTAGTTGATCTATGTTCCGATTGAGAAGTAGCATTTGCAACATAAGCATATTGTAGTGGTACCATATTGTTCATCTTGTAGAGAAGATAGGGGGAGACATACCCATAGGGGGATTTATTCTTCTTCCCATAATTGGTTGCAACAACATAATTCCAGGAGGAGATATGATTGGAATCCATGTCATCAACATTGCATCAAAGTGATATCCCCTGTCCAAAGGGGGAGAGATTATTCAGAGGAAGCTCAAAGGCATCTAGACAGGGGGAGAAACCCCAAGGAGATTTCAGGCAGGGGGAGAAGCCCCAAGGAGAAAAATGCCCTTTACCATTGATGTCAAAGGGGGAGAGATAGTCACATTGATGTGGTGAGATGAACATTGATGAGGAGAAATGATCACAGAGGGAGCATGAGCATTGCCATGTCTAAGTGTTGCCATCAATGTTGGTGTTTCCATCAATGATAAAGGGGGATATGGTTGTAGTATGTTGTCATTGATGTCAAAGGATTAATGTCAAAGGGTTTATGTCAAGTATTTTCATAGTGATGTCTTTGTATCATTGATATATTTATTATTGGCTATATGGTCATTGATGTAATTGTTGTCAAAGGATTGATGTCACGTGGTGTCATAATGATGTGTTGATATTAAAGGGATTTGTATCATTGATGTCATTTCATGGTTGATAGGAAGAAACAAATGGATAAACTCCAAATTGGTCCCCTTATGGTGAAATCTCTCACAGGAAGACGCTCTTGGATAAATTTATCAAAGTGGTCCCATTATGGTGAAATTCCTCACGGTAAGATGCTTTGTGAAGTCAAAATGGTTAGGTGGTTGAGTATCCCAACAAAGTGGTTAGGGAACCTAAGTTTGATTGAGGAACAATGTAAGGAAAATCGATGAGTTTGCAGGAGAAACTATTCCAGATGGATAGTATATTTCATGTTGTTTTCGATGATATGTGGAAGGTCACATAACTCCTCATGGTTAGAGATTTATGGCCATGTGAAGTTGGAGAACCCTCATGAGCTCTCTAGAAGCCTCTAGAAGGTCAAAGAAGTCAAATTATTCTAGAATCTCCTAGAAGAAGTTAACCGGTCAAAGTGGTTAGTCATTAGTTAAGTGGCTGCAACAAGAAAACAAATAAAAATAAATTAGTTGCAACTAGAAGTGAAGAGTTTACTATTTTTTGATAAAGCGGTTGTAAGTGGACAAATTGGTTAGAATTGGGTTAGTGCCACAAGAAGGAAGTTGGGTAAGTTGGTTAGAAGATAACCCCTAGAGGAAGCTACTTGGAGAAGTATAAATAAGAAATCAAGGGTATCTTATGGGTATGATATTTGAGAATATTGAATATCCATTTGTGAAAGGTTATTTGGGAAGGTATTATTGATAGAGAAAGTTCATGGTAGAAAAATCGTTGTAGCAAAATTGCGGGAGAAAGAGTGCTACAGAAAGTTGGCAGTTCAGTAACCAGATCATATTTGAATATTAGAATTGTTTCAATTGTTGCATGGTATGGTATCGGTCTTGGGGATTGTTACAGGATTAAAGGTATGATTTTGGCACATGGTCTTGTGTAATGGTTTATGGTATATATTTTATGAAGAGTATGATGTATTGCTAGAGGTATTTTGTTGGTTAACTTGGTGATATTGTGCATATGGTTGAGAGTTGACTTGATGATTGAGCTTTGTGAGTAGATCATATTTGGATGATGAGATTGATGAGACAGGTTGAGGTGATAGGTTGTTGTGACAGGTTTTTTTTTGCATAGTTGATGCACTTGTCTTGTTATAGACTGTTGGTAGAGTTTGACAGATTGATTTTTGTCTTCTAGTTGGGTCTTGAACTTGAGGGTTGGATTTCTCTTCTCAGTTGGTGTTGATATCTGCAGGTTGGGTCTCTCATTGAGATTTGGTTCTCTTTTTCAGTTGGTGTTGATAAACCCCCAAGATTGTTGTCTCCTGTAACACATAATACAAAAATTTACACATATATCTGGTGTTCTTTGTGTTCATTATTTTGATGGTTCATAGTTCCTTATTGTTGATGTATGATGTTGAGATAAATTTACATGCAAGAAACTAAGTATTAATGGAAGTAATGAGTAAATGGATATTGTTAACTAAAATTTTAAAATACATGTAAAAGGATCCTCACATTGATTCACCCCCCCTCTTAGTGTCGTCGGTGTGACCAACAAAATGGGTTTCCATAATTTTTGGGGGGGGGTTCTCTTCCATGTGGAGGTTTAAACTCGAGCATGAGTCAATCCTAGTTAAATCCACTCAAACCATATTAGAGCTAGAAGAGAAACTATCCTTCATGGGAGACTAGAAAATAATTATTTGAGCCATACAGGGAGTGTAATACTCTCTTGCAGATCCCACCATGATAAATGGGTTTCAAGAGTTGTTTTGGGTAGCATAGAACACCCTCTTTTTGTACCATCCATGTGGAGGTATAAACCTGACCATGACTCAAGCATAGTTAAATGCACTCAAACCATATTAGTGTTGGAAGAACAACTATCAAGTGCGATGAAAAGAGGAAGTCCATTTCCCCCATACTAACTTGGGCCAAGGTCCTTGATATTCCTTTCACTTGCACACTCAGTGTTATAATTTGTTTAGCCTCCTATATTAGCATATGGAATTAATCAAGAGGTATCAAGGGCTTCTCGTAAAGGTTCTTTGTTCTTCCTACCTCCTTCGATCTACATTTGTTTTTCAATCCCACCCAAATTACTCGAGCAATGTGTTAAGGTCCTAACCCGCACATAGGTAGATCAATGTATTCGGATGTAATAAAGGTCAATATTAATAATACCTATCAATAAAATAGAATAAGGCGGATGTAAGAAGACCTAATAGAAGCTTCCGCTTCTAGAAGGATCTTCCT
>ML785165.1:396456-411897 GCA_009831015.1 Picea engelmannii
AGTCGAGGGTATGAGAACCCTAGCTTGGATATTATTGTAACAGAGCGCTTCTCGATTGGAGGTTGCCCCCTCGAAGAGGCCTGTGAACATTGCTATCTGAATCAAGTGCTATTTCTGTTCAAGTGCTATTTTTGTTGCTATTTTGTATATCATTTCTGTGTATTGTGAAGATTATGCTCGATATTTCACTGTTATTCTGTTATTTCTAGCATTTCGTTTATGTTCTGCATAATTTATATATCTGGTATATTGCACAATGTCATGTAGAACTCCCCAAAGTGTCACGTGGCCCTCATGATTGTGCTGAATTACATATGGGCCAACAACATTGGGGATTAGGTAGATTTGATGAAGGCCCAGTCAACCACAATGAGAGAAGAGAAAACACTAGATAATACAAGTGAAGTATCATGTTTTGACGATGGAAGACGCTTCACACAAGAAGACTAAAGCTTCCAAAAAAATAGAAAAGTAGGTCCATGCAACACTCAACCCCCTTAGAAAAACAAGAAAGTAAACAATCTCACTAGTATTATTAATAGTATAAGGGTTTCATAAGAATATGGAAGTCATTCCTACCCCACCCCCAAGATACCTAGCACTAGTACTTAGAAATGGAGAATAAGAAGATGAGGAAAATGCATTTTAGTCTATTGGAGCAACCATATATCCCACTCATTGTAGTCTCTTTTTCTTTTTTGGAGTCTTCCTTTTCTTCAAGATATGAATTGTTGGGTTCTTAGGATCTTAGGGTAGTTCGATATTAGCATATATATTTTTATAACATAGTTAAATGATTTTTTATTACAGTTTCATCATTCTCAAATGAAATTTTTATCCTACTTAGAACTCATAGAATTTTGTAATATGGTGAGATTTCAATATACTTGAGAAAATCTTTTGGGTACCCTATTTCCTTTATTCTTTTGATTTTCAACTTTTTAAATTTTTAAGTATGATGAACACGTTTTTCTAAATAAAGTTCATTGTTTTTCTTGGGTTTGTATTCTTGAAAAGGTTAAAAAATAATTCTACATCAAAAGCTTCAAAATCCCCATCTAAATCGTGCATTGGAGTGAAGTTTTTGCCTTATCGGAGTTGAAACTTCACTTTCTCTAGTGAAGTATTTCCCTATGGATTTAAGTTATTAAAGGAGTCCATGCACTTTATTATACCTTCCGAAGGCATGTATATAGTAGGCGATATGAATTGACTCAGTATTAGTTTTCTTTGAATTATTTCAATATTATCAGTTTAACCAAAGTTTTAACAAAAACATCTAATTTTAAATTATTTATAAAAATAATTCTTGATTTAATACTGGATAGAATTATATATTTCTTATTGCAGTGAATACATATCTAACATTGAAAATGAAAACTCTCATTCACTAACATTTAATCTACATTTAATCTTGCAGAGACCTTTGGCAAAGGTGCTCTTAGATCAAGGAAAATCTTGTAGACCTCTTGCAAGGGAGATAGACACCGGCAAAGGAAGGTAAGGTGGCAACTCTTAAGGTATATATAACATGCAATAAAAGGAAGGTAAGGTGGCAATGCTTAAGGTATCTTCAACATGCAAGCAAAGGTGGAAACCGTTCATGCATTTTCTCCTATCTATCAAGCTCCAGCTCCCAATCCTGACAGCTTCCACCAAGCTTTGCATGCAGCGCCCCACCCAGGTACCCCAGCTAAAAGGGAGAAAGAAGTTTCCCAATGAACATAAAATCAATTCTATCCTAGACACAAGAAAATATTTGCTATGCAAAACTAGGCGTGAAGGCTAGCTCGACTCTTAGTGTTTTAATACCGGAGTTTCCACAAACTAAAGAAATAGCCCATCTTGGAAGGAGGATCTGGTTTTTATTGTTGCAGAGCTTTTCGAGGAGCATCAATGAACTGAAATACCATGTTTAACATCACCAACACTTCCAGCACACAGATCATGGAACGCTTCATGCACAAATATGTCTCTCTTACTCAAATTCCATGTACATTCATTCTTCCACAGAAATTGTGTTTTTCAATTTTTCCCGCCATTTGATTTTTTTTTTGTCCTCTCTGTTCTGATAAGTTCAATTTCAGTAATCCTTCGTAACATACCGACAACTTATGTTTAGCAACCATTAATGCATTTGTTTGATTTTTGGGTGCTTTTTCTTAATAATATGGGAGGCATAACAATAACCTGTGGGAAGTGGTCGATGCCTTTCCACTGTAAAATGTGGCATTCAAATATGGTCAAATTTAGAGATCGTATGTCAGACATAGCTATGCATGCGGGAAATGCCTATAATCTATCTCCATTGAATATGGGTATGTCCTGTTAGTGGAAACATTTTGAGCTCGGTTTTCAAGTCCTTGGAAATTAGCAACGGTGTATTCATATGGGAAATAGTACAACATGCCACATGATTTCTGGATAAATTTTCATATGTACACCACTGCAACAATATACATTCTAAGAACTTATGTTCTAGATATGTCTTTGTTAATTCATAGAACTCTTTTACGTTTAGAAAGAAAATTAGCGACATGGACTTTTGTAAATAACTGAGCTGTGTCTCTCAGTATAGATAATAAATAGTATTCAATGTTTATCCTGCAATTACAATTCCATTTCTTAAGGAATATTTCTAATGAGATCAACCCATTTTATCTTTTATCTTTATTTGTAACAAGCAGGAAATTCATGAAGTCAAACTACATGTCTGATATGCCAAAGAAAATTAGTCTTTCAGTATATAGAAATAGTATTCAATATTACTGTGCCATTTTTGATAGAATATTACTTCATGCAATCAACCCATTTTGTCTTACCTTATTTGTAACACGCAGGAAATTCGTGAAGTCATACTACATAGATGATATGCCATAGAAAATTATCTTTGAATGGAAATAATTTATTCAACATTTGTAGTGAAAGGTGGCTATCAAATTCCACTATTTAATGGTCATACGGAAGGAAGTAGAAGTAGAGTGGTGTAGAGAACCATCCAAAGGCTTTTAAAAATATAATTGTTTAGTTTTTATGTTTGGATTGTGTTAGTCCCTAAAGTTGCACTTGACTGTGAGAGGGCAAGCTAGGGCATCATCGATTTATTTCAAAGTGTTTTAAAGGATTTTTATGATTTGGTTTTTTCAGTAAGGTGGTTGAAAATTGGCTCAAGGGTATAACATAACATGAAAATCCAAATCATAACAAAGTATATCCCATTGACGGATCAAAAGGTAGTCACATAATTAGATTAGATCGATAAGAAAAAGATAAAATGAAGCTTTCAATTTGTCAACTTCACATAAATTCTTGTCCTAGTATATCATAAAGAAACAAGACCATTAGCTTGAAATATTAAATTGAAAATAACTTCCACAGTAAATTATTCACTGTATTAATTAACAATCAAGAGATGAATGCATTGCAATCTGAATAATGAATCCAAGCCTGAAGAAAAAAAACAGAGTAGAAAAGAGTGTCTAACCATCCATATGCCTTTGCTATTAAGTGTCAAATAGAATAGTAATGCCTTACAAGGAATTTCAACATAAGTCTTCTGGATCTCCAAATTTTCAACCTTGACAAAGTCTTTCCTCTACCTATTTAAACTATCCAAAAAACCCATGATCCTATTTTCTAGAATGTTCTTAATGGCTAGATCTAGATAGCATTTATCTATTTGGGGGGTTAGCTCAAAAAGAGCATTTACATTCCAAAAATAGATCATTTCTCAACAACTTAATATCGTATGATCTTGCCAGCATTACATTCGATTCTACAAAACAGGTATTAGTTTGATCTAGTCATACATTTCGAGGTCTTTGTATTTCACAGGCCAAAACGAGTAGACACTGCCATATTTCCTGGAAAACATCAAAATTATGATTGTAACAATCATTGTGAAACTTTTAGGGTATGATAACAGCAGTAGCTTTGGCAGTTTTTTGTTTGAGCTTTGTGGTAAGCACGACATTATATAGAGTCTGAAGCTGATTTCTCTGATTTCTTTGAGCAATGCCCTTTGCTCTTTTTTTTTCTTCTTGAAACCTTGAATTATTTCTTGTTGACGAGCAGTCCATTGTTCTATATGAGTCTTTTCTCTTTTCAACTGTTTCACTGTCTTTTGGAGTTCCTTTATCCTTTCTCTATGAGTTTTGACTTTGACCTTGAATTCGGGGAACTCTTCAAAAGGTGCAAGCTCATTCAGATTTATGGCAACCTTGGGTTCTCTCAATTTAACTTAGTATTTAGAACCAATTATGAGTTGTGTTCTTCATCAGAACTTGTTGAATCCATGGTTTCTGGCATATCTGATATGTGATTTGAATCTACAAGGTAACCCTTTTGATTTTCAGGGATCTTAATGATACCTTTAGCAATTTCTTTATCGTTTTCCAATCTGTTTGTAGCTCTTGTGACAGGTCCTGTAGATGATGAAACAATTTGTTTACCTCTTTTTGCTGGTTTCTTATGCAATGGAGGTCTTTTTTCTCTTTTCCTAGTACCTTCTTTAACATCTTCAGAGTGATCTTCTATAACTATGATGTTTTCTTCTTTGATTGAGGGATTGAACATGGCTTTGGACTTCAATCTTTATTTGTTGGTAATCCTAGTAGAATTCCTTCTAGGGGTTTGAGACAGAGGCACACCTTTATTATTTGTCCTTTTGACTGTCGCGCCCTTTTTACTGGTGGATGGTAGTTCATGCTTGGTTGTAGTTTGAATATCAAAATCTTCATCTGAATCTTCTTCCCCTTTAACATCTTCCTTGTAAAACATTTCAATTTCTGGATCCAACTTCAGTCTTTTACCTCTGCTATTCCTCGTAACCTTGACAATAGGAATTTCATCATTGACAGGGATTTCATCAATTGAAATATTTTGTCTCTGTGTGACATTCCTTTTTCCTTTCTTCTCTTTGTTGGACTGTGGGTTAGGGTTTAAGGATTGCATGAGCCAGCTCCAGGGTTTTGGTATTTCTCTCAAAGAAGAAACAACTAAAGTCTTAATTAAGACTTGATGAAACATGCTACTCTTTGCATTGGAGGAGAGTGGTTGCACTCTTTTTGACATCTTTGTCAAGCTATTGAGTAGAAAGTAAGGGAGATTTAAAGGATAATCGCCATTTAGATGATTAATAACATAATGTAGTAGATATAAATTAGTGAGAATCTACCTTCGCAGGTGATATACCTATGGATAACGATCAGAGCAGTGTGCCATTCTGGTCTGATCCACTTGTGAGGAACTTCCTTTCTCCAATTTGGATTTTTCTTATCTAGAAGCAAGAATTGATTAACGAACTTTGTAACCACATGCTCCTTCTTCCACCATCGTTCTCCTCCAATCACTAATTTGCAAGCTTTGGCAATTTTCTGTTATGTCACCAAAATCAGAAGCTTCCCTATCTCCACTTAGTAACCATCAAAGTTCAGTGCAAACTCCATAGAGACCTGTTCATCATGACATTGGAAAGTGGTAAGGAATTAGAACCAACCAGCATCTCTGAACCTTTGAGCCATCTGAGGATAATCTTTGAGGAGTTCAACACCCTCGGGTTCTAATTTGACCACTTGTCCACTCCTCTTTGGCACCATCAAAACACGCTTCTACAACTAGAACTGCTTGGATTTTGAATATGTTACTTGCAATGGGTTAATATATAACCGTTCTCCTGAGAAAACATCTACGCTTAAAATTCACCAAAATCATTACGATGAGTGATTGTTTGAAATCATAATCTTTGGGAATTGAATGGTTTGGAAAGAGTCCTTTGCAGGTATAGATCAGTCCGATCATGTAAAGGTTTGAATCACCAAATGTTTCGAGAGCCATCGTGGGACACATGCGAACTCTTAGTCCTTGATATGGGTAATCATAACGTAATCTGGGTGGCGTGCACATATTAAGGCATGATTATATTTGCGCTACGAGAATAATGTTATTCTAGTAGCGCTATTAATGACTTAACAGAATTTGGAATTTTCAAGATTCAAATAGGCATATGAAGTGACACATCATTCAAAACCATTTTTTAAAACTCCAAACTTTAAAGAAATTATCCAAAAAGATAAAACGCAAACCATAAAAAGATGAAAGCAATGATTTAAATCAAATGGAAATAGATAATGAAGTGCAGGTAGGAGGGGTTTAGGATTAGGATTTCTCACTAGATTAAAAGAAAAATTAGAGACTAACATTGGCTCCTTTTGGGGATGGATTTTGATAATAAACTCCAAAAACTGCAGACCAATGCCTTTTCCTTTATTTTTGATTCACTGATCTCCCAACATCTGTCAGTCTTTATTCACAACATAACTGTAAAAATCAAGTCCATTAGGTATATGGATTCTTTATTGAAAATAAAATCTATTGTACTAACTGAAAACCTGATAAGTCTTTAGACAAAATAGTGTTTCAAGAACCTCCCATTCACTGGTTCTCCAAAAAATTTTGTGTCATCTAAATTATGCAGGAGAAAAGTGTTATTTTCCATTACCTTGGATATTCTGAAAGGATCATACCATAGGTTATCGAACTTACCATGTTTTTCTTTATCCTCTCTCTTAGCATCCCACCTTAACACCAAATCTCCCTCATTGAAAATATCTTTCTTAGTTCCCTTATAGAATGTAGCCTTGACTTTTCTCTGGTGAGCATTATCTTTCTGATTCACCTGTTCTTTGACATGATGAACTTCAATCATCTGAAAAAATATCCTTTGGATATCGTTGGGTTCTTCTAACTCTTCTTGTAAAAACTTTAAAATTGGCAGGCCCAATTGAGTTGGAATAATAGCTTCTGTCCCATACACCATATGGAAAGGAGAGGTCCCAATAGACTTCTTGTTGCTGATACAATCGTCCCATAGGGAAAACTTTTACTTGGAATGCTGTGATTTTTTATTTTCTGCCAATAGTTTTTTGATAATCCTTATTAGAGTATTATTGGAAGATTCTGCCAATCCGTTCCCTTGGGGGTAGTAGGGAGTAGAATGAACCAATTTGATACTATACTTATTGTAGAATTCAATCATGGAATTCAATTTTAAAGCCTGTGCATTATCAGTGACTGGTTTTTTAGGACATCCAAACCTGGAAAAAATATATCACTCTAGAAAGTCCATGATTACCTTGTTTGTTGCATTCCGAGTCAGAATTACTTCGATCCACCTCGTAAAGTCATCAGTGGCTATAAGAATCCATCTGTGTTGTCCTAAAGATGAAGGATTGATCTCTCCGATGAAATCCAAGCCCCACTGTTGGAATGGTCCATGAGTGATGATTGGTTTTAAAGGTAGAGACATAAGTTTCTTCTTTCTAACAAATTTCTGACAGGCTTCACATGCCCTGACCTGATTAAAAATATTTTAGAATAGAACTAGCCAATAATAGCATGCCCTAAGAATCTTGAGGAAAGTAGCCTTCCAATGCTGATGACCTCTGCACATACCATGATGTAGATCATAAAAAAATTGTTCATCTTCTTTTTCATCAACACACCTCAACAAGAAACCATTAGAATCTTTCCAGAATAAGATTTGATCAATAATGCAATACTTTACTGCTCTTAGCTTTAATGATCTGAATTTTGATTTATCTAAATCTGGGGGAGCTTATAAATTCAGCAAAAAAATACGATATCTTTGTACCATGGTGAAGAAACATACTTGTTGTTTACCTGCGAATTTGTTTCTTCAATCTGAAAAAAATAATCCTATCTCTTGTCTGAAATATGGTACAACCCAATTTCTTTGCAATTAGATTCTGTCATTAATTTGGAAAGGCCTTGACCTTTTATTAGCTGAGTAGGACTTATGGTGAGATCATACTCTAGGAGTTTTGTTATCCATTTCCCTCTCTTCCCTTCACAGTCAGGGTGAACCAATATTTCTTTGATTGCACTGCTCGGGACATAAGTTGTGATCTCAGATTGAAGGATAAATACTCTAAATGACTCCAGGGACTTTATCAAGGCATAAGCCTGTTTCTCCATTATGTCATACTTCAATTCAGAGTATCTGAGCATTTTTCTAAAGAAGGAGATGGGTTGCTCGTATTTTTTCTCATTTCTTTGCAGGAGGGAAACAACTATGGTGTTTTCTTATGCAAATGAGAAAATCATGAATCCTTTGGAATAATCTGGACTAATGAGAACAGGGGCTTGAACAAGAGCCTGCTTAATTCTTTCAAAAGATTCTTTAGCTTCAGGTATCCACTTAATTTGTGCATCCTTTTTCAACATGTTAGTGATGTATTTGATAATATCTACAAAATTAGGTATAAACCTCCTCAAAAAAATAATTTTACCAATGAAGGACTGAATAGACTTATTGTTTCTCGGAATATCTATTTGTTGGATAGATTTGAGTCTTTATGGATCTATTTTAATACCTTCAAGGGAAACAATATGTCCTAAAAGATTTCCTTCCTCCATGGAAAAGTGTGGTTTTGTAGGATTAAGTGATATGCCATACTTTTTGCATTTCTCAAAAGTCAGCTTCAAGTGTTGTAAATGTTCTTCATCAGATGATGAAAATATAAAGATGTTGTCAAGATAAATAACCACAAACCTATCTTTTTCACCAATAAAAGAAATATCCATATCCCTTTGAAAAGTGGCTCATGCATTCATCATTCCAAAGAGCATCTTTTCATACATAAAAGTGCCCCATGGAGTGGTAAAATATGTTTTCTTTTTATCTTCCTCCACTACTGATATTTGATTGTACCTTGAGTATCCATCAAGCATAGAGATCCTCTTCGCTCCAAAAACTCTCTGTAATATATGATCCATTTTTGGTAATGGATAATTGTCTTTCAAGGAGCACCTGTTCAAATTCCTAAAGTCCACACAGAGCCTTATCTCTCCATTCTTCTTCCTGATAGGCACAAGGTTGGCTACCCATTCATTGTATCTCAGTGGCACTATGATTTTGGAATCTAATAGTCTTTTAAACTCCTTTTATATTATGGGTAACAATAGGGGATTAAATTGTCTAGACTTTTTCTTAATAGGTTTAGACCCAAGTTTCAAAGGAATTTTGTGTTGTATGATTTCTGTATCAAATACTTTCAAATCTTCATAAGACCAGGCAATATATATGAATATTGGTTCATTAACTCAACATATGTTCTTCTCTGTTTCTGTGAAAGTTTCTTAGATATTTTGACCAATGTGGGATTTTTATCAAGACTGATGTCACAGTCTACTACATCCATTTCTTATGTTTGGATAACAACCTTCCTGGAAACATCATTGTGATCGAACAACCTCTCTAGTAGAACCAAACCTTTAGGAAGATGGTTTGTCTTCAGTTCAATGATTTTGTGCCCAACAACAGTATCTTGAAGGACCTTTGCAGCATGTATTTATGCTTCACCATTTTCATCATCCTGATCTATTGAAATGTTAGAAAAATCTTCAACAGTTTTCAAGAATATTTGAATTTACTCATCATCTTTAAAAACCTGCCAATGTTTTATATTATCTGGTATTGAGGGTCTGTGTCTAACCTCAACTACAAACATCAGATTAGGAAACATTGGAGTTTTAAAGTTGCTAGCTGCAAGTGCCAAAAACTTAGCTTGTTGATTTAAATTTCTGTGCACAAAAGTAATATTGAATGCCAAAAAGAAATTATCCACATAATCCCACACCTCATTTCTATATTGTTTCAACCTTTGTTGTTTGGTTTGATATATATTTTTGATTTCATGAATAATTAATTCTGAATATCCAAAAACAAAATGTTTATCTATACCCATATCTTTTGTAGCATTCAGACCTAATAGTAAGGCTTCATACTCACTGATGTTATTGGTGGTGTCAAATTCAAGTTTATATGACATAGGAATCACCTCCTTAGTAGGGGAAATGAAGACAATACCAACTCCAGAACCTTCTTTAGAACATGATCCATCGAAATACATTTTCCAAATAAAATTATTTTCACTGTCTCCAACTGTAGTTGTTGTCTTCCTAACTGATACTTCTGCCATCTTGTCACTCATATGAAAAATAGAAGAACCAAGATCATCTTCTACAACATTTATAGGATGATTAGTGGGGTTTTCATGATCACTTACCAAATAAGACATTCTTACTTCTCTGTATAATATTCGTCGTTCCCCACCAAAAACAGGTATGGTTGCATAACTAAGATCCATCTGTAGAGTACCACCTACCTTCTTGGCCCAATATATTGAAAGAAGCATTCCAAATTTTGGTTGTATGTCAACCAAAATAACATCTAATACCACACTTTTCATAGGTAATTGGGAAAGAGTAGGAACCACATATTTCATAATTCCAAGGTATTTGACTTTCTTAGAGTCAAAAGAATATAGATCATGATATGGTCTAGTAATGTCCAACCCTAATTCTTCCATCACCACCTTAGGCATGACATTACGTGAGGCACCATAATCCATTAGGCAGTTGTGCAATATCTTGTCATGGGCATTTAATGAAATGTAGAATGGGGGAGATGAATCAATTTTGTCTTCAATGTGAGGTCCAATAGTTACATCAGGGTTTTCATCTTCTAGATTGATTGTATCTAAAAAGATAACTTGAGCCGGAGACTGTAGAGCCTTGAGGACAATCTTTCTAAAGGGTATTTTTTTCATGAGTTCTAACAATGGCACTAAAATCTTGATTTTGTTGATTTCATGTTCTAAACTAAAAGAAGAAACATTTCTTTTTGTTCCTTTATGTTAGCAGTATTATCCTTGGAAGGTTGTTTCAATGGTTGATCAACTTGAATGTTAGGAATTATTTTGATGATTCATGTTTTAACTGGAGTACTGGTCTTCTTTGTGGAAACATGTTTATCCACGTTATGTGTATTTGAACTAGATTTGAGATTGTACTTCTTCCTTTTAGGTTCCTTTTGGATGATCTCATCAGCATCCCCTTCCTCAAACTGGTTTAAAATCAAAGCATCTTCATAATCCTGCTATGGCACATGCATATGAGATGCTTCAGAATCATTTAGGTGAACTGTAGGGTCATCTTTTGTATCATATTCATCCTCCTGCTCATCTACTGCATTATTCTGGAAAGGAGGAAAAACCTTTTGATCATCTTGATTTTTTCTTTCCCATGGTAATATTTGAGGTGCATTGTTCTGCCTCCTAAACTGATTTTGGTTTCTATATCCACCCTCCTATGCAGGTCTACTGGGTTGTTTTTGTTCCATATTCAACCTTTCCATCTCAAATGTCAGAGTTTTCAACATCTTAGACATTTCATCCATCTTAGAATCAGATGTTGTATTAGAAGATGAAGGCAACTCTTCTTTTTTCTTTTTTCTGTCTCTATCACTCCTAGACTTCAATTTGTTTGCTACTAATATGTTTGATTCTACCTCGATAGCAACATCTTGCATCAGGCTGAGGGTAACATCCCTTATTTCCCTAAGAAACAAGGAAAATTCAAAATCGAAAGCATTGACAAAAGTGATTTTAGCTGATGTCTCGGAAGGTTTAATCTCCTCTGGAATTTTACCATAAATCTGGTTGAATCTTTTGGTAAAATCAGGTATTGATTCACCTTGTTTCCTTTTTAAGGCACCAAATTCGATGAGATAGTATAAAAAGTCTTTCTTGTCTCCCTAGTGTTTAAGAAAGGCATCATCTAAGGCCACAATATCAACAATTGAATTAGGAGGTAAACTCCTGAACCACTTTCTTGCTTCACCATTTAAACTCTGCACAAACAATCTCATCCACACATCTGCATGCTCTACATTAAAATTGTCTGCAAAACTATAAAATGAACTCAATTTCTCTTCGACAGTAACTGCTCCATCTACATTGAATCTGGGAAAGTATCACATGTAATCATTAGGTGGAAAATCAAACATGACTTGTGGGAGGATCAAAGGGGCATACCTTGCAGCAACAATTTCGTCCATTCCATCTGCAAGCATACTTGCTATCTTTGATGTTTGAGATTTGGGAGTAAGCAAGATTGGTGATGTTGGAGGTGAAACTGTCCCTTATGTATGAAAATTTAACTGTACTGTCACTGAGTCTTGTTCTTTTCCAGATAAGGATTTCTCTTCTGGACTATGAATAGATGACGGGCCCATAAATAAAGGGTTTTCAAAAGAAAAATAATGTGATTTAAAATATTCAGATGAGAGAGATCTAAGAGAAGAAAATGATGTCTCTGGTTCACTCTTAATATCTGTGTTGTGATCTCCCAAACTTTCAGTCATGGGCAAGGTATTTGAATACTCATGTTTAATGAGTTCAGTAAGTAACTTCCATTGTTCTAGATTTAATTATGAGATAGTTGAAGGGAATGAAACTGTATCAGGCTCAATAATAGGTTTAATTTCACTTTCAGGAATCACCTCCTCATCCACTTTGGTTTTGGTGATTTCAGAGGACTGTCCCTTAAAAATTTCTGAAGACAATTTTCCCTTTGAGAGAGAACACTGTCAAGAAACAACCTTAGGTTTTCTTAATAACTTTTCAGGATCTGGAACTACTGCAACAGGCTCAATATCTAGATTTTTTCTTGTTACTGGTCTCTTAGTAGATGATGAAGAAGTTAGAGGAGTTTTAGGTCCTTTACCTTCTCTTTTGGGAGCTAGAATTACCGCAGAGGAGTCGCCAGGTGATTAATCACAGTCTTAAATAATGTCCAAAATCTTGTTCACCATCAAGATTTGAATCTAGTCCTGTCATTTCCTCAAAGAAGATATCATCATTTCTTCATCCCTGACAACGGTGCCAAAATATGTTAGTCCCTAAAGTTGCACTTGACTGTGAGAGGGAAAGCTAGGGCATTATCGGTTTATTGAAAAGTGTTTTAAAGGATTTTTATGATTTGGTTTTTTGAGTAAAGTGGTTGAAAACTGGCTCAAGGGTATAACATAACACGAAAATCAAAATCATAACAAAGTATATCCCATTGACTACTTAAAAGGTAGTCACATAGATAGATTAGACCGATAAGAAAAAGAGAAAATGAATGTTTTAATTTGTCAACTTCACATAAATTCTTGTCCCAGTATATCATAAAGAAACAAGACCATCAACTTGAAATCAAAACTTGAAAATAACTTCCACAATAAATTCTTCATTGTATTAATTAACAATCAAGAGACAAATGCATTGCAATCTGAATAATGAGTTCAAGCATGAAGAAAGAAAACATAGTAGAAAAGAGTGTCTAACCATACATATGCCTTTGCTATTAAGTGTCAAATAGAATAGTAATGCCTTACAGGGAATTTCAACATAAGTCTTCTGGATCTCCAAATTTTCTGCCTTAATAGAGTCTTTCCTCTGCCTATTTAAACTATTTACAAAACCCCTAATCCTATTTTCTAGAATGTTCTTAATGACTAGATCTAGATAGCATCTATATATTAGGGGGGTTAGCTCAAAAAGAGCATTTACATTCCAAAAATAGATCATTGCTCAGCAACTTAATATTGCATGATCTTTCCATCATTACATTCGATTCTACAAAAGAGGGATTAGTTTGATCTAGTCATACATTTCGAGGTCTTTGTATTTCACATGCCAAAATGAGTAGACACTGCCATATTTCCTGGAAAACATCAAACTTATGATTGTAACAATTATTGTGAAATTTTTAGAGTATGATAACAACAATAGGTTTGGTAGTTTTTTGTTTGAGCTTTGTGATAAGAACGACATTATGCCAATAGAGTCTGAAGTTGATTTCTCTGATTTTTTGAGCAATTCCCTTTTCTCTTTTTTCTTCTTCTTGAAACCTTGAATTATTTCTTACTGACGAGAACTCCATTGTTCTATATGAGTCTTTTCTCTTTTCAACTATCTCACTGTCTTCTGGAGTTCCTTGATCCTTTCTCTATTAGTTCTAACTTTGACCTTAAATTCAAAGAACTCTTCAAAAAGGTGCAGGCTCATTCAAATTTATGGAAACCCTGGGTTCTCTCAATTTAACTTGGTATTTAGAAACCAATTTTGAGTTGTGTTCTTCATTAGAACTTGTTGAATCCATGCCTTCTGGCATATCTGATATGTGATTTGAATCTACAAGGTAACCCTTTTTATTTTCAGCGATCTCACTGATACCTTTAGCAATTTCTTTAGCTTTTGCCAATCTGGTTGTAGCTCTTGTAGATGATGAAACAATCTGTTTACCTCCTTTTCTTCATTTCTTATGCAATGGAGGTCTTTTTTCTTTTTTCCTAGTACCTGTGCAAGATACCAGATATATAAAATATGCAGAATCAGAAATAAAATGCTAGAAATGGCAGAATAACAGTAAAATATCCAGCATAATCTTCACAATACACATAAATGATATACGAATAGAAATAGAAAAGCACTTTGATTCCGAAAGCAATGTTCACATGCCTCTTCGAGGGGGAAACCTCCAGTCGAGCAGCGCTCTGTTAGAATAATCTCCAAGCTAGGGTTTTCATACCCTCGACTCTTATTTATACTAAATATGTCTATTAAGAGAAGCATCTAGAGGAAGATCCTTCTAGAAGCAGAAGCTTCTATTAGGTCTTCTTACATCTGCCTTATTCTATTTTATTGAAACATCTTATTAATATTGACCTTTATTACATCCAAATACATTGATCTACCTATGTGCGGGTTAGGACCTTAACATGTCCGCCCCCTTAAAAACAACCTTGTCCTCAAGGCTTGAGATGTGGAAACTACTGCAGAATGGTAACTGGTTCCCAAGTGGCATCTGCTGGAGTCATATCTTTCCACTGTAGTAGCACTTCCTTGATGGTTCTCTGATGCAGGCGACGCTCCCGCTGGTCCAAAAATGCTTCTGGTTGTAGCCAAATGGATCCTTCTTCAACTAACTCTGGAAGGTTGGTTTGAATTTGGCACCTGGTTCCAATCACCTTCTTCAAGCATGAAACATGAAAAACAGGATGTAGCTTCGACTCACTGGACAGAGCTAACTGATATGCTACTTGTCCCACACGCTTCAGAACTGTGTAAGGTCCATAAAATTTGGGTGCTAGCTTCTGACACGGCTCGGCCTTGAGGGACGTCTGCTTATATGGTTGCAGTCGCCGAAACACCTGATCCCCTTCTACAAATTGACGTTCCGAGCGACCTTGATCTGCTTGCTGCTTCATTCTATTCTGGGCCATGACCAAGTTCTCTTTAAGGATATCCTCTCGGACTGTAAGTGTTTGGTCAACCGCCTGGACCTTCGAGGTACCCAGTAAGTATGAGAGAACTGACGATGGATTTTGTCCATACACTGCTTCAAAAGGAGTCATGCGAGTGGTTGTATGGTATGTAGTGTTGTACCACCATTCAGCGAGGGGTAACCATTGAGCCCACTGGTGTTGTTTTTCAGAGGCAAAGCACCTCACATATGTTTCCAAACACTTGTTGACGACTTCCATTTGACCATCTGTCTGGGGATGATAAGCTGAGCTGAGATGCAATTGTG
>ML785165.1:416483-432244 GCA_009831015.1 Picea engelmannii
ACAGGTGATGTCTAATGCGCTACCACTCGAAGGGGTACCAACAGGGGTTACAAGGGTGGCCAACAGATGTGCGCTTAAGAACCACTTGTATTTCCTGCGTGTATGAATCCCTCAACCGCGGGTTTATGCGCGTAACGACAGATGTATGTGGCTTAAAGACGTTGGAATACGTCTCTACCCTGGAAAAAAAATACACACAATTTCTGCCAAGGAAAGTGCTCTGATACCACTTGCAAGATACCAGATATATAAAATATGCAGAATCAAAAATAAAATGCTAGAAATGGCAGAATAACAGTAAAATATCCAACATAATCTTCACAATACACATAAATGATATACGAATAGCAATAGAAAAGCACTTTGATTCCAAAATCAATGTTCACAGGCCTCTTCAAGGGGGCAACCTCCAGTCGAGCAGCGCTCTGTTACAATAATCTCCAAGCTAGGGTTTTCATACCCTCGACTCTTATTTATACTAAATATGTCTATTAAGAGAAGCATCTAGAGGAAGATCCTTCTAGAAGCAGAATCTTCTATTAGGTCTTCTTACATCCGCCTTATTCTATTTTATTGAAAGGTCTTATTAATATTGACCTTTATTACATTCGAATACATTGATCTACCTATGTGCAGGTTAGGACCTTAACAATCTACTTCAACATCTTCAGAGTGATCTTCTATAACTATGATGTTTTCTTCTTTGATTGAGGGATTGAACATGGCTCTGGAATTCAATCTATATTTGTTGGTAACCCTAGTAGAATTCCTTCTAGGGTTTTGAGAGAGAGGCACACCTTTATTCTTTGTCCTTTTGACTACAATTCCATTTTTACTGGTGGATGGTAGTTCATGCTTGGCTGTAGTTTGAATATCAAAATCTTCATCTGAATCTTCTTCCCCTTTAACATCTTCCTCATAAAACATTTCGATTTCTGGATCCAACTTCGGTCTTTTACCTCTGTTATTCCTCGTCACCCTGACAGCAGGCATTTCTTCTTTGATAGGGGTTTCATCAATTGAAATATTTTGTTTCTGTGTGACATTCATTTTTCTTTTCTTCTGTTTGCTGGACTGTGGGTTAGGGTTTAAGGATTGCATGAGCCAGCTCCAGGGTTTCTGTATTTCTCTTAAAGTAGACACAGGTAAAGTCATAATTAAGACTTGATGAAACAAGCTGCTCTTTGCATTGGAGGAGAGTGATTGCACTCTTTTTGATATCTTTTTCAAGATATTGAGTAGAAAGTAAGGGAGATTTAAAGGATAATCGCCATTTATATGCATTAATAACCTAATGTGGTAGATACAGATTAGTGAGAATCTACTTTCGCATGTGATATACCTATGGATAACGATCAGAGTAGTGTGCCATTTTGGTCTGATCCAGCTGTGAAGAACTCCCTTTCTCCAATTTGAATTTTTCTTATCTGGAAGCAAGAGTTGATTAACAAACTATGTAACCACATGCTCCTTCTTCCACCGTCGTTGTCCTCCAACCACCAGTCTGCAAGCTTTGGCAATTGTCTATTATGTCACCAGCATCAACAACTTCTCGATCTCCACTTTTCAACCATCAAAGTTCAGTGAAAACTCCATAGAGACCTATTCGTCGTGACCTTGGAAAGTGGTAAGGAATTCAAAACAACCAGCATCTCTTAACCTTTGATCCATCTGAGGATAAGCTTCGAGGAGTTCAATACCCTTGGGTTCTAATCTTACCACTTGTCCGCTCCTCTTAGGCACCATCGAAACACACTGCTACAATTGGCACTGTTCGGATTCTGAATATGTTACCTTCAATCGATTAATATATAATCGTTCTCCTGAGAAAACATCTGCACTTAAAATTCAACAAAATCATTACGATGAGTGATTGCTTCAAATCATAATATTTGGGAATTGAATGGTTTGGAAAGAGTCCTTTGCAGGTACAGAGCAGTCCAATCATGTAAAGGTTTGAATCATCAAATGATTCGAGAGCCATCGTGAGACATGTTGAAGCAAGGTTTAAAATTCTTATCTCTAACCTAAAACTTCATATTTTTCTAGAATGGAGCCGCCCTTAATTATAAAAAAATAAAATAAAGAAGAGTCAAAGACTTTCGGGATTTGGGATTCAGCGTTTCATAAAGAAGTCATTTCGAAGCTAACAACTCTAAACCCCGGTGTCATAATCCCGAAAAGGTTTTAGTTTAAAGAAATAATAAAAGAAAAAAGTTAATGTTATGAGTCCCGACCCGCTTTGCATAAAGTGCCTTTTAAGCGTGATTAATTAAACCCCTAACTACAATCAATGATTCATAAATCTTTTGCAATTCGGCTTTCCTAGTAACAAAGCATTTTCAAAATATAGGTTCTTGAACTCATGATTCCCGATTTCCGAAAAGAATAAATTAATTATTAATCTCGATTAATTAAATTTTTAATACAAATAATTAGTGCCAAATTTAATCTTATCGCTATTTCGCGATTCGGGGATTGCTTATGACATACTTCTTGGGTACAAGATCTCTTAAACTCCAAAATACGAAATAGTAAAATTTTTAACAAGGTCTAAAACTTAAATTAAGTCATTTAAAAGTAGGTTTAATAATCACTAAACTCCTTTTCGCATTTCGCAATTCGTCGTTTCATAAAGCAATGATTTCGAAACCCCAATTCAAAATTGTCGATATATGGTAATATATGTAACGAGCGAATAAATACATTTTGAACTTAATTGCCTATCTCTAAGGATATCTTCTTCATTAAAACATTAAAGTCTTACCTCCTGTCTCAGTATGTCATTGTAAGACAAGTTAAAGGTAATGAAGGGTCTGCATTTTGAATTTTATTCTTATCTTTTACAATCACAAGCGAGTTTTGTTTATCCAAACTTATAGATTTTTCATCTGTAAACAAATTTTCAGTCTAGCATGAACATTATGGAACCTAAGAAGGCATATAAGAAAAGTGAGGAAGCAACTGAAATCTCAAGTCTAGAAGGGGATGTCATATCTGATACAACGTCGCATGCCATTGATTCTATCAAATCTTGGAGGCAAATCTTTGAGAATTTAGATTAGGAGATTAAGAACATCCCTCATGATTCTGAGAACAAGCTCTGGGACATAAGAGATTCTGAGCTTCACAAGATAGCAGCATGCCCGCAACTCACACCATATAAAGATATGATAAATTGGGCCTTAGAGAGAAAAGACGTGCAGACGAGGAGCATTTTAGACAGTCGAGGGGTCATTGTTGGCTCCTTCAGAGTGGAACATATACAAGTAATGTATATGTTGTCTCCCAACTCTAAGTATATTTATAATGTTGAATTCATAGTTGAATTCCAAAGAAAGGAATGCACAGAGGCAGACCAAACATACCCTGATATAATCAAAGACTGGTGGGGAGTCCCAACAAAATTTATGGTTGATACTCATGGAAATTATGCCACAGCCTCATTGAATGAGTACTGTTGGTTGTGGAGCCTGATTATCTTCCTGATTCAGAGGTCTTTTACTTTCAGTCATGTTTATACCCCATGAAGTATTTACACCCCAGAAGTATGTACACTCTTCCACGTGGGGGAGTGCAGAAGGGGGGGTACCCCCTCTGCGGGGTCCGGGGGGGCTATCCCCCCGGTTGGGGGGTTTGGGGGCAAGCGGGCCCCCAACCGGGGTTTGGATGCGAAGCCCAGGAAGGAAAAATTGCCTTGTAAATGTATATTGTAATTTCATTTTAAATCTGGACCGTTCATTATAAGGTCGTAGATCTAATGATAGAGATTATGTTAGGGTTTTTTTCCCTAGAGGGCAACCCTCTTTTATGAGGCAAATGTATTGCAGCTATGGTTGACAACGAATATTGTATTCTGAGATAGGAGACTATGAGAGAAAGAAGATGAAGTTACAACGGGTTTTGTTGTAGGTTGTATCCCTTCATATGCTAGATAATAATAAAGGAAGGACCTGGCAATTTCTCTAGTGGGCGTAGCCCACACTGGGTGAACCACCTAAATCTGTGTCTCTATTGTGTTGTCTATCTTCTGTGTTTTGTTTCCGCATTTGTTTTATTTTATTTATCCATGGTCCTATTTTTCTAACAAGTACATGGTCTATGTGGCTATGATTCTATGCAGACTTTTTGGAAAGAAAAGTCCTACTCATTTCCCTGCGGAATGGGTACCCCTTTTACATAAAACAACCGAAGGTTTTAGTTTCAATCGACACAATATCCTATCAGATAATCTATATAAGGAGGTAATAGAGTATCAAACCAAAAAATACAAGGGGCGATTAGTAGCCTTCTACATGCCTGCATACATCATGGATTCTATATGCTTCATGACCCCTTTCCTTTTGATAAATTGGAATTGGAACCCAACCTGCAATGACCCATTCATGAATACCATTCTAAGCTGTGGGAGGAAAATGCTAAGGATTATTTTTACAAAATTTGTCATTTCGTGGTTATACCAGTGCATCAGATGGTGTATAGCTATGCACCCCCCCGTATTTCTGAGTCAGTCATAGGAAGCCTCAAGGTTGTCGCCGACTGGTTTATAGAGGAAAATTTCTCCTACATTAGGGTTTTTGGATGTTCAATTCCTCCCCATGCATTACCGAAATTCCTTCCTGATATACTGGTATCGAGGGAGGTGTCTTATCAGATAGTAACAGGCGGCATAGGGATATAACTAAAAGCAGCTCAAAAGCAATTCTGGCCTATTTTCCCTGTGCAATTTGGAAAATTTTCACTACTCAATCTAGGGCATTTCAAGGTTGAGGTTGCCGCACTAGGAGAGATAAAATTGATAGATCTCAAACACAGAAAATATGATCCGTATAAAATTGTGGAAAATCACTAAACCCACTGCAACCTAAAAGAATATGAACATGAACAGTCCCCTTGTGACAACATGTTCAAAGGAGCTTTAAAATATGAGGAACTGCTAGCCAGGGTTCAGAGTTTATCACCTGACTTGCAAAAAAATTTCCTAAACTTCTAGAAACGTCAGAGAAGTGGTTTGTCCAAGGTACTGCTGGGAGAAATAACAACTCTGCCTCCAGAACAAGAAAGCATACCCCCACGTTTCGAATCAGAAATAAAGGATAAAGTGAATACAAAGAAAATTCCAGAGAAGACTGAAACGTCCCCACAGAAAGCATAAGGTCAGCAGGTAGAGAACCCATACCTAGGAACAGAAAAAGGGTCTGAGACACCCCTCGTGTCTAGTAAATCAATTTCCCCTTCATCGTCAACAATTCCTGATGATACCCCCAAAACAACAGGGGAGGTAAGATCTATAGAGCTAGGTAGTCCCATCACTTCTTTGACTCCATTACAATCCAATTTTGGTTTCCCCCAGCTCGGAGCTCTATATGTTAGTGAACTTGAGCCTATCTCTAGAGAAGAGATTCCTCCATTTGATTATTTTTTCAGTAAGAAGAGGAAGGTTGTGTTGAAGCAGGAGATGCATCAAAGAGAAAATACCATGATAAAGAAACACAAAATCATAGTAGATGGGCAGAATTTGGAAGAATAATATTTCACTACCGAGGTAGCTAGCTCTATGGGAGCGTTAGCTTTTGCTAACCTTTTTAATGTTGATAATATGAAAACATGTCTGAGATAGAGAAATCTCATGATAACCAATCTACAGGGCTAATTAAGAGATAATGAGAAAAATATTAAAGAAGGAATAAAGAAAGGCCTGGACCAAGCCAGAGCTGAGGACAAGAAAAATATCCAATCCCTAAAGTCAAGCCTCAATGACATGAATGAGAAAGTGCAGTCGAGCCAAATGAAAGAAAAACTTGTAATTCAATTACAAACTAAATTAATGTCAATCGAAGGCCAGGTTATAGATCTGAAAGATTTCCAGGCCTAGTCATTGGAAGTGCATACAAAGATAGAAGTTGAACAACATAAGTTAGTTTCCAAGATAGAGATTATTTAGAATTACTTTCAAGAAGCAAGTAATTCCTTTGATAGCATTATCCTGAAGGAAAAAGAGGCTAAAGAAACAAGGGTTACTCTCTAAAAGGCAATCACATGTTCAACAAATGAAGAGACATCCAAAAATACAAAAATATTAGCCACGGAGCAAATCAGAGGTGACATCATGCTCAAGGTATGGGAAACCAACATAATTGATAACAAAATAATAGTCAAGGAAATGAAAGACGACTACGAAGAATTTTTTGATCTCTTATACAAAAGGTCATTAAATATTGGAAGAGACAATTGTACAGGGCTTCTAGGACAGATAAATATTGTAAGACATCAATTAAATTTTAAAGAGAATTTGACTGAAATCCAAATGGAAATTTCACAGCTAAGATAAATGGATGTCACCCTAATAGACAGGTTGTTAGTTAAGCCCAAATTAAAATTGCAGTCGATAAAGTTTCTAGATAAAGGAATTGAAGACCGTCTCCCAAAGATACATAGAAAGGTTTATCTATTCGAAGCGAAGGATATTCCAGAACCTCCCAAAACTTTTGCACATTTTCTGAACAAATGCATTGAATGCATTAGTTCAAAGGAAGGAGAGACTTCGACAAAGCAATAAAGTATCATTTTGAATATTTTTACTATCAAGATAACGGAAAGATAAAGAAGATCATGTAAACAGATGTAGTTTATTTTTGATAAATAGTTAGTTCCTAGAGTTTAGGGAATCACCAACTGTAAAGGATTGGTAATTTTTTATAAATGTCATTTTTCAAGACTAAGAGAAGTCCTTTTTCTAAACGAATTGTAAACGAGAAAATTTCATTTGCTAGAATTAATATGATATAGATTGAAGATTCCAGATCTGGTGAAGCGTGAGTTATGTGTTTCTCTGTCATTCCATATTTTATTTCGTATCTTTGATGAATTTTTAACAACAACTTAGTGAAATCTCTACTATGGTGATTAATTAGTTAGATTATCTAATCGTTTACAAATTTTCCTTTGTATCAACTATCAGCGGATACAAGACCTATGAACATTTTAGATTTCTAAATTATATGCTTCATTGAAGTTTTCATCTCTCTTTCTTCTATTGGCACAAAGTGAGATTCCACTTTAATTGATGCCTCACATTTGTCATACAATTATATGTTTTTCTTTCATTCCATGCACAATTTCCTTTAAATTTGACTAAGATACCAAAAACGACCTTCATTTTTGTTATATTATTTATTCAGATTTTGGAAGTTCTACTTTTAAATTCAAATGAGAAATTTGCAAACCTTAAAAATAAATCCAATATTTAAAAAAAGAAACCCTTATCCCTCATGACTGTACCAGTCACAAAACAACCTAATATAGAGCCCGATCTATTAGATCAGACAAGCATTTCTTTAAACCTTTTCAATACCATCTTATAGACATCAAGTACACGGGTTGAAATAGAATGTTCATGGGCCATGATTGAAAGGGATATTAATATCCAAGAATAGTGGGAATATAGACAAAGGCACTTAGGAAATCATCCATAAGACACCCTTCATTATAATTGATATTTATTCCTTTAGTTTTCCTTACCTTTGTGATGCCTTGACGGTATGCTTTACAACCTTAAAGTATAAACTCAGGAACAACATGACACATGCAAACTCTTATTCCTCAATCTCGGTAATCATAACGAAATCTGGGTGGCGGGTGCATATTAAGGCATGATTATATTTGCGCTATGGGAATAATGTTATTCCAGTAGCACTATTAATGACTTGGCAGAATTTTGAATTTGCAAGATTCAAATAGGCATATGAAGTGACACATCATTCAAAACCATGTTTTAAAACTCCAAACTTTAAAGAAATTATCCAAAAAGATAAAACACAAACCATAACAAGCTGAAAGAAATGATTTAAATCAAATGGAAACTGATAATGAAGTGCAGGTAGGAGGGGTTTAGGATTAAGATTTCTCACTAGATCAAAACAAAAATTAGAGACTAATAGATTGGATTCTACATAGACTCCATCCTCGTTGTAATCCATCCATCAATGACATGACAACCAATTTGTGGGTTTCAATTGGCATGGGATATGGAGATCTTAGATCGCCATTTCTATTTGGTAGCTAAAATGAACCTGCCAAATCGGAGAATACAGTGCAGACTTTTCATCCTAATCTCACTGATAGAATTTCAATAAAAAATACAGAAAACATGGGAGTCTTCCATCTCAAGATAGATTAAACGATCACAAGTGTATGAGGAAAAAAAACACACACGATCTTATATCTTCACACTATTGACACTGGACTTAAATACAATACATCCCAAAAATTCATAGGTTGAAACACGTTACACATAATAAAATAAAATAAAAAAATCACTAGCATCAAATAAAGTAACTAAACACTATCTTGTTACTGATGTGGTGGGGGCTATAAAGTCTATAACAACAGAGCCAATAGCCTAGGGAAAGTAAACAGTTCCACGGTTAATACATTCTCGTATATCATATTTACATATATAGTATTGAATAGATATATGTATAACTTTTATTTTATTATAACTGCATAGAGGCAGGTATACGCCACCATGCAACCTTGTTAAAACTTGTTTTAATTGAAATTCAAAACATTATCGAATTTTTTTTGTGGAGTTAAACTTCAGTTTCGTTTGGGAGAAAAAGGTATAACTCAGACTTAGTTTTTACTTTATCAGAGTTCAAACTCCACTTTCTCTTCTGAAGTATTCCCTAATGGATTTACTTATTAGAGGATTCCATTCACTTTATTTTAATTGAAATTCATAACCTCATCAAAATATGTTTGTGGAGTCTTTAGTTTTGTTTGGAGAGAAAAGAATAATTCAAACTTTAGCTGCTGAGACTTTAGAAAATATTTATTGCTACATATGATTGCATCTAATCGTTCTCTTGTAGCAATGCTCATGCAGAAAGTGAGCAAGGGGCCAAGGGCACGAATCTATGATTTCTTTTATGAACATGGGTCTATGTGTGGCTATCTTCAACTATACACTAATCGATAGGAAATAATTTGTTGTTTATAAAGTGGCCAAACAATTTAGGCCCTAGATTTTGAAGAACCACACAGAGGTAATAGTAATCCACCCATCTCTAATATCATTTTTTGTGCATAAACAATATGGGGAACAAATTTGAAATTGACAAACAATGATCGAGGAGTATGATAATTAGTTCAAACCTACCACTATAGATAATTAGCTCAAACCTACCACTATAGTGAGAGAAAAAAATATTTGTAAGTTACGAGCAAAAGCATTAGACCTAATTAATTCATCAAAATAATGATTGGAAAATGAGATATCTTGCTACACTAAAACAAATCTGCCATCAGTTCTCTCGATCGAATTGCATCTTAGCACCACCTATCATCCACAAACTGATGGAGAAACTAAAGACGTTAACAAGTGTTTAAAAACATATTTTTGGTGTTTTGCATCCAATTGACAAACTCAATGGGATCATTGGTTACACCTAGTTGAATGGTTGTACAACACATCTTACCATACTACCACTCAGATGAATCCCTTTCAAGTGACCTACAGGAAAAAACCACCATCGATTCTCTCATTCATGCGAGGTGTCTCCAAGGTTCCTAAGACCAACAACATTCTTAGAGTTTGCACGACCATTCTTCTTACCCTCAAATAAACTTTATTCATGGATCAGAATCGAATGGAGTAACAAGAAGAGTAGGGTCATTTAGAACATCAATTTGTTGAAGGGGACCAGGTGTTTCTTCATCTGCAACCTTATAATAAAAATTCACTCAAAGTTGAACATTGTGAGAAACTTTCCCTCAAATTTTATCGTCCTTATATAATTCTCAAGAGAGTGGGGCCCATGGGCTACCAATTAACTCTTCCTTGTCAATCTAAGCTCTATCTTGATTTTCATGCCTTGTTCTTAAACAAAGTGATTGGAACTACGTGTCAAACTCAAACTAGTCTCCCTTAATTGGATGAAGAAGGATCCATTTGGCTACATCCACAATAAGTATTGGACTAGTTTGAGCATCATCTCCGTCAACACACCATCAAGGAACTTTTAGTTTAGTTGAAGGATACACTACAAAAAGATGCCACCTAGGATCTCACTATCATTCTGCAATGATTTCTTCATCTCAAGCTTTGAGGACAAGGTTTTTTTTCAAAGGGGAGGGCATGCTAGGGACCTAACCTCCCTAACCCCTTACAATTATAATGTAAGAAGACTTAATAGAGTCTTCCTCATCTAGAAAACTCTTCCTCTAAAATTTTCTTTAGAAGATAGAATTAGTATAAATAGGAGTATAATGCATGTGACAATCTTGTCTTAATAAATATTGTAATAAAGCCTGCTCTAATAGAGGTTTCCCCTCAAACAAACAATTGAACTTAGATTTATATCAATAAAGGTATCATTGTTGGTGTTACTATTATCTCTATTTTGTTGTTCCGCTCGTATTTATCATAATATTTATATTTTTTCTGTATAATATAGTTTCTACCTTACAAAATTATTTTATCTATTGATATAAATATGTTTTGATTCATTATTATCAAACACTATTATTTTGACAAAATAGTAGTAAAATTAATCAATGATGTGGATGCAAGAAATAATGAGAATTTAAAACATGATTTATGCATATACAAAAATCCATTGTGGATATAATGAAAATTCAAATTCAAGAAAAAGTTTAACACAAAATTGTCAAAGTAATGCAAGATCATGATGAAGACTCTTTTATAAATACAATGACAAATCAAGGACAAAGAAATATAGGCCCATTACCTTTGAAAATGAAGATCATTAATTATTTTAATTTAAGGGGAATAAAACAATGTAATTTTAATATGAAATAATAACTACCAAGAAAGAAAATAAAGAATTACAACTCCCAAGAAGGAGGTCCAAGAGTTCACAAATAAATTATGAGAAAATGTATAAAGAGGAATTGATTACCTAAGAAGAGGGATTTTTGTTGTTGGCACTTTGTAAAATGTTTTATGAATTTTTATGAAAATACAAAGCTTGGATGCTAGTGATAGGTGTTGAGAATTACTTTAGGTGTTGAGAATTACTTTTTATGCTTATTTTATTTGGAAACTATATTCTTTGCTTCATTTTTTTTCACATATATACATATGTTTTTACCTTGTTTCTTGAATACTTTGTTTGTCATATATGCGTATGTTTCTACTTTGTTTCTTGAATAAGTTGTTTGTCATAGAAGCAACAACAAGAATATGTATAATTGGCCTTGTATTCAATAGTTAAGGCATGCTTTTAGCTAGGATAAATAGAATAAGACTATGCATTTACCATATGGATTTGAAAGCATTTTGTATTTTTCATTCCACCTTTTATTTTACATCATAATAGTAATGATTGCAAGACCAAAATTGTGAAAAATCACATGTATAGAAAGATAACTAAACTAACCTCCTATCTATGAATCCAACAACATATCAAACATAATAAAGCCCGTACAAATATAGAAGAATGCTTGAAAGCATAGGATAATGATCACATGTTATATGTTTTAAGAGGTACTCTTGGAATTATTATATACCAAGAGATATGTAGGAATTACTCTCATATATTGCATGTGGGATAATATAACTCTATTTTTTATCATCTCTTTATATAATATTGCTACCAAGAGAAAACTATTCCATAATAAATATGAGATATATTTTTTTTATACTCGTTTACATGATATGGTTGACAACTTCCAACATAATTCAAAAACATTATTACCTTACAAGTGTAACATTCAATTCCAGTGATAACTTTTTATACACTGACTTATTCTTTGAGGAAACTTGCCAGAAAGTGATCCTATTAAATTATGGTACATTTTGATTATGTTTTTATTATGAGTTATGTTGTGTTGAGTATTGAGATTTATATGTTATTTTCTAGATGTATATATATTGACAAGTATTATGATGAGGTTTCCTCACTGTGCACGAAACCTGACAAGTTGAGAAAGTTGATGGCATGAGCTAAATTCCTTGGACTCCTGATTGAGTCAAGGAGTGGAATTTTATTTTGGTTTGAGTACTTGATTTACATGCATATATTATTGATGATGATCTTAGTATGAGTTTCATGTATATGGATTATTGACACTATATTTTTTAGTGGATGCGGGTATGATGACGCTTGCTAATCCAACTCACATATGGAGTTAAGAGTTCATACACAAATACCATACTAATGAGGGAGAGGTGTGTCAATGTCCTTGTCACAACCTACCATCACTCTTGCCATGAACTGAATTGAAGGTTAGAAGGTTAATGCTTATCTTGTTCCGAAAGGTTCACGATGTCGCGAGGGCAGACTAAGACAATTGTTCACGAGGATTACTGAGGGGTGAGTAATAAGGTGGATACCTTATTCCTCAGCAAGCCCTTAGTCTCACACAAGGTTGACGAATGGAGTGTTGACTCCAAGTGTCTGAAACATCCAAATTAGTCAATTAATTATTAAATTAATTAATTAAACTTTGTTAGAAAAACATACAATTAATTATTAAATTATAAACTAGAAAATTAGCAAAAAGTGTAAGTCTAAGTTGTTTGACTAAATAAAACATTAAATTGGAATAACGGAAGTTAGACTTAATAAATTTAGAAAAAGGATAATAAGAATCAAAAGTTGGGTATGTGCACATGTGTGCATGAAAATAATAAAAGAGAATTTTAATTAAAAGAAAATAAAATCATGAGATAATAGGTTGTGAACATTATCCTATGTCAATCAACCACTAAATCCTAACTAAAAGAAGACTCCTAATGAAACTCAAACTAGAATTTTACTTAGGGGACACAATAAAGGAGGGATTGGGGAACTAAAGACAACTAGAAGAAAAAATATGAACAAATTGGAGAATGTGAGGGAAAATGATTAATTAAATAAATTAAAAAGGGAATTAACATGTGCAACTTGGAGAGAGTGTGACATGTGTTGTGGGTGAAAAAACTTACCCTATTGTCGGATGAATGTTATGCTACTGAATTTTTTATTTATTGACCAGTTTACTTGTGCAAACAGTGGAAGCCTCTCCTCTCTGAGCGCAATCTTGTGCTATTGAGACCTAGTTTTTCTCTGTGTGACCCCTTTGCGGCTAAGGGAGCTAAGGGGGAAGAAGAGTACCCGTAGCGTCAGCTAGGAGGTACAGTGAAGTCCTTGGATTAGTAGGAGGAAGCAAGAAGGAATGTTTTCAAATTGAAGAACATGTTCAACAACATTTTCGGTTAGGGTATTTAGAGATTGTGGTTTCCTATTGTTATTGAATAATTTATTAATTGCACTTGGATTGGTATAAAATTTTTATATTGTTTGAAGTCTCAAATTATTGAATTCATAAACAGTTATTGTTCCTGTTTTTATTGGGCTCTTGTCTCTAAAAATTTATGTTGATAAGTTTAATGATTAATAGCAATATTATGTCCGAATTTGGGGCATGAATAATTTAGTAATTGTACTTGGATTGGTATAAAATTTGTATATTGTTTAAAGTCTCAGATTATTGAATTCATACACATTTATTGTTCCTGTTTTTATTGGGCTCTTGTACCTAAAAATTTATGTTGGTAAGTTTAATGATTAATCGCAATATTATATCCGAATTTGGGGCATGTAAAAATTGGAGAGGGAAGATGGACAGAGTTAGATCAAAGGATCAACTCTGCAGCATTATTTACAGGTTATGGTAATTATAACAATGGATAACATATATGTTAATTTGAATTGTTCACTGTATATTAAGGAATGCTATGTGTATGCAATATCCTGTATGCAAAGATGTATCTTCATTTTAAAAAGAAAAACGATCAGTGCTATATTGTTTAGAATAGTTTCTCGTACAATTACTTGTACAAAAAGTAGTGGGGTTGACGTCTTACAATTTTTATTTATATATCGACCTTGTCCACCGCAATTCTGATATATATGCAGTATTTGATACTTGGATTAATTGCGGTAAAGGAAGAGTGAACACCCTCATTTTCAACGATGTTAGCGTCGGTGAATGCAATAAAAGCCAAGTATATCATTCAGCTTTATGAAATATTAGTCATTTTCATTAGCTATATGGAAATAATGGTCATCCGTTAATCACTTGCCATATGCAGAGAATCTCAAAAACATGATTTTACATTTCATTATTGTAAGAGAATAGTGTGATATTCTATTTGATGATTATGACGTAGAGTTATACTGCCACCAACCGCCGCTCCGTTTTATTGTACATGTCATCAACTTACCAACAGTGAAAATATCATGCCATTACATCAAACATCATACACAAAAGTTGAAAAGCATCTCAACTAACTTCTGAATGCTCTTCCACGTCTCGAGGTATATTCTGTAAAAGGAATCCCATTTAACTTTTTTCTGGAGTGCTGCTGCACGTCTCAAACATATATTCTTAGGTTAGTACCTGCGGAAATTGAATTAGGTCTTGCTCGTCAAAGAAATTAGGGCTTTTCTTTTGGTTCACGTAACTGACGTAACATACGCTGAGATGCCGAACGCGCAGATGGTTGACATTTTTTAATTGTGAAGGAAGGCATATTCTATTGCAAAAATTCTATTACGCACGGGGGCGGTGCATAGAAATTGTCGCAGACACAATATGCAGGTGCTCTGTGCTCCTGATTATTGCCTTTATATTCTTCATAGGGAAGCATCAGAGGGCCCTACTACATCCACCCGTTAATGTACTTCTAAGAGTTAATTTGATGTCTGAACCATTCGAGAGTGCAGTAGGGATCTCCTTTTAATTGGGTCATTACTCAACCATGGTGAGAATGATGGAATATTGCACCTCCACCGTTTAATGTACTTTCAAATATTTAATTAATTTCTGAACCATGAGAGAGTCCCAGCGCGATCGCTTTTTAATTGGGTCATTGCTCAACAATGCTGAAAATGATGGAATATTGCACTTGTAAGAATATTTACGAGAGATTCTCGGTTTATATTATTTATTTTATATCAAATCCGGAGGAATCATATTTCGGTTCAGTTTACCGTCCAACTCCAATTGCATATACGCATGTTCCAATATTCTTCCACTTTAATTTATTTCCTATAATAACCGTTGCAACGAGACCGACAGAGGTAATTGAATATGATTTTTTAGAGGCTTCCTTCCTGCAATCTGCACGTGAAATAAAAGAGAAGGTTGGTTGATATGGCACCTAACCAGGTCACGCTTCTTTGGTACTTTATCGAATTCTGCCGTAAACTTTTTTTTTGTGATTCATTGTAACTATTATTATATGCCAGTTCACAAACCTAAAAAATTATTTTTCCATGCAAATACAATGCATGTACATTCCTTGTCCGCGGATATTTTCTAAGAAGGGATGCTCCTGCTCGCCCACTTTATTAGAATAAATTGCACTCGGTTTCGACGCGACGCAAAGTACTTGATGTACAAAGTTGATTTTCCTCTGCAAAAATTAGGGTAAATGGCATTGTAAACGCAAAGTACTTTTTTTGGAGAAGAAAAATTTCACGGATTATATTAAAATACATAATTCTTATCCGTCAATAAAATTATGCAATATCCAGAAAGGATCCACACAAATTTTTTGCAGCAATTACAACAAAATTCTGAAGACAAACAAAAAGGCTTGTTACAAAAATAATCAAGGAAAATGTGTGCAGCCAATAGGAGACTGGATATGTCCTAGCTAGAGACAATAGCTGATTCTGCAAGAGCCAAGAAATTCTGGTTTGAAAGAGGAGAACCGGAGAAATGGAGTTAATAGACCTTGAGGAGTC
>ML785166.1:0-25361 GCA_009831015.1 Picea engelmannii
CGGTAAATGCAGCTTTTCTGCGTTTTCCAAAATTAGAGCTTTATTCTATTTTTCGTAGTTGAGTCTGCATGCTTTTATGCAGGACTGTAAAACCATTGTAAGATGATATATATTCTGTGAATAGTTAGACGGCTTTAATTCGAGCCCTTCCATTTCTGCACATTCTTTTCACTCCTTTCCTCGCAAGACTCACCCTTCGCACTTTATACTCTCCTTTTGATTGCCAATCTACACTGGTCTGTTGCTCGGTGTTCAAAGACTTCCATTCTTGGCTCCCTTGGCAAGCACATGCCACTCCTCACTGACCAAGCCCATCCAACCAGGCATTGGAAGCTATCCTCCTTTTCCCGGTGGAGGAGCCATCTTGTTGTGCAGCTGATTATCATTGAATATCTTTGCAAAGTCTTAACTCTGTAAAAAAAACAAAATTTAATTTAAGCGTGCATTATGCAAATCTAAAATTAATTGCAGATATCCATAGTGAGTTTCGTTTCAGTTTGGGTGTAGTTATCTTAAAAATCTATAGCAATTGAAATCAACCATACACTAGCACTATTATTGCATCTTAGTTCATTGAAAGGTCATCCTGTGAAAATGTGTGGAAGGTTATATATATATGCTTAGTGGGATTTAGAGGATAATTGTGATGATTAGTACATGGATAGTTTTTATTTTCTAAAATACAACTACTTTAATCTGATGTTTGATGACTCTACTTCACCTTATGTAGATAACAACATTGAAGACAATTAAGAACTCATTATAACTATCTAGTAGTCTAAATATTCTATGTTTTGGTTCTTTTATGGGAATATTATTCCTTCATTCTAATTGTTGGATCTTCATATTAGAATTGCTAAGTCTATATAATCCGAGCTCTAAGGGTTTTAGCATACTAAATCCATTTATGCATTCATAAATACAATTTGTATAATAGAAAATTATAATTTCAGCTGAAAAATGCCAAAACCTGAACATTTAGACAAAGCCTTGTAAATACTAGCATTCACTTTGCATATTCTCTAGTGGTATTTTTCCTTCGAGATCCATAACCAACCATTTACAACTTAGTGGATGATATTTTTGCCATTATCAATTCTACTTATTTGGACTCACATCACCATGCTAGATATCTCGAGTACAATACTCAACCATTAAGTATGTTTAGGAGCCATCAATTAGGTGTTAAAATAAGTACCTTGACATGGGGCTCAAGTTTATGGTAAAGATTCCTAGATTGTTTTAGCTTGAGTACTTCATCATGGCCATCAATACTCACATGATATCTAGGACTATTTATGAACCTCTTGGAATAAGTTTGGTGTCGAAGCCAACCATTGTACATGGTACCTTGGTTCCTTGGACTACTTTGGCATTTAGATTAGCCCCTATACATGGGAGCCTCATTTAGGGTTATAAATATCACTACATGCATTTAATGAAACAATTTTTGAAATAGGACGAAATGTTGTGATCCTCCATAGGGGTGAAATGGGGAGGAGCTAAGGGTCCATTGAAGTACAAATAGTGTAGTTATGGTGGCTCTTCAATATACAGTGGACAAGGTAGACTATGGTTATTAGTATTAAATAAGGATAACTAGTTAATTACCATGGAATAAAGGTAATGTGTCCTCAGTAAAGAAGGTCCACTAGATAGTTGGGAGGTGGTTATCCTTAGTTTTCTCTAGATAGTTATAAATACAGATGGAGTCATGTTTATGTGTGTGTATTGGATTATTTTGTATTGGATCTTAGCTCATTGAGAGACCACCCTACCTTAAGAGGAAAGTGAGGAAGAGTGGATGTTATCCATAAAAGGAATATTATAAGGTGTTTCCCTACCTTACCGGTATTTTGATAAATAAAGTTTGAGAAAATTTATGAATGTTTTGTTTGTGACACAATTTTGAGTAAGGATGATAATACAAAAAAAGATTATCTATAGAAGGAAAAATATATGTCTCTCTAAACTAAATCATAAACCACTTAGATTTGAAGTAGAAGGAAATGTATGTCTCTCTAAACTAAATCATATACAACATTTCTTGAAACAAGCTCCTAGAGTTTGATATTTAAGAGTTGATAGTTATCTTCGATAATTTGGAGTAAAAATGAACAAAAATAGTATGTGGCAAAGAAAGCTTACCAAATTTTTCTCATTTTTCTTTCTCGATATGTCTTGAGTTATATATATATTAGTTCCACCATGATCCATTAATTCATGGAAGCAATGGTGATTGACTTATTAGTTCCACCATGATCCTTTAATTCATGGAAGCAATGGTGATTGAGTTAGAGATGACTAATTCTTTATTTATTTGGTGATTGAGTTAGAGATGACTAATGCTTTATTTATTTGTCATATCTTATGCTGATATTTCTCCTACCAAAAACCCTGTAGTTAATTAAAAATAAATCACTTATTAAATTAAAGAACAATTTAGTAATCAACTAAATATGTACCGGAATAATAAAAAAGGAAACCAAATCATGCAAAGAAGAACACCTATATTTTTGGGTAGATGTTGACAAAGTGTCCTCATACAGGTAATTTTATTGATAAGGAAAAAGTGATTACAATCTTATATGAGAACTCATAATCTACTCCTTAACCTGACTTGAAGAAGGAGCTAGTTTATCTATCTGAACTCTAAACTAAAAAATAAGAGAAAAAAAAATCACATAATAACATGAGTATGATAGGTGTCCTTTACATAGAAGCTAGGTGTCCTTATCATAACAAACTAGAATAAACTAATTTCTTAAAAACATTTAATCTAGAAAATACTTAGACTATAGAACTTTAGGATTATGAGGCTAACAATTCCCCCTTTAATCCGAAAGTTCATTTTTACAAATACGAAGTTCATCTCTGAACTTAGTGAACTTTATTCTACCAAGAGGTTTGGCAAAAATATCTGAAGTTTGATTTTCAAATGGACAAAAATGAGGCTTGATGATGTCTATGACGATGAGTGATCTGATGAAGTGGTACTTGGTATCAACATGTTTAGTATTTGGATTAAATATTGAATTCTTGGACATATTTATTGCTGATTCAATGTCGATCAATAAGTTAGTTAGTGATTTATGAGTTTCACCAAGACCTTGTAAAATTCTGCGTAGCCATACAATCTCACATGTTGCTTCCCAAGATGATATGTGCTCTACCTCTGCTGAAGAATTTACCATTGTTGTCTGCTTTTTACAATTCCAAGATACTTCTGTTGAACCCATATTCATTGAATAACCTAAAGTGGATGTTTTATCATCAATCTCACATGTAAAATCAACATTTGAATATCCAACAAGTGTAAATCTTTTGTTCCTTTTGTAGTGAAGACCAAAGTATTTTGTACCTTGAATGTATCTTAGTACTCTTTTTGCTGAATTCCAGTGACTTTCCCTTGGTTCTTGCTTAAACCTTGAAAGTATACTGACTAAATATGAAAAATTTGGTTGAGTATGGTGAAATACATGAGACTTCCAACAAATTTCTTATACTTTGTACTCTTTACAAATTGCCCCCTTCAAATTTTGAAATTTTCAATTTTTTCTCCATAGGGGTAAGAGAAAGTTTACAATATTCCATGCCAAATTTCTTTAACAAATCAGTGGGATAATTAGTTTGACTAAGGAATATTTGGTTAGGATGTTGAGATACTTCAACTCCAAGATAAAAATGAAGTTTCCCTAAATCAGTGATTTTGAACCATACTTTATGTTCTTCCTCAACTTGTTTGATGTGAGCTTCATTATTTCTTGTTATGATTAAGTCATGAACATAGAGTACAAGTATCGCCATGTTCTTATCTTTCATTCAAAAATACAATGTATCATGTGAGTCACTTCATTGAAAACCTACCTTTCGTAGGTACTCATTCATTTTTGCATACCAAGCTCGAGGAGCTTATTTCAAACCATATAAATCCTTCACAAGTTTGCAAACTTTATGTTCTTTTCCTTTAGTTTCAAAACCTTCTGATTGAGTATTGAAAATATTTTCCTTTAGATCTACATTACAAAAGACACTTTTGACATCCATTTGATGTAATTTCCAACCATTATGTGCAGCCAAATTGAAAACCATTCCGATAGTATTCCATTTAGCGATGGGTGCAAACGTTTCTTCATAATAAATTCCTTCCTGTTGAGAAAAAACTTTGGAAAAATGTCTTTCTTTGTACTTGTCAATTTTACCATTAGGCTTGTACTTTACTCGATAAACCCATTTACAATCGATGGGATTAGATCATGTGAAAAATCCACTAGGTTCCAAGTCCCATTTGAACGTACTTAATCATATTCATTAATCATTGATTCCTTTCATTATTTATGTCCAACTGCTTCAACAAAAGAAGTAGGTTCAGTGGAAGCATGAGCAAAAATAGGTTCTTCTCTAGAAGATCCCCTAGTTTCTATTTTTTTCATTTCATTTCAATGAAAATCTTTGAGAAGTTGTGTGGCCCACTTTGACTTCTTATGTTTATGGGATTGAGGATATGAATCACCATTATTATTGAAAAGAGAATTTTCAAAAAATGAGGCTCTTATTTCATCTGAAATATCTGAGGTTGGAGAAGATTCTTTGGAAGATTCAATATGAGAAGATTATTTTGTTGTTTCATTATGAGATGAATCAAAAGAGATATTTGATAAAGATATGTCTTCTGGAGAAACATTTTTTTTTCAAACAAAATTGTTTGCCTTGACTTGTTCAACTTACCTTTACCCTTACTGTTTTTCTTCTCTAAACGACTAAGGATATGATTAATCTCATCTAAAATGTTACTTTTAGTTTCATCAAAATTTACATCTCTGTTGACAATGAATTTTCTATCTGAAAGCAATATATACCCTTTATTTTCATCCCAGTATCCAAGGAAGGTACACTTCATACTTCGGTTTTCTAATTTAGTCCTCTTTTTCTTAGGAACTAAAGCATAACATATTGAGCCAAAAAACCTAATATGATTTACCTTGGGTTTAAAACCATACCAAGCTTCATAAGGAGTTTGTCGAGCTAAAGCTAATGTAGGTGATTGATTTCTGAGATAAACTACAATATGGACTGCTTCAACCCAATATTTTCTCATAAACATAAACTTGATATCCCATTACTTAAACTTGATGTAAAATTTGTTTTTGTTATGCATGATGGTGAAGTTAATGTTGAGAAACTTGATAATTGGGTTAGATAGATGGAGGTATATTGTAATGTGCAACAAATAAAAGATGAGGCAACCAAAACTAGATTGGAATCAGTTCGTCTTGAAGGCACAACTCTCATTTAGTGGCAAAGTAAAATGCAACATGGAACTCAACAAGTTTGTAAGATTTTTCCATCATGACATGATTTTGTTTACGCACTTAGAAAACAATTCTATCCATTGGGATATAAGGAAAAGGTTTTAAATGAATGGAAAAGTCTTAATCTAAGAAAATGACAGTTAGTGCAGGAATACACATATGAATTTCGTAAGATGGATTTGATGTCAGATGTTCCATTAACTACACAAGAAACTTGTATCAAGTATATAGGAAATTTTATTGCTTATATTTGTAATATTGTTTTTATGTTTGGACCTAATAATCTTGATGATGTTTCTGTCCAAGCAACATACATTGAAACATGAAAAAATGGAGTGAATGTATCAGGATAATCATATTCAAAGAAGGATGGAAAAAGAAAAGGGAATGGGAAGAAAGCAAATTCAGCAACAACAAAAGAAGAGAAGCTCTCTTATAAGCATTGAAAGAAAGAAGGGCATGATGATGAGCATTGTTGGAAATTGCAGCCATAGAAGAGACCAAAGTGGTTCAAGGAGAGGAAACAGAGGCAAATAGTTGCAACATCAACATGTCCAACACACTTGGGGTATGATTCAGGTAATGAGTCTGAAATTACAACAATTGGTTTAACAGGTAAAATTGGTGATGGTTTTGATTCAACATGTAAATTGTTTCATGTAAGGTTCATAATGAAACATACTAAGATCAATACATTGATAGATAGTGGATATGAATCTAACTTAATTTTAGAGGAAGTGGTTAAGAAATTGAGATTATAAACTAAGATGGATCACAAACCTTATTCACTAATTTGGATAAGCAACAATCACAAATTTCCCATAACAAAGCAATGTATCATAAAGTTTTCAATTACATCTAAGTATGTGGATGAAGTAATATGTGATGTGGTGTTGCTAGAAACATGTGGAATGGTCTTAGCAATCCCTTATTTATATGATCACAAATAAATATTATATAGGGAACATAATCAATATCACTTAACTAAATAAGGCAATGAATATGTTGTACATGCTCATCACATAAAACAAAATCAATCTCTTATAACAATGGAACAATTAAAGAAGGCAACTTATGCAAGAAATACACCTATAATTGTGCCAAGTAAAGTAGTTGATCTTAAGCATGAACATGAAATGGTTTTAGGATGAGAATTCAATTATATTTTGCTTCAAGATAAGTTAATGTCGTGCAATCTAGTCAAACATATTGGTTCATTTACAGTCATATTTCTGATGTTATCACTGCTAATGATTTCTACATGGATGGTAGTGGATTCAGTAAGATGTGAATGATTTCAAATGGATAACAATATGATTTCAGTTTCCATGGTTATTATGCAATTGATTATGATGCGACAGATGCACAGGACAATGTTTAAAGCCAAAGGACAAGTGAGGAGGCCTATCCCACACTTGATGACTGGTTAATATCCTTTTGGAGGACAAAAAGGTCTTATTTGGGAGGAATGATCCAAATTGGATTCAATAAGGCCTAAAAATCTAAGTTCTCAGAATAAAAATAAATTAGTGGCATCACATCGGGATCGTAGAGCCGATTCCGGCCATATATGTTTTTCTACAAATGGACACTATATGCAAATGTTATGGCGATCTGAAGTTCAGGTCAAATAGAAAAAAAGTCAACATAAGAATGTCAAATTCAATGGTCAAAGTCAATGGTAAACGTCTGATGTCATCATGACATGTGGCATCACCATATGCTAACATGTGTGAGTCAAATTTGGCATTTTCAGGGATGACTTGAACTAGTACGAAAGTGACATGTGGCATTGTACAGATGGATGTTGACATGTGGGAGGGTGACACATGGTATTGTATGGATGTGACATGTGGTTGTATTGAATGATGATGTGGTAGTCGTACGAATGACACATTCTATGTGATTGGGTAGCGACATGGTAGTACGGATGATGACGTGGCACGTTCGTACGATGATGTGGAAGTCGTACGAATGACACGTGGTGGATGATGTGACAATGATGTGGAATGTATGGATTGACATGTGATATTATGTAGGATGATGTGGCAGCCTACAATAAAATCCATAGAGATATCCCACCAAATAGCAGGTGGAATCAGAAGTGGTTGTAGTGTGCGAGGATATTTGACTTTTTCTCCCTTATTGCATTGACACACATCACATTCAACCAAAGAAATATGAAAGTCCTATTCCATATCATCCTAGAAAAAAAAACATTTGAACTGGTCATAGGTTTTGGTAAGCCCAGAGTGCCCAATTGTGGGTGTAGCATGAAGCTCAGAAAGTATCGTGGATTTAATTCTTTTTTATTTACTTAAATACAAACAACCTTTGTATGGAATCTCATCATTGAGCCAAGAGTATCATGGGGAAACTGGAGAATTGGACTATAATTGTTGTATCATATGCAAACTTTTGGGATCATGTAGCCATTCCTTCTGAACAACTTGGAGCCAATCTGGTATAATGAATGAGAAAGAAAAAATGGACCCTTCATCTTCATATTTTTTGGAAAGTGCATCAACAACCACATTGTGTTTATCCTTCTTGTAAATGATATCCTAATCATATCCAAAGAGATTAGTCAGCCATTTTTGTTTCTCTGGGAGGAAAGGTGTTGTTCCAGAAAATACTTGAGGCTTTGATGATCTGTCTTAATTTGGAACCATTTCCCCAATAGATAAGGGCACCAAAGATCCACTACATGCATAATATCCAACATTTTCTTTTCATATATTGATTTTCCCAAATTACTCTTGGACATTTGTTTGTTGGTAAAGGCCAAAGGTCGACCCTCTTGCATAAGGACATTGCCAATTCCTTTCCCGAAAGCATCACATTCCAGGACAAAGCTCTATGTGAAATAAAGAAGGGCTATGACTGGAGTGGTTCACATGGCCATCTTCAAGGTTTGAAAATCCCAAGCAACTGTTGGCGTCCAAGTGAAAGAATTATTTTTAAGGAGTGCAATGAGAGGTGTCACAATCTTTGCACAATTCTTAACAAACTTGCGATAATAGCATGTTAAACCTAGAAATCCACACAAGCTCTTGAGAGTATTTGGGTGAGGCCAATATTACATAGCTTTAATATTTTTAGTATCCACCTTGACGTCGGCCTTGCCAAGAAGATGACCCAAGTACTCGACTTTCGAGGCACCAAACGCACATTTAGATTGTTTGAGAAAAAGGTTGTGTTGAGAGAGTATATTGACAACTCAATCCACATGAGCAAGATGGGTTGTCCAGGTTTTACTATAGATGAGGATATCATCAAACAAAACTAAGACAAAATGAGAGAGAAAAGGAAAGAAGACATGATTCATGAGGCTTGGGAAAGTGGAGGGAGCATTACACAAGCCAAAGGGCATGACCAAAAACTCATAGTGGCCCTGAATATCTCTAAATGCAGTTTTAGGAATGTCTGGCTCTTTCATATGGATCTGGTTGTATCCAGAACGAAGATCAAGTTTAGTAAAGAATTGGGCACCACTATATTCATCCAAGAGGTCATCAATGAGAGGAATGGGAAATTTATCTTTAATGGTGAGTTTGTTGAGGGCACGGAAGTCAGGACACATGCGCTAAGAAACTTCTTCCTTAAGGACCATGACCACAATTGAAGAGTAGGGGCTTGTACTAGGCTGGATAACACCTTCATTGAGCAGGTCTTGGTCAATTTTTTCAATTTGATTTTTTTGGGAAAAGGAGTCACGATAGGGACGGATATTGGGAGGAAGGCTTCCTGGGACAAGGGGAATGGAATAATCATAAACACCAGAAAAAGGAGGAAGTCCCTGGGGAGTGGAGAAAACCACTTGATGTTTAAAGAGAATGGATTGGAGGTGCTACGGCATAAAATGTGTCTGAGTTGCTTGTATGGAATGGAGTTGGGAAATAACACTAGAATGACCTTTTTTGAGCATCTTTTCCATGTGATGGGAACTAATGATCTCCGGGGAACCGACGATGATGACTTGGAATTTATATTGTAGGCCCTCTTTGTCAAATTGCATGGTTAATTCCTTAAAATCCATGAGAATGGGACCCAAAGTCCTTAACCATTCAACACACAAGAGAATGTCAAAACCACCCATGTCGATGGAAGACATATGAGATTTCAGGTGGCAGTCACCAATTTGGATACATACATTTTCACAACACCCTCCGCATTTCATGGACCCACCATTGGGAATCATGATTTGAAAATTATTGATTGCACAGATATAACAATTAGTTTCTTGGAAATGAGGTGATGAATACAATTATGGGTGCTTCCACTATCAACAAGAATGGAGACCTTCCTATTCTTGATGCAACCAATTAGCTTCATGGTTTGGGGAGTAGAGAAGCTAGTGAGAGCATTTAGGAAAATGACTGGTTCTACTTCGAGAGGGTTTGAGGGAGGGGTGATGTGAGTGGGTTTAGGTGACACTGACACAAGGGGAGCATCAACATCCTCTTCTAAAACATCCTCCGAGATGGCCATAAAAATATTTTGTTCCTTACACTTGTGTCCAGGAGAATATTTGTCATCACAATTATAATAAATGCCTTTGAGTTGGCATTCAACCATTTTGGCCCTGGTAAATTTATGGATATTTAGTGGAGTAAAAGGAGTGGGAGTTATTGGTTTAATGCAAGGAATAAAGGAGGGTTTTTGGTTTTGAGAAGAGACAACCTGTTGTGCTTCCTTTTCTGTTTTAGTAGCATCCACCCAACTCTCAAGCCGAGCCATGAGGACATGAGCATGAATCTCATCCTTGAGGCCATTCAGAAAAAAAACATCAGACATGCCCTCTATATGAAAATCTAGTTGCTCAAAAGAAGCTATAAAGTATTCCACTGTGCCACATTGTTTCAACTTTGTAAAACGACCTAAAGGGTCGGTGTCAGTGTCAAAACATTCATAAAGCTTTGCCACAAAGTGTGTCCAAGCCACATACCCTTGGTGGGAATTTTTTCTCCATCGCCACTATTTCCAATGTTCTTGATCTAGATGGGGAACACCATACCAGAGTTTGGCCAACTCATCCATAATGCCATCCAAAGAGAAATAATGTTTCGTTTGAGTTACCTAGCCAGTGGGATTTAATCCATCAAATTTGGTCAAATCCACACACAAAAGGCATAGATCACGCTGAAAGTGATGGGGATGAAAATTTTGGGAATGAGAAGAAGTTTCACCTTCGATATGAAACGGTGGGTCATATAAGGGAATATATGCAGGGATATGCAAATTGGCGTAGATCATCATAGCGTCAGATTAAAGATGGGTAGTAATGTCTTGTTTGAGGTCTTGTTTGAGTTCTGTGATTGAGGTGGCGATGGAGGAATGCATCTTTTGATTGATGGTGGTAGTATTGGCACTGAGTTGTTGCACTTCTTATTGGATTTATGTGAAATTAGAGTGCAAGGTAGTGAAGTGAGCTTCCAAGTCTTGGTAACGGGTTTGGGCCATGATGACGATGGAACATGAAAAGGGGCAGGTGGGATCACACAAACAAGGGGTTATGTGTGAATTGTGTCACAACGATCAGGGTGACAAGTTGGATCCAATGTGGTAAAGTCCAAATAAGGGTGTTGGTAGAGGGTCGGGTCCACAAGAAAAACAAATTGCTAAAAAATGATAGGTATAATTGAGATAAGGGTGAAGAGATCAATCCAACGAAATAGGTCTTAAACAATGGTGCTAAGTTATTGAAGAATATTGCAGTGATGAAATGCCCAAATGCTTAACAGGAAGGAATGTGTATTAATTTCACAACTCGAATTTAGGAGACACATTTATGCCGCAATAATTCTTGTATGTTATGTTTTTGTTTCTATCCCAAGGGTTAGGTATTCAAGGGTTATACATACAAGGGTTTTCCCTATGCTATAGCTCTCTAATATACATGTGGGGTCCAATAGTAGTACTCATCTCAATATCTTAGGGCACCAACTAAGGAGGCTAGACTGTTCCCTTAGCCATACTACCCGACTACCCAGGTACTAGAGAGTATTTTCCTGAGTGTTATTCTCGATGACACTATAGAATTCATGCGGTCGATCGATTTATCTATGGAGGGCTTCAAGAGATCTAGGTCGATCCGTATATAGGTGTTGTCTGATGCGCTACCACTCGAAGGGGTACCAACAGGGGTTGTAAGGGTGGCCAATAGATGTGCGCTTAAGTATCACTTATATTTCATGCGTGTATGAATCCCCGAAAACAGTTTTAAGCATGTAACGACATATCTATGTAGCTTAAAGACGTTGGAATACGTTTCTACCCTGAAAAAAATTAACCCGCAATTTTCTATCGAGGAAGGTGCTCTTATGCCACTTGTAATATTCTAGATATAAAAAGTATGCAAAACTGAAATAAATAGCTAGAAATGGCAGATGAACAACAATATAACCACAACAACACCAAAATAATACCAAAATGATACAAGAATAACACCATAAAGAGCACTTTGATTACTGAGAGCAATGTTGACTTGCCTCTTCGAGGGGGAAACCTCCAACAAAGCAGAGTTGTATTACAATAATATCCAACACAAAAGTTTTTATACCCTTGACTCCTATTTATACTAAACATGTCTATCAAAGAAACCATGTAGAGGAAGATCCTTCTAGAAGCAGAAGATTCTGTTAGGTCTTCTTACATTGGACTTATTCTTCCTTATTGCTAGGGCTTATTAATATTGACCTTTATTACATGGAAATATATTATTCTACCTACGTGAGGGGTTAGGTCCCTAACAGTATCCAAAGTCCCATGTGCAAGTACTAACTATAACGCTAAACAAAACTAAGGAGGTTGACAATAAACTCAATCCCTAGCCCCATGTCCAGGTGCTTATGTTGACACCCCATTGATGGCTCCTAAGCTTAGTGAATGGTTGAGTGTTATGCTCAAAATACCTAGCACGATGATGTAGATCCAAATAAATATAATTCATAATGTCCAAAATATCGTCCACTAAGTTATGGTTAGTTATGGATCTGGAAGAAATAATACCTCTAAAAAATATCGAAGTTGAATGCTACAACTTCTAATGAACTCTTAATTTCCCTTAATTTTTTATATATAAGGTAAAATAGAATCATCAAAAAAAAGGTTAAAGTAGCTCTCTTTTAAAAAGTAACAACTATCCATGTACCAGCATCTCTTAAAATTCTCATAATATTTACAAACTTTATTCCTCCCCTTTTATGGTCATTCTTTGGTTCCATTAACATTTAAGGTTGAAAATTTGCTATAATATAGTACATTGAATATTGATTAGAAGCATAACATATAATAAATTGCTACCTTAAATATTGATTTTGATTATAAGTATAACATAATAAATCAAAGGTCTTCAAAATCCTTATCCACTAGCATTGGTTTGGTTGCAATCTAAGTACTCTACAAAACGGTATCTACTGTACAATGTGTATAGGTTTCAATGGAAAAATGTTGGAGTAGCTGATTTTAAATTACTAACATCTTTACTTCGTACACTCACTTCCAATAGGAACTGTTCAATTTGCCCACGTAACTTCCGTTTATAAACCGGAAGGAAAATTTCAAAATTGTAGGTCCGTAAAAATCGGAACAATCATTTGCACTCGTGCAATATATTCTCCTTTCCAACGTCAATTGTTCCACACACTGATAATGGCAGACATCAAATGTTGACATCCTTGATTAATATTTTGGTGAGCAAATTATTATTTGTCTTATTAAGATATTATTATTTGTCTTATTAACATGGTATCAATGTGCTTACTCTGTTTGTGCTTACTCTGTTTGTGCTTACTCTGCTTGTGAAAGACCTTGTATCAATGTGCTTACTCTGTTTGTGAAAGACGTGATTCTTTGACAGTGCAATGGTAGATTTATTGTCACAAACAATTTGCATTGCATCATTCTGGTCATGCAACAATTCATTTAAGACCCTTCTCATCCACACAGCTTGACATGCAGCTGCAACTATTGCAACATACTCTGATTTAGTAAAAGATAGAGTCACAATGGGTTGTTTCTTTGATGCCCATGCCACTGCTCCAGATCTAAGATTGAACACATACCCATATGTGCTTTTCCTGTCATCAATGGAACCTACAAAATCACTATCATTATATCCGATCAGCTCAAAGTTCAGGTTTGATGTGTATCGAATACCAAAGTCAGTGGTTCCAGCAACATATCTTAGGATCCTCTTTCTTGTTTGCCAATGAGTACTCTTCGGAGTCTCCATGAATTTGGAAATCAAACTTATAGCAAACATAATATCAGGTCTGGTTGTTGTTAAGTACATAAGGCTTCCAACCATCCTCTTATATAGAGTTGAATCAACATATGATCCTTCATCATACTTGCTCAGTTTAATACCAGTTTCCATAGGTGTTGCAGCTGGTTTACAATTCAACATTCTAAACCTTTTCATCACTTCATTTGCATAGTTACAAACAAACAATCAAAATTTTACCTTTCTGGTTTACCTTTGTATACAGAGTTGGTTCACTTGGACTTCTGTTGAATCCAACGTTGATTAGGTACTCATCAATCCTCCTATACCAAACAATCCATATAAAGCCTTCCTTAACTTGTAAACTTTATCTCTATGCTTATCAATCTCATAACCTGGAGGTTGTCTTACATAAACCTCTTCTTCCAAATATCCATTTAAGAATGTAGACTTAATGTCCATCTGATGCATGATCCATATATTCTGAGCTGCAATAGCTAAGACCATCCTCACAGTGTCAATTCTTGCTACAGGAGAAAATGTTTCATTGTAATCAATACCAGGAACTTGTTGACTAAACCCCTAAGCTACAAGTCTTGCCTTGTACTTCTCAAATTCACCATCTGCATTCAACTTAGTCTTATAAACCCACTTAGCACCAATATTGTTCTTAGCTTCAGGTAAATCTACAAGATCCCAAGTTTCATTTATTTCAATGGAATCAATTTCTTCATCCATTTCTTTTATCTAGACATCCTCTTTAGCAGCTTCATCAAAACTTACAAGATCACATGCCATTAATGAAAAATTTGAAATCTGATCTACTTCTTCATTCTGATCATACAATTCTCTTAAGCTTCTAGTCTTTTGTCCTTTAAATCTGTCTCTTAATGAAGCTAAAGTGGGATTTGATTCACTACTTACCTGTGAATCTGTTTGATGTCCATCATGTCAAGATGGCTCACAACGCTCATGAGTTCTAGGCGTTCTAAATTGAGATGGGATGGAATCTTGTGCTTGCCTTGTTGGACTTCTTGTTGCAGGCATATGTGCATGTGGAACCATATGTCCATCTCCTTCAGCCTACTCAGCTCCATCATCAGCTTCACGGGGTAACACAACTCCCTCTGAAATTCATTTGTCAATACTTCCATCCCAGGCTTCATCTTCTTTAGATTGAACATCTCTGTTGATTACATATTTCTAGGTGATGGGATTGTAGAGTTTATATGCCTTAGACTCTTCACTGTATCCAACATCTCTCGCTTCTGTCATCCAACTTCCTCCTCATTTATGTAGGTACATGCACAAATGCAACAGATCCAAAAAATTTGAAATGAGAAACATTGCATGGCTTACCATCCCATGCTTCTTGAGGTACATGATCCCTCAGGGTCTTGGTCGGACTTCTATTCAAGACAAAAATAGAGCAAAGAACCGCATTTCCCCAATATTCATTTGAAATATGTTTTTCTTTCAACATGCTTCGAGCCATGTCCATGATGGTCTGATTCTTCCTTTCAGCCACTACATTCTGCTGTGGAGTATATCTAGCAGTAAACTGCCTTTTAATTCCATGAAAATCACAAAATTCAATAAATTTATTAAATTTGTATTCACCTCCTCTATCAGGCCTTAAAATTTTAATGGTTTGACCACTCTCATTCTCAACCATAGACTTAAATTTCTTAAAAACATCAAAAGCTTCAGATTTCTGTTTAAACAAATACAACGAAGTCTTCCTACAAAAATCATCAATAAAAGTCATAAAATAAACACAACCATTAAAAAAAGGTGTTTGCATAGGTCCACATAAATCTGTGTGAACGATTTCTAATGGAGCTTTTTCTCTGTAGGAAACACTTGAAACAATTTTTTCTCTGTGATGCTTCCCAAGTATACAGCTCTCACAAGAGCTTGCAGGTTGTTGAATACATGGAAACCCCTTTACCATCTGATTCTTCTATAACATATCTAAGCCAAAAAAATGTAAATGACCATATCTCAAATGACATAACCAATATTCATCTAAACTTCCAGCCTTATAGGCATTCAAAGAACCACTTAAATTATTTCTCATAACAAGTGGAAACATTCTATTCTTTGTCATCTCTACTCTTGCAATCAATTGTTTTCTAGGTAATTTATCATAGATAGTACATACCTTCTTGTTGAAGAACACTCTATACTTTTTCTCCAACAACTATCCAACACTGATAAGATTGAATTTTAAACCAGGCACAAAGTAAACATCATCAATATTTCATAATGATATTTGCCGATTCGGGAAATGCAAATAGGATGTGGGCCCAAGCAAGTTGGAGTTCGGGGTTTTATAACCCTCGATGCAAAAACAAAAATAAAATTATAATTGTCGAATCGCGAAATGGTTTCAGCACTTACGAACACCTAACACAAAAATCAAAACAATTATTGTCGAAATGCGAAACGAGACTTGTTTGAATTTGGGGTTCGGCATTTACTAATACCCAACGTAAAAACAAAACAACTACACTCGAAATGCGAAATGTGATCACGCTTTGGGCCCACAACTTTGGGTTTGGATTTTTTGGAAACACAATAACTCCGCACACTTCTAAACAAATAAACTCCAAATATATTTGGGACCAAGAATCTGTAAAATCAAATAATTACTGCATTACTGCGTTAAATCAAATTGAAATCAATAAATCATACAAGTTTACAAACTTAGTAAAAACAGAGTGTAAATAGAGAGAACATCTCCGAATACAAATAACAAATTATCTTCAAAATGTTTTCAAGCCATGTCTATCTAAAATTACAATTTTGACTCTGGTATTTAAAACACTAACAAAACGCCCGTTCGATCTTCTAAAAGGGTTAATCAATGGAGATGATGTTGTGTTGTTGCCTTCAACCCACCAATTCACCATTTGCACAAGGGCGGTGAAATGATTACGTTCTGACAAATCCAAAACACAGTTAGAGGAATTGTGCTCAGCAGTGATGACTAGCAGGGTGACATTATGGCCCGAGTATAGTTTGCATTCTATTAATGTATCTTCAGCGTCTGTACGAGAGCAAGTGCAGCATAAAGGAGAAGTACCATTTTTTCAGAGAGGTCAAGATATTTTGGTGAAAACAATGATTAAATCACCCATCCCTTGCCAATTAGCCTTCTAATTCATAGACCAATTATCCATTAGATAAATTGATTTAAAAATAACACCAAAATAAATAAATAAATTATTTTCCAAAGTTAAACTTCAGAATATTACTAAATTTTTTTAATGTCTAAACTAATAGCAAGTCAATGCTAACCTAATGCTATATACCCGAGCTTCCGTAGGTATAATGTTAAGTAAAAAGTCATTTCTATTACATTTAGTAAATTACATCAAATATTAATATGTTTGTTGTTTTCTTTCCACAGAAATTTCACATTATATTTATATAAAAATATAAGTTGTTCTCTTAACAGTGATACAGTAGATAATCTTGAATTTTCATGAATTGTTCCCAACAAAATTTCAGAGAGATTATCTAAATCATCTCTAAAAAGTCATAAATGAACATTTATCAAAAAATGAAGAACTACCCAATAACATTAAAACTATGATAACACTCCCTATTGTCATCTAATATAGTTTTAAAGACAAAGTGGGGCCCTCGTGGCTGTCTTCCCATAGATTGTATGATATGTTCCATGGTTGTTTTTGAAGAGCCTATTTTGATAAAAAGTCATCCTCTTAGTTATCTTCTCTGAAAATATGGGAAAAGAATATAGTCCTGAAGAGCTTGATGAGATCTGAAATCCTATCCTTCCAACAATCTAATGTGACAACCTATAAAGTGCCTTCCCTGTTGACCCAATCAATGACTATTTTAGAGTCTCCAAGTACTACTAAATCTGTGATTGAAAGCTGAGATGCCAGTGTTAATGAAGCCCAAACCCCCGAAAGTTCATCCCTTGTATTTACTCCTTGACCACAATTTAAAGACCATTTGTAGGTTAAAAGTTCATTGATCTTTATCACCCCACCTGCACCACTTTGATGGCCATTTTGTTGGGCTGCCCCATCCAACCACTCAATAATTTTATGTTCACTTAGAGCATAACATGTGGTTCTGGGGATTTGAACTTTTTCCTTTTGTTTGGATCTGCCCACAACTCCTAAATATTGGTAAACCACCTTCCGTATGGAGGGATTCTCAGACTTGAAGATGGTTTTGTTTCATTCTAACGAGATATACTAGCAAATATAGGCTGGAAAGGTTGGATATTAAATATTATGAACATTCCAATTTTCAAAGCACACTCATTCACCGATGAACAATTCCACCATGAAGAGAGAGTTGCAACCTTTTTAATTCTATCCCACAGTGTAATGGTGAATGGACAATTTACCAACAGTCTATCGATTGTTGTTGAGTAGGTGGCAATAACCTAGCCCAACCCATCCTTTATTTTGAAGGTTTTTCCAAGTGAGAATTGTGTTTTCCACTGCAAGGAAAAGAGAGAGTTTACTTTTTTGTGGACAGACCCATAACCATAGTTTTTTGCTAGAGCTTCCAATTATTTTTTTCCAAAGTTTTGTAGCTATGGAATTACATACATTTTTATCTATAAGATTACTCGAGTGGTCACCTCCTGTCCTCTTTAACTCATCCGGTCTATCCATTAGTTGTATCCCTGATCCAATGTAATGTCCCCACTTTGGGACATCATCACAGTGCAGAGGTTTATGATGACCAAAGTAGCCAGATGGATGTCATAGCGAGTAGAGGGTTATTGAGAGGCATTGTGAGGTCCATCTTGCATTGCTCATCATATTCTATCATTATGAGCCATTCTGCACAGGTTGGATTTGGTTCGATTGCATTTTGGCGATTTTCGTGATTTTGACTATTTTGAGCTATAAGCTAATTGAATTCATTGAAGAGGTCATTTTGGGCACATTACTTGGAGGAACCTCTCAGTGTAATATCTCATTGGACTTGGGAGAAGCAACACTATAGGATGGGATGGTGAGAAGTGACATTCAATGTCCAGGGAAGCCACAAGGAGAGATAAGGTGTTTTTCAGAGGTAAAAAGGTTAATTAATTAATTAAAGTGATTTAATTAATTAATTAAATATTAATAAAATGAAAGTCACTTTGGAGGGACAAGGAGAGAAAAAATTATAAAGGAAAGGCAAGGGCCTCTTCTCATTCATTCATGTATGATCATGTTTTCATATCTGGCTTCTAGCTAGTAAGCCCAGCATTGGGGGTTTTGAGGGTTTTGACTTAACAAACCCTAGAGGATGATTCGGTGGTGAAAGATTCCACCTAGCTTGTCCCAAGCTTGGTCTCGGAGATGCAATATTCTCCCACACCATTCTAGTTCCATATCTACTGGAGGATTCCACATCAGTTACTTGTGCATATAGAGAGAGGGCAGACCAATTGGGGTTTTCCAGGAAGGTGGGGCACACCATTCTTGCAGAGAGATTCATTGTAGGTGATTGGGAGGGCTTTTGGAGATTCTATCACCTGGGTATTCATTGTAGGGCTTTGGACATCAGATCTAGTCCATTCTTGAGGAGTTACCACAGTTAGATCATTATCTACAGGTTCAGATGGCTTTGGGAGAGAGAGGATGATTTGGTGATTCAATGATTTGTAGATCTAGGCGGTTATACCTCATATCTGACCTTTAAACTTATTATAGGGGTTTGTGATTGCCTGATCTATCATTTTGGAGAGTTTAAGGAGGTTTGGAGGGCTCATTCACCTAGGATGAATTATCCAGGGTTTCAGGCATCTAGGGGGGTGCACCATTCAGTGGAGGAGTTTCGATCCACAGTGTTTGAGAGTGAATTTGGAAATTTGGTCACCTGGGTTTTCCTTACAGTTGACCGATCTATCAGTTGGCATATTTCTTAGGGTGATTGGACACTTTTGGCAGTAGGGACGAATTGTTGAGGAGCTTCAACTATCCAGCAGGGCGTGGCACCTTCCTGCTAGGGGGTTTAGCATTCTTACGACCTAGATCTACTTGTATTCAATATTAATTGTACATTGAGCCTTTGGAGGATTATTGTAGTCTTCTATTGGAGCATTTTGTAGCAGCTCTATTGTCTATCTTCTTGGCCATCTATTGAGTATTCAAGATCAGTATCTTCATTGTAGCAGGTTTCTCTATTTCATGAATAAAAGCAGTTTTGAGATGTTTTTTCTTGTCTATCATATTGCGTATGGTTGAGGTATGTTCCATGGTTGTATCTTCTGGTTATTTGTTGCAACACACATATAAACACATCAATAAAACCCCAAATGTAACTGTAAGCAAAGTGTTTGACAAAATACCAAAACCAGAAAAAGATTTTAAAGACACCCAAAATCGTGATGATCTTTGCATAATGGCTTGGGATCATTACAGTGGTATCAGAGCTTAGACTCTTGCCAGCCTGAGGGATCTTCCATAAGGAAATATGGGGTCTATAGATTTTGTTAGAGAAGCAGTGAGTTTTGAAAGGGAATATCATGCACTTTGTGAGAGTCTTGGGCTTCTAATAACACTCCAAAAGTTTATATCCATGAAAAATCCCAGTTGGAGCCAAGATGAGGTGACATATTGGACCAGCATAGTAGAGGGAAACAAAGCTAGAGCAACTAGATGGAAGGAAGCACAGAGAAACCCCGCACCCATTAGGAGCACGCAACTTTTCTACAATTGCAAGGTGCCTTGGGAACTAGATCATAGGTGTAGGCATAAGGGTAAGAATCATATCATTGAGGTGCATTATGATAGTGATGATGAGGATTTGAAGCAGTCCGATGATGATAGTGACTCTTGCAAAGAGGCTAGTGATAGTGACTTTTTCACAGAGGCTGATGATTCTAGCATGCTTGAGGAGGATGATGACTCTTGTATAGTGGATAGACAGTTGGGAGGACCAGATGATAGTACTGGTACTTCAGTAGGCATATCACATGGTTTTGATGACCTTATGCCCCAACAGAGTGGTGACACTAGTGAGGAATCACATGTGTTATCACCTACAAATGACGAACCTCCTATGGTGGCTGTGACACATTTGTCGTCTTTTCAGACATCCATGATAGCCACGTCACAGGAGGATACCAGTGGCATGTTAGATATGATGGAGGAGCCTTGTGTGAGGGACATACACCATAGATGCATAGATCCACAGATCTAGGAGGATACACAGGACATGCAGGTATTTGATCCTACACTTACAGATCAACATGAGAAGATTGAGTCACATCTTTTAGAGAATCCATTAGTTGAGCAGATTGTGGAGACTAATAGGGTGATGGAGAACTTACTTCCAGGATTGGCCTGCATTGATGAGGATGCACTCTTCAGCAGTCAGGATGACCATAGCACGTGTCTGGATACATCTACATGGGATCCAGGTGCATATGATAGTAACAGGGTGAGTGCACAGGAGGATATGACTGCTCATACAGGATACAATGTGATGCGGAGGGAGATAACACCTACTGATGGAGTGCGGTGGCAGACAGGAGGACCCAGCAACACAGTAGACAGTGGGTAGTTCAACATGTTATCTTATGCAAAGAGTGTTTTTGGGGACTCCAGAGTTGATACTAGCAGGAGTGACAGTAGCGGTGAGGGATATGAGGTGGAACCTCAACATAACCATGATCACGAGCCACACCACTTAGAAACACAGTTGAGAGTCAGTGAGGATATGATCATGGCAGCCACCAAGCATAGTGATGACCTGCATGCATTGATGGCAGATTTTTGCTGGAGAGCATCAGTGGCACATGGTAGTTCAGATGAGGGAATTACCATGGATGATTTTCATACTCTCAAGGAGAGAGTATATGTGATGAGGATCGACTACCAACAGTTGTTTACTGACAGGGACTACCTATTGAGGATTGGTGAGATGTATCATGAGGCTCTGAGGGAGCAAGAGTTGGAGATGGACCGACTCACTCGGGAGTTGGAGAGCACTCGAGGATTCTTGAGAGGCACACAGACAACCCTTCAATAATCAGAGTCTAGATCAGATGAGTCACTTGAGGAGATTCGTCAGAGACCCGCTTCATCTGTCTTAGTGGACACTCAGATGTATCAATCAGTCACATTGATAGAGGATGTTGGTGATCTAGCAGAGGAGCAACAATTGATGGAGAACACTTCCATTTTTGTTCTGAGAGCAGTTGACCTCCATGTAGAGGTTGATCCAACAGTATGCCCAGGATCTATGATGCAGCATGAGTCTATGGGAGACGACATGAGTATGTTGGAGCATATGGTGATGAGTGATAGCTCACAGGTACATTCCAACATGTATGGCGGGATTTAGAGGGGTGTACTACCTTGTAGAGAGGAGACACACTTAGGGGAGCATGCAGATGCCACTCCTTTGCAACAGCATATGGTTATGAGATCTCACCTTCACCATTTCATTAGTTGCATGGGTGATGGGAGATGAAGATTGGTATGCCAATAGTTGGAGGAGTTACTTTTGGTTGTACATGATCGTTGGGGCTTTGTGATTGCTACAGGTGAGCAATTATCAGGGGTACAAGTAGACATGCTCTTGGTCGAGTCCCTGGGATTGATCGAGGAAGGTGGTATTTTTCATCCCTAGAGTCAGCTACAAACATCTATGTTACCTTTTCTCGATAATTTTATCATGGAAAACAACATGAGCTGAGATAGGCACTGGAAGATGGCATGGGGAGTGCCTAGGCCGAGGCCACCTGACATGAGTATCTTTGTGGCATCCAGTCGGATAGAGATGGATCATCATTGGCAACCAGTTGAGACTTAGTGTGCCATAGAGAGAATCATGGGCCAGGTCATAGTAGATGAGCACATAGGGCTTCTGACAGTGATCAGTCTCACACACGAACAATTAGAGGAGATTGGAAGTGACAAACTTCCAAGTTTTCCATGGGACCTGGGAGTCCATTTTGTTAGCAGGTTGTTCATGTTGACCCAGGTTGCGCTAGGGAGCTACACACTCCACCTTGGTTTCATTTGGAGTGGGCCTACAGGTACTTGTCCTATGGGGTGAGACCTTTTATTTTGCTTGATCATCATGATAGGGCATGGAGATGTTTGGATAGGTACGTTTTCTATAGAGGTGTCTTCACTGATATAGTTTCTAGACAATAGGTCCAATGGTCATAGGTATTTCAGCTGGAGGAATCAGGAGAGGAGGATTCAGAATGCATGTAGGAGGCAGACAGTCATGGTCAGAGTAGTACAGGGCCAACAGGGTGATCTTTGACATAGGTTAGCATGGGACCCAGGGATTGCAGGACTGGTCATTTCGTCGACTGACAGGGGAGAGTGGACCATTGCAGGGGAAAGTTATTCTAATTTTCCATTGAGCTTCAGTGTCGAGAGGAGTGCATTGCTTGCGGGTGTCTCACGGAGGTCTGATAGCACCACGTTCAGGCATCAACATGAGCAACTGATGGAGGCCGTATGGATCTTGGAAGAGACTTGAAGGATGGATTCATTCTGAGATGAAACCATGTGTCTTATGTAGGAGATCCTCAGAGTTTATGTATTTTAGGGTTATGCTTCCGAGAGGCTAGCAATCCATGACTTGATATGGGACCTAGGGAGCAAAGTGCATGAGTATTCATCTTCGGATGGGTTCTACTATGTATCCCACATGTGGACATAGGATCTTGGTATTTTATTTTAGGGGATTCGGTTATTGCTTGAGGACATGCAATTTTCTAGCAGGGAGGACTGTAATGTCCCCACTTTGGGACATCATCACATTGTAGAGGTTTATGATGACCAGAGTAGCCAAATAGATGTTATAGCAAGTACAATGGTTATTGAGAGGCATTGTGGGGTCCATCTTGCATTTCTCATCATATTCCATCATTATGAGCCATTCCGCAGAGGTTGGCTTTGGTTCCATTGCATTGCAATGATTTCTGTGATTTTGACTATTTTGAGCTATAAGCTAATTGAATTCACTGAAGAGGTCATTTTGGGCACATTTCTTGGAGGAACCTCTCAGTCTAATAGATCATTGGAATCAAGAGAAGCAACACTATATGATGGGATGGCGAGAAGTGACTTTCAATGGCCAGGGAAGCCACAAGGAGAGATAAGATATTTTTCAGAGATAAAAAGGTTAATTAATTAATTAAAATAATTTAATTAATTAAATAAATATTAATAAAATGAAAGTGACTTTGGAGGGACAAGGAGAGAAAAAAGTATAAAGGAAAGGCAAGGGCCTCTTCTCATTCATTCATGTATGATCATATTTTCATATCTGGCTTCGAGCTAGTAAGCCCAACATTCAGGTTTTTGAGGGTTTTAACTTAACAAACCCTAAAGGACGATTCAATGGTGAAAGATTCCACCTAGCTTGTCCCAAGCTTGGTCTTGGAGATGCAATACGCTCCCACACCATTCTAGTTCCATATCTACTGAGTTGTAAGAGGATTCCACATTAGTTACTTGTGTAGATAGAGAGAGGGCACACCAGTTGGGGGTTTCTAGCAAAGGAGGGCACACCATTATTGGAGAGAGATTCATTGCAGGTGATTGGGAGAGCTTTTGAAGATTCTATCACCTGGGTATTCATTGTAGGGCTTTGGACATTAGATCTAGTCCATTCTTCAGGAGTTACCACGACTAGATCATCATCTACATGTTGGGACGACTTTGGGAGAGAGAGGACGATTTGGTGATTCAGTGATTTGCAGATCTAGGAGGCTATACCTCATATCTCACCTTAAAACTTCTTCCAGGGGTTTGTGGTTACCCGATCTATCATTTTTGAGAGTTTCAGGAGGTTTGGAGGCCTCATTCACCCAGGCTGAATTATCTAGGGTTTCAGGCATCCACGGGGATGCACCACTCAGTGGAAGAGTTCAGATCCACAGGGTTTGAGAGTGACTTTGGAGATTTGGGCACTTGGGTTGTCCTTACAGTTTCCCATTCTATCAATTGGCATATTTCTTGGGGTGATTGCACACTTTTGGCAGCAGGGCGGAATTGTTGAGGATCTTTAGCTATCCAGCAAGGCATGGCACCTTCCTGCTAGGGGTTTAGCATTCTTATGGCCCAGATCTACTTGTATTCAATATTCATTGTATATCCATCCTTTGGAGGCTTATTGTAGTATTATATTGAAGCATTTTGTAGTAGCTCTATTGTTTATCTTGTTGGCCATCTATTGAGCATTCGAGATCAGCATCTTCATTGTAGCAGGTTTCTCTATTTCATGAATAAAAGAAGTTTTGAGATGTTTTGTCTTATCTATCATACTATGTATGGTTGAGGTATGTTCCATGGTTGTATCTTATTTTTATTTGTTGCAACACACATATAAACACATCAGTAAAACCCTAAATGTAACTGTAAGCAAAGTGTTTGACAAAATACCACAACCAAAAAAAGATTTTAAAGACACCCAAAACCATGATGATCCTGGCATAATGGCTTGGGATCATTACATCCAATCAATGCTCTTCTAAAACTATTCCATTATGTAGCTAATTCACCTTCCCTCTTCACTATCTAACCATATTGAGCAGATCGTACCTCAACGCAAATGTCGACTAGCCTGATAAAGGTAATGAACATATCTTTGGTTGGGAGATAAAGGTAATGTTACTTTCTTTAATGACCTTACTCAGGGATAGTAGAAATTGTAAAATTAGAGCCCTTTGAGCCTAGTTAAATCACATTTTTTTAACAATTAAAAAGGATCGATGATAATCTTTGTAATTCAAAAATTGGAAATTTGAAAAATTGTAAAATTATAGCCCTTTGAGTCTAGTTAAATCACATTTTTTTAACAATTAA
>ML785166.1:25461-62617 GCA_009831015.1 Picea engelmannii
AAATTAAAAATAATGTTACAACAATATTCTTTATGATGACATAGTTCCACATAAGTATTTTCCGATAATTTTCATAATACATATTTTGACATAAATTAGAAATAAATTAAATTTTTAAATGTATAAAGTGAGGGGTATTACAACTACTCAGTGGGTAAATTAATCTCGCATTTTAATGAATATAAGAATATTTATCAAAATATTTACATTTCTTTAAAATATAAGATCCTTTTTTTTGAAATATCTTTTTTTGGAATAGAAATTTTTTTCCACCATGAAGGGAACTTCCCTTCCCTCTCCACTCAACATGAGAGAGTTGAGCATGTAGTCAGTTATTTCTATTGTAATTTTCACTTTCTAGTTAAGTTGAGAAAGGTGCTCATGAATAAGTGTTGGTATGTCAGTTTGCATCATTATGTTGTTTTGTAAACAATCCGAGCTAGTCTAGTTGAGGAGGTAACTTCATAAATAATAATTAATATGTAAGTCATGCTAGTCAGTTGCTAAGTAAACAACCCTGGCTAGTCTAGTTAAGTAGGTCTCTTTAAAAGTAAAGAAACACCCTCCTTTGTAACTACAAATAAGGTAGAGGAAAAATTCACCCTCCATAATATTAAAGGTTTCCCCTCTCTTCTAGAATAGATTGATGGTAATTTTTGACTTATCATTTTTTCTCTTCATGCGTGTTGTGTGTTTCTCTCGTGTGTGTTCGGTGCTACTTCATTTTTCTAATGTGCCTTGTTGTTCTAAGCATGTTTTTTATATCTAAGTTGCATATAAATTGGTATCTGAAGAACCAGAATGAATGACTCTCCATTTTCCATTGAGGTTGTACTTAAACAAGGATATCACCCAATGGACTACAATTCAGAGATTCTTTCCAAGGCCAAGGTCAAGTACTATACTTATGACAAGTAATTATATATTTTAGTGCAAGCGTTGAAGCAATGGACCCAATATATTTTGGCCAAAGAAACCATTTTTCATATAGATCATCATCCCCTAATATTTATTAATTCGCATAGTAAAATGCAGGAACAAAGCCCTCTAAAGTGGGAAGCATACATTCAACAAATTCTGATTATCATCAAGTACAAAAAAGGGATCACTAACAAGATCGAGGACTTTTTAAGTAGACCACCTACTTAGGTTATGTACATTTTAGAGGTATGTTATGCAACCTATGATTCTTGGAAGGATGTGCATGCAACAAATCCATGCTTTAGTGAGATTGGGGCAACATTGTAGAAACTGACATTCATCAATGAAATTCCCTTTTTGGATTACACCATCTGTTATGGCTGGCTTTAATTATTGAACCAGCTGTGTGTGCCACAGTCCAAGGATCATCTTATCCTGATCAAGGAGGCCCATGCCTCTTCGTGTAAAGGCTATTTCGATAAAACTAAGACCATTATCAACCTCCAATGCCACTTCTGTTTTCTCACTCTTCCTAAACATATGGATAAATTCATTTGTGTCTGGTCACTCTATTCCTAAAGTAATTCTTATGATTGCATGCATGATATCTATCAACCTTTACTAGTACCATCCTTTCCATGGGAATTTATTTCCATGGAATTTTTTAGTGTTCTTCCTCCAACTCTCCATAAAAATAATGTTATTTGGGTCATAGTCTCTCATTTTTATAATATGACGCTCTTTCTCCCCTTCCATAAAACTATGTGTGCTAATTACCCTGCCCATCTTTTTTTCGAACATATTTGGAAACACTTTCGACTGCCAATAAAATTATTTTTGAAAGGGACTCTCCCTTCCTCATCACTTTTTAGTGCTCTCTCTAGTCATTGTTGGGTTGTAATATTCATTTTTCTAGTGTATTTCACCCCCAAACTGACGGAAAAACAATTTTTTTCAATCATACCCTCATCCACTACCTTCGAAGCTACTTTGCAAACGTGAAACAATGGGATTCATATATGCATATGAATGATGTTTGAACGCATTGGAAAGAATGCATATTGTCTAGTCTTGTCAGTATAGTTAGGCATACATCATGTGTTGAATGTAAATTAGTCTTGTTAGTATAGCTGGGCATACATGATGTGTTGAACGTGAATAATTTTAAGTTGTTTGATCCCCCTCTCCTCAAAGAAGAAGTCATAGTGCAACATCTAGTGGACATTATTCCATATTTCCACCTTTCACTACTCTCTAATCAAAATATTGACACACAGTCTAGGACAACTCGCAAGCAAAAACATCTTTCATATCAAGTCGGTAAAAACAAGAAAACTTTAGCTCAGGCCAAATGGATGTCCATCAATACTGTGAAGTGCAAATTTCCTCATTTGCTAGCGGAAGAAGGGATTTTTCTCGGTCGAAACAGGGAGGAGTTGGTCCACTAGCAAGGGAATATTCCTTCCTTTCCCACTTGGCATGAGATATTTTATCATGTAGTCAATTATTTATATTGTAATATGCCCTTGCTAGTTTTTTAACAAGGCGCTCCTAAATAAGTTCTTGTATGTCAGTTTTTGTTGGCCAATTGTTTTGTAAAAAACCCTTGTAGGTCTAGTTGAGTATCGAATTTCATAAATGATAATTAGGATGTCATTCATGTTAGTTAATTTTTGGGTAAACAACCCTCATCATTCTGGTATAGAAGGGCACTTCATAAATAAAGAAACACCTTCCTTTGTAACTGTAAATAAGGTAGAGGAAAAAGTACCCTACATAATATTAAAGGATGCTCCTCTTTTCTGGAATAGAATGATGGTAATTTGTTTTTATCATTTGTTCTCTTCTTTCTCTTCATTCTTGTTATATGTTTCTCTCCTCTTTTGGCAATGCTTTTGAATTTTTCTAATTCTCTCTGTTGTTGTGTATGTGTTGATGAGATTTGAGTTGTAGATCATTTTTAAAATGCTTTACAATATCACATCATTTTTTTGGAAATTATTAATTTTAATATCAAACCATTTCTTAAAATATTTGCATTACATATGAGCAAATGATAAATGAGATATCTATTGAACATAAAATAAATTACATATGAGCAAATGATAAATGAGATATCTATTGAACATAAAATAAATAAAAAGAACGGATAAATTAAAAAATTAGTATTTATTCTGAAATCAAGATGTAATGTCATGATAATAATAATGAAAAAATTGATAATGTATAAAGAAACAAGTAAATTTCGTTGTGCGTGCATTGGTTCAAGTGACAATAACTTGGTAGTCAAACGTAAAAAAATAGCAGCATAGCAACCATATAAATAAATATCAAAATATGAGTATATTTATTAACACAACATAAATTAAATAATAATTAAATCTTTCATAAAAATTACTATAAATAATATATAAAATAACATATATTAATTAATTTAATTCTCCATAATATTTAAACTTTAATTTAATTCTTCATAATAGTTAAACTTTAACAATAAAACCATTAAGATTCCATAGACTAAACCTAAATAACATCTATTGAATAAAAAAAACACAATTATATCTTAAAGACTCAATTTCATGAAACTTTTTAGTCTTCACAACTATACATCATCTATTGAATAAAAAAAACACAATTATACCTTAAAGACTCAATTTCATGAAACTTTTTAGTCTTCACAACTATACATTTTGGATATGAAATTGTCTTCTTTACAAATATATTTACAAATATATTCTCAACAGATAAATATTTTTTTTCATTTGAACTCAAATAAATATTTTTTTTTCATTTGAACTCATATACTTTATATATATTAGAACTTTAATAACCTTTAATCCATATATCTATGCTCTAATATGAAATCATCTCCTCAATATATTTCAAGAAATTCTCATTTGAGAAAAATATTGAATGTAAACCTAAGAAATATATGCTATACTTGATTTGAAAGTAGTTTGAATATATTTTGAACAAAATGAGTTATAAATTTTGAAAATGTGTTTTATAACATCAAATAAAATTATATTATTCGAAACTGAAATGAAGGATTAGGATCCTACTCTAATATAACATGAGTCTATATTATCTAATTAGTGTCACTTCATAAACATACAAACTGGTTAAGCAAAACTAATATTCAATATTCTTCAAGCACTTTAGATATATTTTAAATAAAATATTATTATAAATTCTGAAAATGTGCATTAAAATATGAAATAAAATTATAATATTTGAAGATTAAATGAATGATTAAAATTATGACTTCTTCTCTCCTTTTAATTTAGATAACGAGTGTCACTTCATAAAAACCTTTTAATTTAGATAACGAGTGTCACTTCATAAAAACAAAAATGAGATAAGAGAAAATAATATTCAATATTTTTCACTTGGTAAATTAGTGTTAATGAATATAAAATTACTTTTTAAAATATTTACATTGTTAATTTTTTCTCACAATTATTTAGAGGGTATTTTAATCGTAATGATTATAAGATCACTTTTATAAATATTTAAGATTTTCTTAAATACAAAATCATTTTTTTGGAAACATGTTTTTTTCAAATATAAAACTATTTATTAAAATATTTGCATTGGATGTAATCAAATGATTCAATATACTTATTAGATGCAATAAAAAGAATAATGAAATCAGAAAATCTATTTTTATAATGTTTGTGTCTTGGCCTTTTATATAATGCATTAAGTTTAAATTAACACGTGTTTAATAATAATAATAAATAAATAGAAGAAATACATAAAAATAAACATATTTCAATGAGTGTATTGATTTCAATAATGATATCTTGTTTTTCAACGGTTAGGTGTAATTATATCATATATATATATATATATATAAATATAAATATATTTATTAATACAATCAAATTATAAAAATAAGTAAATCATCAATTAAATCCTACAATTTAATCCTCCACCACAATTAAACCCTAACTACAACTAAAACATAAAGATTCTATAAAGTATATATTAAATAACATCAATAAATTACACATAAAATCCAAAATATAGTTGATATTCAACTTTAATTTAATGAAACATTATTCAATTTAATAAAACATTATTCTCTTGTCAAATAATACATAAAATACAAAATATAATTGATGTTCAACAACTTTAATTTCATCAAATTTTATGCTCTCAATTGTCTACATATTGAATAGGAAAACATTTTTTTATAAACATATTTTCCACAAAGAAATGTGGTTTTGAATATGAAACCATATACTCAAGAAATTAGAACTCTAAATATGAAATATGAAATCTTTAATTCATAGATATTTTCTCTCAATATGAAATGTTATTTTAAATAGATCCTTAAATATTTCAAAATATTTATATTTGAATTTGACAAAAAAAAGTAATTCTTAGAGAAAACTCTACTCTCTTAATCTCTTATTAAGAGGTTTGGATATTTTAAAATTTATGTTATAATATTTAATAAAATTATAAAATTTCAAAAGTAAAATAAAGTATAATAATAATAATAATAATCTTTTTTTTTAAGGTCATGGCCAAGTCAGCACACCAAATTGGTGTATGAGACCTTCTTGTTTGTGGGACAAGGGACAGGAAACAGATGTTTTTAACCATTAGGCCCACTCAAGCTGTATTACTATTGAGACTTCCTCCTCTTTTATTTTATACTATAATAATTTAATGAATAACACTTTATATATATAAAGTATTCAAGTAAAAATACTATTCAATATTTTTCACAACTAAGATATATTAGTGTCACTTTTTAGATGGATGGATAAATAAGTGTTATTTTTAGAACATAAAATCATTCTTTTTTAATTACTTTTTATATTATTTATTTGATTTATTTCTTTTAATACATATTTACATTTCTTTTATAAATATAAGTTTATTTCTTAAAATATTTTCATTGCATATTATTAAATGATAAATAGATATGTATGGAACTAAATAAAAATGAATATATAAATTAGAAAATATATTTATTTTAGATAAACATATTCCATTTTGATATATTGCATTGGGTTTAATTTCTATTGTATTTATTTCATTAAATTATATTATGTCCCTTTAATGTTTGCASATTGATTTTATTTTTCATTATATTGACTAAAATCAACATATCTACATTGGTTTTAGCGTTTCTTGCAATATTTCTATATGTTTCTTTCACTTGAATGTTTACTCAATGATTTGATTTATTGATATAGGTTTTTTGTTACGTAAAATATTATGTTTTTTTAATGTTTGTACATTGATTTTATTTTTCGTTATATTCACTGAAATTAACATATCTACATTTTTTTTTAAGTAAAAATTGGCCGGTCCTATTATATTGATATTGCAAAATTACAACGTTCCATTGAAGTGTCAACTATCTCGCCTGTTAAGGAAACCAAGACAGTTGGCAATTCCAAGCTAGCTTCCAAACTCAAAATGTTAGTCTACCACCCTACCCGAAGGAAACGAGGGTACATGGCCAGCCTTAGTATTAGTCTGTTCATTCCTATACTATCGCTACCATTCCTATAAGCTAGAAGAGCTATGTCTCTGTTATGCATCAAAAAGAAAGAGTTTTGAGCAATGAACAAACAAGAAAACCTATTAGTCGATGTCCTCATGGTCGTCCTTCTCCTTGCCGCGTCTGACTAGGATGGCGTAGACCTGAGCACAGGTGGGGCATTGGCGCCTTAGGGTGGCACTGGAGTAGGCGACGTACGACATATCTAGGCATTGATTGATGCGGATGGCTCTAAAGATATGGTCGTCCACCATACTATGGACATCGAAGATCAAATTCAGGTGCTCCAGGTGAAGAAGTGGTGGCTGGTGCTGCTAATTCTGCACGTCGGCCTCCTCCTAGTGTGGTTGTTTCCCACTCTGCGGCCCCAATTCATTAGGAGGCTCACGGATGTTTTCTTCGCTACCTCTCTGCATCTCTTCCTCTACAAAGAAAGGTGTAAATTCCTCAACTGGAGTGTCGTTGGGACCATGTTTAGCTCTTGGACCAGGAGTCATGGCATCTGCTCCAAAACAAGTGGGGGGATTCCAATTGTCTGGAACCATGAAAAGGAGGCTCTCTGAGAAATTTTGGAGGGATTCCTCTAGAGGAATATCCTCTACATACGTCATGGGAGGCGTTCATGTTCCTTTGGACTTCCTAGGTCTCCTTCTCTTGACTAGAGACAGCTCTTTCTCAAACTTCTTTTGCCTCTTCTGTTGGGAGTCAGGAGCGTACCACCCTATGCCTCTGCAAGACCGCCCCCTTGCTCATGGCATGCTTAGAACTAGAGCTAATGCCAGAGTGCCCACTACGAAGTTGTCCCCATTCGTCTCTGCAACCTTCCGAATCATCCCAAAGCCACTGAGACTGCTGATAAGGGCGAAAATGGTAGCTATAGCCATTAAGGCCGTGGTCTTAATGCTCTGGCCGACCGTTCTCCTCGCCCGAGTGAGAGGCCTCATCAAATTGTGAAGGCCTCTTAGGTTTATGCCCATCATAAATGGTGAGGATATGAGGGAGGGTGGCCACCATTAATGGCCCCTCCTAGCGCTACTCCATGTACCCCTTCTGTTCCACGTGGCACCCCATCTGGGGGAAATCAACATATCTACATTGGTTTTAGTGTTTTTTTGCAATATTTCTATATGTTTCTTTCACTTGAATGTTTACTCAATGATTTGATTTCTTGATATATGTTTTTTGTTATGTAAAGTGATTGAAATTAACATGTATTGTTATGATAATAATAAGTTGTTGTATGATGTACAAATAAATAAATTTAATCTTTTTTAAGGAAGTGTTGCATTGATTTTAATGTTTCTTTTGTCATATAATGTTTTAGTTACATTCATATCTTTTCATAATGCGAAAATGGATCATGTATATGTTGTTTTCAATTCTTCTTATATTTATGTCAATATGTTTCTCACATGTCAATGTTTCATGTATGATGTCATTGTGAAATTTTGATAACAATACAAAATTGAAAGAAAAACCAACGAACTATGATGGTTGATGTAAGTGTGGGAATTCTTGGAAAGGTGGTAATTCATGTAATAATGGAAGTTATGGAATAGGATGTATATCTATGCATCTATGAGAGGCATTTGTAAGTGTTTTACCATGTAAATATTGTGTACGGTTTGAATTTTCTTTTGGTTGTCTTATTTTCTCATTACTTTCTTCTTGTTAATTTCATTGAAATTTATATAATTATGTGTTCCCCAACCTGACAAATGGTATTGGATTCATTGAATATGTCCCTAGAATGTTGGTCCATTGAGCCATCGAGTTCATTGGAAGGTTGGTTTGTTCAATCGCTAAAGAGGTCATTGGAATGACGGTCCTTTGAACTACTAAAGAGATCACTTGAATGTTGGTTCACTGAGGAGAAAAAATGTTAGGTTCACTGGTAAGCCCAACTATGAGGAGAAGGAAGAAAATTCATTGAAATGGTCAGAGTCGGGAGGAGAAATGTCATTGGAACACTCATAACCGAGAGAGAAATATCACTGGAAATATTAGAGTCTAGAGGAGAGGGACATGAGTATCTCATTGTCGTTATCATATTCTCCTGTTGATCATGTAATGTACCTCAAATTCACCATAAAAAAATTAAAATTCTATGACATAATTCAATTTCGTTTAAGCTTTAGAATTTAAGAGAAGGTAAGATGCATTCATGTCCATAATGACATTATTATACCAGTCTAGTTTACTTCGAACATAAAATCTTATGTGGATAAATTATTTCCATAATTCTATCACTTTCCTTAACTTTCAAATTACTCCAACATACTTATATGTATATAGGCAATATCTAAACTTAGTTCGAAGGAACCCTTGAGGTTCAGAGAAAGGATCTGGGCGCACAGAGTTTAACCTCTAGGTGGTCGTGTAGGAGAGCACTTGAAATGAACAGTGGAGACACTTCGGGGAAAAATGCCGAAATCCCGAGATCCATAGGATCACACCAAGTTACAAGGGATTTAAGTGTGTAGAAGAACCCTAGGAGAGGAGCCGTATGAATGGTGGAAACACTTCATGGAAGAAGTGTCGAAGTTGCGAGAGTCATTGGAATCCTACAGAGTAGTGAGGCGATTAAGGCCGAGTGTCCTCCAACAGTCTATGGTGTTGAATTTCACTATTTCAAAGTTTGGGGTTTAGAGTGGAAAGTGATTTTGGAGTCGCTGCATCGTGAACTCCCAGTTCGTGAAATTGTGAAACAATTGACACCGTTCATCAAGCATGACACATAGTGAGTGGTTGAGGTTCGGGGAAAATCCTGAAAGGTTGTGGAACATCGATCCAGTGGGATCGTGGTCGTCAGTTCAAGAGGAATTTGGACCGTTGATCTCTGAAGGGGAAGATTTCGAAATTTCGGGGTCTGAGAGTTCGAAGGATGTAGAACAGGAGGAACACTTGCATCGCGATTCCCCAAATCATGAAAAGTTGGTAGCACTTTGATGTTAAGCGCGTGGTCACATAGTGGTGGTCACGTGGATGGAGGCTAAGGGCAAATCCAGAACCATTAAGCCATTTTCGGCGTTTTGGGGACCAGGAATTGGAAGTACAAGGAGTCTAGGATTGTCAAAGTAATCAGTTCTGCACATTTAATTATGCTTTTAATTGCAAGGTTGGATCTTCATGAATGCTAGAATAGTAGGTATTTTGACTGTCTGTTATGTGTGCGTATAAAGGTGTATATTATCATTCTTAATGTAGAGAATTCTCTTTAATTCTCCATTAACATCTGTACTTATTTCCACCTATAATTATGTACAAACCTATAGCTTTCTCTAAATATATATAGAGTGATGCACTTCCATAGGTATAGTTTGATCTTGATTCTGGTTTAATAATTGGAAAGCTTAGTTACATGCTACGGTCCTGCATATTTACTTACAGAAACTATAAACATGCAAGTATATCTACCTAACTTGGGTCTCATTCTTACACACCAGTAGCTTACACATCAAGCATAGTTTAACTCGAAGGATCCCATCTTGTTCTCTACGGTTTATGCCATTAAACAATAGTCTAATTATGAAATTTTGAATACTTAAAGGTGTATGACCTCATGGCAAGCATAACTCTTAGAAAAATTGCGCTAAAAATCGGTTTAATTAGTTTAATACTTTCATATACAATAATTTTTGTACTTGTCATGCCCTCTACACAGTGACTTGTAATGTGATCTATTACTTCTATTCTACCACTATCCCGGATGAAGATCCTCCATCATTTCTACTAGTCCATTCATTACAGTATTAGAGTTGTTCCTATAACAAATAATTCCTACTATGTTCCTACAGTTTTGTGAAAAAATAGAGGTCAATCGGGTTTCGGCGATTACAAATGTTGAACACAAAAAACAAAAGACCATGTTGTTTGCTGAATCGTGAAACGCGGAAAGACTGTGGGCCCAGCACTTCAGGGTTTCGGGGTTTGGGATTTCACGATTTCAAATGCCAAACACCACCAACAAAAACTCCCGAATTGTGAAAATGTGAATGGAAAGTGGGACTAGCACTTCGGGGTTTCGGGGTTTGGAATTTTTGGGGTTTACGAACACCTGACACAGAAACAAAATGAAATAAGAAATGCCAAATTGCGAAAAGAGATTAGGGTGTGGGCCCAACAATTTCGGGTTTCGGTGTTTGGTAAAGCAAAGGAACTCCTCATATTTGTAACAAGCAAGTCCTGAATGCCAAAATATCAAATTTTCATTTAATCTCTTTTTAAAATCACATGCTCCAACAAATAAACTTGGAATAAATAAATGACCAGGTTTGTAATTGGTAAAAACAAATAATTTCTATGTTTGCTCAAAAAAATGAATTTATCAAGAAATAAAAATGAGTTTACAACTCAATAACAAAAAAATCATAATTGTTGAGCAAACCTCCAAAACAGGGAATAACCAAATCAATTCAGGAAATGCTTTCAAGCTATCTCACCCTTTGTGTCCAGAATTACAATATGATTCAAGTATTTATGGGAACAAAACTTGCCCCTTTGACCTTAAGAAAAACTAAATCAGGGCGGTGACGGTATTTGGTGGCTTGCAAAGGCTAAGGCAGCCACCACTTGACAGTAAACCCTCACATCTTGAAGGGTCAAGACAACCACCGATCCGTTGTCATAAAGCGGTGAAATGACTACAAACCAACAAGTTTTTCCTATTACAGAAATGGATTATGATGCGACAGATTTCTCCCATGGAAGTACTTCAATACATAATTAACATATACATATCACACGTATAAATGATTATTTAACACAGAGAAGGAGTAGATCAACATATTTGAACCAGTTTTGCGGGAAGGCAAAGGGAACAACCACATTCCTCCCAACTGTAGAAAGGCAGCGGAAATTTCTTGCCCAATTCACCCCCTAGCCTGAACATGAATCCATGAGGGAGAACTTGGAAAAACTTCTCTTCAGCAATGTCCTACAGCTCCAATAGTTTTCCCTTGCCTCACACTCAAGCAATGTTCATAACATCAAGTAAATCAAAAGTCTCCTTTCCCAACATACTTGGAAGCATCCTGCCTCCTCTCATATGCTATTTATCATTTGCCCAAGTCTTTTCCCTCCCTTGGGAATCTTCGCAGCTTTCTAAATCCTTGATTTTCAAGGGCTAGCAATGGCCAAATCACCGATTTTCCACTAGTAATAATCAGCCCAGAGGTAGTTCCAACATGTTCCCCACTCATGGAGTCATGGTCAACTAAATTTAACATGGCCGTTCCATTTGTCCTCCTGCTATCAATATAAAATACTATGTTTCCATACAAGTGTCATAGTCAAATAGTTAGTTGGGTCAAATCAGGTCTCTGCCCAATATTCAAACTAATCAATTACAATTACCAAATTCGAAATTCGGAATTGCCATATATGGCAAAAATTTTCCAAATTCGAATTTACTAAAAACTGAATAAATTTCTAGCAATTTTAAATTTCAAAAATATTTTATTTTTGGGGATGTCGCAGATCAGAAGGATGCACAATTTAAAAAGGAAGTGATAATGGTATATATATTTCTATACAAAGTAGGATTTCTTTCTATAATAAAGGAGATGTGTCTAGTGCATAGTCGACTCTTTCTTTACATTTTCAAAATAGTATAACATGTTTTCTAGAAATATATTGTCATGTCAAATTCTCCATGAAGGTTCACACATTTTTTGGACTTCTTGAGTATAAAACACATGATTTTAAAATTTTCCAATTTTAGGGTACTGCTTCCTTTCTATCATTCTACATTTCCTTCAGTTTTTCTTTTCATACTCTACATATTTGTTTTCTTTAAGTTGATACATTTTCTCTCTCATTTTATTGAATTTAAAATATTAAGAAAACCCCAAAAATTCTCTAAAATGTTTATCCAAACTTCGTTCAAAGGATAATTTTCCATTTTTTTTCCCAAAAAAGATCCTCTTATTTACATTTTCTCTAAGAATAATTCACCCAAATTATATAGAACAAACTTTTTTTATTCAAGTTTCTATAAATTATATAAAATCATTAGAAATTTGAATATTTTTACAAATAATATCATTAAACATTTTGTAGTTTTCATTTTAAGAATTAGTAAGATTTGACAAGTTTTATACACTTTAATATAAGAATGGTTCCTAAAAATTATCCCTCGTTTGAAGAAAAAAAATGTGGTATCAATTTACCCAAACTCCCAATGACAGTGAAGGCCTTAAGAAAAAATTTCGATGAAGTATCGTAGTAGGAGGAATATCGGGAAAGTGCTAAATAAAAAGTGTCAATAATTCTATCTATCACCAATAGCCATCGATCATTAGTGAAATCATAGGAGACTTAAATAAATGAGGTGAAATATTATGTTGATTGTTCATGAGCCATTGGGTATCAATGAAAATATTATGAGTTTAAAAGAGAAAAAATTAAACTTTCCTAGCGATGACAATGAACTGTTTAAAGATAAAAAAATGTTATCAAGTGTTAAGGGCACATCCTAGCCGTCTAATAATGAGAAAGAATGAATCATAATCATTGAACCTTCCACATAATTTTTTTCCACCTAGGTGGCCATACAAGGCCATGTCACAAACCGTATAGTTCCATGTCATTATTTTTATTTAACCTTGGCTATTGTGTACCTTTCACATCACCTACCATATCACCTCCCACATCATAATCTATATGGAAAACCATCTAGAAACATTCTAAGGGATAGGAGCCAATAACTTATCAATCGTATAGGTTGTATGTTGATGTCGATGATCAATGATTGTGGTTTCTTTACATACCTATGAGTCACATAATGTAGGCTTCTCGTCGACGTCGATGATATCAGAAGTTCATGTTTTGCTCGAAGGATGAAAAATTAGAAAAATCATGTTGAACCTTTGTCTAGAATATTATCAAAATATGCTTTCATCGTTTGCACAAAAAAACCCATAAATTATAATATTCCATACTTTCTCATCGATTCCCATGATAGATTATGTTGAATAACATTTTTATAGAGGTGTAGAAACAAGTACCCCTCCACATCAGGTTAGCCATTAATGATTGGTGGGATATTTAGGATAACATTTCACACAACAATATCTACAAAATATTATCATCATGATTAAGATTCAATTTATTTTTACCTTTGTTTCTATCTATCATAACATATAAAACCACTCAAGTATAAAACCCATTTCATATGCTCATTAATAAGAGTCATTCTTCTATTCAACTTGGAAGTATTGTGCAACCAATTATACAACAAGAAAAAATCATTTTCCTATATCTAGTAACTCTAGTCTCATTGCTAATGGATTCAATTGGTGACATGGTTAGGTAAAATCCATAGTTTCATTCTTATCCTTGACCTAATCAATTTTTTAGGTAATGAATAACATATCATGTTCCTAAATTATATTGGTTACAAGCCAAATTCCTTCGAGGAAGACTTCAATCGCTAAATATCCAAACAAGCAAAGGACAAGGGTTGAAGAATTAGAAGAGCAATCTAGCTGACATAGTGGAACCACATACTACAAAGGGATCATAATCGGTCATCAAGATATCGTTGAAAAAACTATATACGCGGGTACCTTTGTGTGGGTATACAAAGCCTAATACTTGTATCACTAGCACATAGGTGTTGGGGAATACGGTGGAACTTGTAAGAAAACAAATAGACAAATTTCTTATATAATAAAAAATGAAACAAAATATTTAGAAGATCAGAACATCGCTGTGCATATTGGAACTTGATATCTCCATATGATATCACTTCAATCACTTAATGATAATAACCAACAAGGTTTTCTATTTATAGCTTCAAGAGCTAACCAACTTCCACAAAATAGGGAATATATTGTCTACATATGACCATCAATTGTTAGAGTTGACTCTGTCAAATGCATGTTGTCAATTTGGTTTGAAAATGATTCTTAAACTAATCGTCCATGCATACAACTCGTATTTGATTTCTTGGCTAGTCGATCCACCGCCCGACTATCTTTGACTGTTAGTCAATTATTGGACCGAGAAGTATGTGGACTACTCAATTGATTGATGTATAGCTCTATTCGATCTCTTGACTGACTGTATCTAGATTTAGGCTGATGGCCCAACTAATTGAATCTAGGATAGGTGTGATGAACCATCAATTCCTGATGTTCCAAGACCTCCCCGTCATCACCTGTCTCTAGAGATTCAAGAGGTAAAATTATATCTTCATGACATCCTTCCATTATTGCATCTTCCTGAAGCCTAAGAATCATAACATGCTTGATCAATATCGATTTAGATAAATATTTTTTGAATATATCAAGAACATGATCATATGATATTCAGTATTCAAGAGAGACAAATTTCTCATGAACCAGTTGTCTCAAATATTGAGCATGCAGGTAAAAATGCTTGATCTTATTGTGGAAAACAATATTTCGAGAAACCTATATGGAACTTTAGTATCACAATAGATTGTATTTGATTTCTGAAAAAGAAAGTAAAGTTATCCCAAAATTTGGCAGATCTATACTACTTTAATACATGCTTGAACAACACCACAATATTATGCTTCTATAGTCAAAAAGGAGATTACATTATATTTCTTTCATGACCACACCAACATTATAGTGCTAAAGAGAAACATATATCCATAATTACACTTCCAGTCGTAATTGTCACTGTAACATCCCGTGCTTTCCCACTGAGCGAACTTATTCTTTGAGGACACTTGCTCGCAAGTGATCCAGATTATTATGCTATTAAAAAATTTGATTTTGATTATGAAGTGTTATGGGTTGATGTCATATTGTTTTGTTGCATTGACATAGACAAGTGCTATTGAATTCGTTTTACTGAGTGTGCAGGATTTCAGACATCAAGGATGCAGAGGCATCGATGGAACCCCTTGGACTCTAGATCGAGTCGGGCAGTGAAATAATGGGGTTTGATTGTTTTATATGTGATATTATTGCATCTGATTAGATGATATTATATGGATATATTTCTGACCTGATTCGTTGATGATGTAGGCTAAGGATAGATTGTCAACCAGACTCACATGTGGGGTAGAGGGGTCTCGCTCGACTACTAGAGATGTTGAGGGAGAGGTTTGGACAACAGCCTTGCCACAGCCTGCTAGCACTCCCGTTGTGGCTCAAACTGTAGGTTAGCAATTACCTAGTTCGATAGGACCCACGATATCATGAGAGAAGACTGCAAGAGTCGCTCACGATGATTCTAAGGGGCGTGCAATAAGGCATGGCCCTTATTCCTTAGAGGCCCTTAGTCTCCCACAAGATTACCAGGAGGAGTATTGACTCTAGGGGTTTTTGATGTCTACCAAGTCATTCAAGAGGTGAGTGGCACCCTTGGAGCATGTGGTGTGTCCTGAAGGGCACGTCACACAAGAAAAATGGAAAGAGGCGAGTGGAACCCTTGGAGCACATGGTGCGTCCTGAAGGGCACGTCGTGCAAGAGGAACAAAAAGAGGTGAGTGACACCCTTGGAGCACCTAGTGCATGCTAAAGGGAACGTAGTGTGGTTATTTAATAATTGGATAAACCTAGATGGCTATAGGACAAATAAAGTTTTAAGGAAGATTTGAAACCTTTCCCTAAAAAGATGTCTCCGATCCTAGGAAAATAAGGTCTAGGTCTAAATTTTACTCGTGCTAAAATTTTATCTTCTTTAATATATATATATATATATATATATATATATATATATATATATATATAATAATAATAAATAATAATGATAATCTTCATTAATCTTGTGACAAGAAGGGGGTAAGCAATTAAATTGATTTATAAAATCTTTTGGGATAAAATTAAAAAAGGGGAAATAATTGTTTTACTTATTATGCTAATTAAAATTTATTCATTAGAAAGAAAAAGGGAAGAAGGGTAAGTTTTTGCACTTTCCTTTTTGAGTTTAAATAAAAAGGGAAAAGAGGGAAATCTAAAATAATTAGGAAACTAGGAAAAAGCAGGAAACATAAAAATAAAAGGGAAACAGAAGGATAAATCAGAAATTCTAACTTAGTAAGGTATCTAGCATTAAAGAGCCTTCTAAATGAAATTGAACTAGTAAATTAATAATGGGGAAAGTCATTAAAACTTGTAAGGGAATTTGGAGAAACCTAGGAGCAATTCTAGGAATGACTCTAGGTGGGTGAGGGAAATAAGGGTAATTAATTAATTAGGGAAAATAGTTTTTGGAGGAATGAAGGGGATGGGTGACACATGTATAGGGAGGGGTTTTATGAATTAATTTATTGAACATTAAATAAAATGTGATTTTGGTTAAGTAAAGGACTTTGAAACTCTATATAATGGAGGGAGGAAAATGATGAGTGATCTCTTTTATTTGCGTAACATAATGCTGCAAAAATCTATACTTGACTGACTTAGCTTGTGGGAGTTGGGATACCCAGCTCGGTGAGGAGTGGTAGATTGACCTTGTGAGGTGAGCTAGGAGCTAGCTGATTCTATGGATAGTGTGCATGGCCCCTTTGCATTTCGGGGGGCTAAGGGGGAAGAAGAGCCCCCCTAGTGTTGGTTGGGAGGTACCGGTGAAGTCTCATCGCTCGACAAGCGGGAGTTGAACGAAGCATGCAGGACATCAACTCGGAGTAGGGAATTGGGAAATGATATGATTTCTTTATTTTTGCATGGTAGATTGTTAGTATTATTATGCTTTTAGATTTTCATGTTTAATTTGTTAAGGAAAATGACTATCTTAGAATTCTAGTTGATGACTAAATTTTTCCATCGCCCTTATCTTGATGTTGATTTCCCTCGTCCTTCGATCCTTGCATGTATTGACCATCCTGTGGTTGATTGATTGTGATGATTGCAGTTTATTTTTTCTTCTACCCTAGCTCATGAGTCCTCGCCTGAGCAGTCAGCTAGGATCCTAATCTACAGTCATCGCTTCGACATTAATAGACCAATGGATCTCAACACTCTACTTTTCTGTGCATGGATGATGAGCGAAGGATGTTCCTGTTAGCCATCTACCTCTTTTGTTTGTCCTTGGATGATTGTTTGTCTTGTGTCTTGATGCAGATATTTGACCCAGAGAATTATTGATTGACGGTGAAATTTTATCTTTTCTTATCTGCGTTGTGCCCCTTTGTTACTATGGTGATTTTCCATTATCAAGACAAAACCCATGCATTTTAAGATTACGTTATTGGCACTAGTTGTGACAACGATTTCACCTTGATTTTTACTCTTTATGACTTCCATTCGATAGTGTTAACTACCTGGTGAGTTAATTTACTGTATTAAAGAAAAACAAATTCTAAAAACCAGAATGTCCTAAACCTTAAATACCTTACAGAGTTACAATTTTTCCTAATGAAACCTTCATATTATAAAAGGTCCCAGGTAAAACCCTCTTATAGTAAGAAGCTGACATTATAAAATTTCTATCTATTTTAAGCTCTCAAGGTGAGAGTTAGGGAAAATTTGCTCTCTACAACTAATTCCTCATCAAACGTCACCTAGCTGCCTGCTTTTGTGTAAATGGTGTAAAATAGAATTCCGTTGACAAATATTATGTATTGAAGAAGTCTACACTAACAATTGCTTTAAGCTGTGTTTGTTATTTTCAAGTCCTATCCACCTGGCTATTGCTTCATGCCTTTCGAAAGTTGCACATCAATATCTCACCTTGCATATCCTCAAAACTAAGCTATAATTATGAAGCCTTCATCTTCTCTCCTTTATATCAACAATCAGTCTAAAATGGCTCTGGTCAACATATATAGCTGCCTCCTACTTTTGATATTAGTGATTGTGTTTATTGTATGTACAGTGAACAATTAGCGAATGTTTATGGTATAACGAATGTTTATTGTAGTGATTTTTTATGCAGGTACAACGAATAATCATTGTAGCGGATGTTTATGTATAATGAATGTTTATTGTATAGAGAATGTTTATTGTAGCGAATGTTTATGTATGTACAACGAATAATCATTGTGGCAAATGTAATTCCATTTTGGTGTTTTTGGTAAAATGTTTTACTTATTTGTCAATGACAGAAAAGATAAGAATCCAATCTGGTGTGTTCTTTCCTGAACATTTTGCTTTGTGTTTTCACCTGAAGGCGTTTCATCGCTTGCATTTACTGCTCAGAAGAATTTGCCTTTTTTGATGGCTCTCATTGCCTGGGTGCTTGGAATTTTCCCATGGTCTGCACTTCATTCTGACTTACCCTAGGGTCGGTGTGGTTACCCTCTCTAAGAGGGCGTTCTCTTCTATTAATTACCTGCGTTTAACTTGATAGTGAAACATTAATATGGCTTATGCAATTACTAAGTTTAAATGTAATAATTCTTACCTGTTGATACATCCTTGGACAATGAAACCTTAATTATGTTAGCCTCTTTTTTGCAGCTAGATAATAGCACTCCCAGACATCCAGTTTAGTCAAGGACAACCATTTCAACCTTAACACGATTTTATTGGCTAGATAGCCTTCGAATGATAATTCATTTTTTTAGCACCTTAATCACAAGCATTATGCTTGATTACGAGAATGTTTCTTTTATTTATTTTGGTATTTCTGAGAATGGATCATATTAATGGTAGGTTGAATTGTAATTTTTGTCTAATTTTTCATTTAGACTTGCCCCATTAATTTGCTTTTAATGTTAAGTAGACGGTACATTAAGGACTAATATGTAAATTAATAGGTTAACTAGTGGGATAATTGAAGCTTGTGCATTAATTTTGTTAACGTCATCTTTGAGGTTAATTKCCCAACTAGATTGTATTTGTGATAAATTTAGATTTTTCCATTTCCGATTGTAATTAATGATAGTTAGATTTGCATGTTGACTGAAATGTGATTTGAACATGTTGATTAAAAGGGTAAGTTATGTTACTTTAGATTGGTATCTAGGATTTTTTTAGACGTGATTAAAGGGTTGGGTTGCTGACGAAGTCATGCGTTCGCTTGCATATTCCTTTGTTTTCATCCTCTTGCATCTTGTCGACCTATTGTTGGGGGTGGGTGCAGTCTTGTGTCAATTTTTTCGCCTTCTAGCACGCTGGATTTTCTTGAATCCTTGGTTTCGTTAGGATTGTTGCACCCAGATTATCAATGCACCTATCACCTAGGGATGACATGAATCCTAAAAAGGGGATCATGGCACGCCCTATTGGATAGAGGCGAAGGATAACTTGGCCAGAGTTCATGTTACTCTTTGTGGGCGTCATTCGTTGTAGTCATTTTGGCGCATGAGTGGTGATGCCTTCATGCGGTGGTTTCACGTGCCTTGAGATTCATGAGCTTGGTCGTCAAGGCCATTGTGTCGGGAGGGGGTGTGGTACCTTATTTGTAGGTGAGGTCATGCTGCATTAGACAGGTAGTCATTTCTCCTTGTTGTTTTACGCATATTCCTCCCAGTTACCCTTGAGAAAGTGCATGGATTCGCAGTTGTCTGTTGCATGGATGACGTGCATGCGTTTGTCGTCAGTTGTATGGTTAAATTGTTGTTGTCACCACCTTTCTGGCCTAAAAAAAACAAAAAAATGCATCTTATATTTTTCTTGTAGTTGTGACATGGCATCGTTACATATGGTATCAGAGCGTGGTTCAACCCGCGACTTGGGATCACTACAGCTTTCGTTGATATGATTTGATTATGATGTTGATAATTAAGTTGACTTGTATTTGTGCAAGTAATCATGGTTAGATGATGTCGCAGAGGCAAACGATGGGGTGCTAGGAGAGGAGGCGTGACTCCTCCAGTAGAATCCACGCCTGAGGGGTCTAACCCCCAGGGAGATGAACAGGTTGTCGGGTAGGAGCAGATAGAAGTGGGTGATGTGTTTGGAATGATGAGATATTTTTAGCATAGGTCTAAGGCACTGATCAACCATTTGGATAGAGATGATTCCAGAGCACTGACACCCTTGAGGGTCTACGACGTACTTCGGTTGGCACTGGTAGCATTCACCGTGAACTCGAGAAGGTCAAATTTCCCAAGTTCTTTGGTGCACCATATTGCGCAGCCGCCGAGGTATGGTTGGAGAATATGATGATGTTCTTTGCACTTCACGACTATACCTCCAACATGAAGGTCTATATGATGGTCTTTCAACTAAAGGGGAGTGCTCTTCTATGGTGGAAGACACTCCTGCCACAAATGAACAATAGTCATTGAAGACATGTCATGGGAACTGTTCAAGGAATGGTTCCGAGAGAGGTACCTATCAGAGGAATTCATTGAGAATCATCTCAACGAGTTTAGCACCTTATGAAAGGCCGGTCGTACGGTGCCCAAGTACGAGGCCCGTTTTATGGATCTGTTCTGGTATGCTCCGCATCTTAACACTGATAAACTTAAGTTCAACAGGCTTGTGTTCGGCCTTAATGGAAGAATATGTGAAAAGGTTAGGATTTTGATGCCTCAAACCTTGCATGATGCAGTCGAGAATCTCTCATAGCAGAGGAGGAGCTTATCAGTGGGCATCAGAGTAGGACTCCAACGAGACCAATAGGGTAGGTGTCAACTAGTGCGTAGCAGCATCAGACACCATCGAGACATACGCTAGGATATCGTGGCTTCTAGAGGGGATCCACTTTCACTATAGTTCGGCGACCGACACCTCAACAGTGTACACCTTATCAGGGACCACAGCATAAACAACAACGTCGATCGCAACAACAACAGTTTAGGCCTGTTTAGTAGCATAGACTAGGATTCCACGCTTGTGGGACGTCATCTTCTACTTTTGGTACCAAGAGTACTGGACCAAACAAGGGGTGTTGGACGTGTGGGAAGCCACACTACTAGCATGATTTCCCAGTGGAGAGGACTAGAGCATTTGGATCAGTCGGACCCACTACCGTGGAATATTTGGGCGAGGACCATTGGATTCATGCAGTGGTGAATAACCACTAGGAAGAGCACCAGTCGATTGTGCTCAAGACATCAAGTACTGTCGCTGACCAGACCCTTAGTATTTTGATATATCCCGGTGCTACCGAGAGTTTCATTTCTAGTGCAGTGCTAAAAAGGATCAAGGTAAAGGAAGTCGAATAGGACGAGCTTAGCTTCATAGAGATGACTTCTGGAGCCAAACAAAAGGTTGGAGGAAATTTAATGGGTTGTATCCTTAACCTGGGAGAGTTTGGCACCAGAGCCAACCTGTACGTCATGATATTAGGATATTATGATGTCGTGATTGGTATGGACTAGTTGGAATCACATGAGGCGATACTCAACTGTAAGAAGAAACAATTGAGAATGGTTGATGACGAGGGATAGAGGCATGTGACTATAGGTAGGAACCAGAGAGTTTCCTTGAGGTTCATCTCTTACTTGCAGCTATGGAAGAGCATGCGAAAGGGGTGCAAGATTTATGCGATCCTTGAAACAAGAAGGGAGTAGAGAAAGGTCTAGAACACCTTCCGGTGGTGAGAGAGTTTGTAGATGTATTTCCGGAGGAGTTACCTAGGATTTCCCCAGAGAGGGAATTGGAGTCTACTATAGACCTAAAACCGGGGATTGAACCGATAGCTAGAACGCCTTATCGAATGTCGACCCTAGAGTTATAGGAGTTGAGAATGCAACTAAAATAATTGTTGGAACTAGGACTGATATGTCCAAGTGTGTCACCGTGGGGTTCACCTGTTATTTTCATATGAGAGAAGGATGGGTCATGGAGGATATGCATTGACTATCATCAATTGAACAAGGCAATGATCAAGAATCAATATCCGTTGCCGAGGATTGATGATCTGTTTGATCAAATGAAGGCTGTGACAGTGTTCTCAAAGATCGATTTGAAATCAGGGTATCACCATTTATGTATCAAGGAGGATGATGTCCCTAAGACCGCCTTTAAGATGAGTTTTGGACATTACGAGTTTATTGTTTTACCGTTTGGACTGACAAACGCCCTAGGGGTATTCATGAGTTTGATGAACAGGGTGTCCCGTGAGTAATTGGAAAAGTTCGTCCAAGTGTTCATTGACAATATTTTGATTTACTCTTGGGCGATGGAGGATCATGAAGAGCACTTACGCTTGGTACTATAGTGTTTGCGAGAGCATAAATGGTATGGGATATTGTCCAAATGCTCATTTTATCAATTGAATATTCACTACTTGGGGCATGTCATCTCTGATGAAGGTGTCTCCATGGATCCAACAAAGGTAGAAGCTATTATGGAATGACCTGCATCAATGAACGTCCCAGATGTACGTCACTTCATGGGTTTAGTAGGATACCATCAACGGTTAGTTGATGGATTTTCGAAGATAGAAAATCCGATCACAGAATTGTAGAAGAAGAACAAGAAGTTTGTTTGGACCAAGAAATGCACGGAAGCATTTTGGAGGCTCAAGGAGCTGTTGACAATAGCACCAATACTAAAGGTCCCTGACATGGACGCAAAATTCTTGGTATGCACTGATGCATCCAAGGAAGGCTTAAGTAGAGTCTTCATGCAAGACAGACAAGTGATCGCTTATATCTCAAGGAAAATGAGAAGGCATGAGGAGAACTATGTGATGCATGATTTGGAGTTGTTAGCCATTGTATATGCCTTGAAATTTTGGTGACACTACCTTGTTGGAAGAAAATTTGAACTAAAGCCAGACCACTGTGGACTACAACACATCTTTACGTAAAGCGACCTGAATGCGTGACAATGACGTTGGTCGGAATTGCTTAGCACATACGACTTTGAGATTACTTATATAAAAGGAACAATGAACCGAGTGGCATATGCATTAAGTCGTAAACCATGCATGTTTTCAGTGTTGCTTCTTTAGAAGAATATACTTTGAAAGATTCTAACTTTACAGTGTGAGGATGACTAGTACAAATAGGTCAAGGGTTTTATCAGACAAAACACAATGATGGTAACAAGATTTGAAGGTTTTACGTTTGACGACGATGGATTATTGAGGTTTAAAAATTGGATTTATGTACCACCGAATGATGAGTTGAGGAGCTTGATCCTAAGAGAGGCTCATAGAGCAGTCTACATGGCTCACCCTGGAGTCATGAAGATGAGGGTGGACCTTAAACCCTTATTTTTCTCTAAGGGAATGAAGGCATACAATATAAACTATGTTGCCAAATGTTTAGAATGTCAGTAGGTAAAGTCTGAACATAGACATCCAGTAGGATTACTACAACCACACGCTATTCCAGAATCAAAATGGGAGGTTATTTGAAAGGATTTTATTGTTGGATTGCCATTGACGGCAAGGAGATATGACTCGATTTTCGTAGTAGTAGACACTATGAAGAAGTGTGCTCACTTTATTCTTGTGTGTATGACGTATTAGGCACCTGACATAGCTAGATTTTTCATCAGTGAGATTGTGAGGTTTCATGGTGTGCCTAAGAGGATTATATCCAATCAAGGATCGGTGTTTACTGAACGATTTTGGACAAGTTTCCAAGAGGCCTTGGGAACCCAATTTAAATTCAGTACTGTGTATCACCTGGAGACTGACAGGCAAACTGAACAAATGAACTAGACATTAGAGGACATGTTGCACATGTATGTGATGGACCAAAAAAACTATTGGGAATAATTCTTGCCACTGGTAGAATTCTCTTATAACAACAGTTACCAAATCACGATTAAGATGATGCCTTTCGAGTTTCTTTACGGGAGACCATGTCAGATGCCTTTGAGTTGGGATTGGATTGAGGATAGGGTCTTGGTGGGACCAAAATTGATCCAAGAAATGGAAGAGCAAATGCAAACCATAAGACATAGGATTAAAGAAGTGCAGTATCGATAGAAGAGTTATGCTGATGTGCACCGTGTCAACCGTTGTTACGAGGTTGGCGATTGAGTCTTATTGCGGGTTAAACCACATAAGAGTTCGATCAAGTTTGTAAAGGGAGATAAATTCTCTCCTAGGTTTATGGGACCTTTCGAGATTGTGGAGAGAAAGGGGCCTATGTCCTATCGACTAGCCTTGCCTGATTCTTTGAGGCATATGCACGATGTTTTTTACGTATTTGTTTTGAGACATTATATTAGTGATCCTACACATGTTATTGACATGAGTTCCTTACAGGTATCGGACGAGGGGCCGCTCACGGCTGAGTCGATCCACATCTTGGATCATCACATTCGACAACTATGGCATTGAACAGTAGATCAGGTGAAGGTCTAGGGAGACAACTATAGTCCGCACTCGACGATGTGGGAGGATGCATATGATATGCGCCAACAGTTTCCATTTTTGTTTGATAGATAGACTTATGATACTGTGATACACATTATTTCAACACTTATACTGTGAAACTTCGGGATGAAGTTTATATGAAGAGGTGGTGCATGTAACATCTCTCTCTTGCGCACTGAGAAAAGTTATTCTTTGAGGACACTTTCTCTCAAGTGATCCGATTTATTATGCTATTAAAACATTTGATTTTGATTATAAGGTGTTATGGGTCGATGTCATGTTGTTTTGCTGCATTAACATAGACAAGTGATATTGAATCAGTTTTACTGAGTGTGTAGAATTTCAGACCTCGAGGATGTAGAGGCATCGATAGAACCCCTTGGACTTTGGATCGAGTTGGGTAGTCAACTAATGGGGTTAGATTTTTTTATATGTTATATTAGTGCATTTGATTAAATGATATGATATGGATATATTTCTGACATGATTCACTAATGATGCAGGCTGACGATAGCTTGCCAACTTGACTAACATGTGGAGTAGAGCGGTCACCCTCGACTACTAGAGATGTTGAGGGAGAGGTGTGGACAACAACCCTACCACAACCTACTAGCACTCTCATCGTGGCTTGAATTGTAGGTTAACGATTACCTAGTTCAAGAGGACCCATGATGCCATGAGGGAAGACTGCGACAGTCGCTCATGATGATTCTAAGGAGCGCGCAATAAGGCAGGGGCCTTATTCCTTAAAGGACCTTAGTCTCCCACAAGATCACCTGGCGGAGTATTGACTCCAGGGGTTTTTGATGTCTACCAAGTCAGTCAAGAGGCGAGTGGCACCCTTGGAGCATGGGGTGCATTTTAAAGGGCATGTCACCCAAGAAAAATGGAAAGAGGCAAGTGGTACCCTTGGAGCGTGTGGTGCATCCTGAAGGGCACGTCGTGCAAGAGAAACCAAAAGAGGCGAGTGGCACCCTTGGAGAACCTAGTGCACCATTAATGGCACGTGGTGTGGTTATTTAATAATTGGATAAACCTAGATGGATTTAGCACAAATAAAGTGTTAAGGAAAATTTGAAACCTTTCCCTAAAAAAATGTCACCTAGCCTAGAAAAATAAGGTCTATGTCTAAATTTTATTGGTGATAAAACTTATTTTTTTAATATATATATATAATAAATAAAAATGATAATCTTCATTAATCTTGTGACAAGAAGGGGAAAAGCAGTTAAATTGATTTATAAAATCTTTTGGGATAAAATTTAAAAAGGGGAAATAATTGTTTTACTTATTATGCTAATTAAAATTTATTCATTAGAAAGAGAAAAAGAAGAATGGTAAGTTTTTGCACTTGCCTTTTTGATTTTAAATAAAAAGGGGAAAGAAGGAAATCTAAAATAATTAGGAAACTAGGAAAAGGAAGGAAACATAAAAAGAAACAGGAAACACATGGAAAAATCAGAAAGTCTAACTTAGTAAGTTATCTAGCATTAAAGAACCTTTTAAATTAAATTGAACTAGTAAATTAATAATGGGGAAAGTCATTAAAATCTGTAGGGGAATTTGGGGACACCTAGGAGCGATTCTAGGAATGACTCTAGGTGGGTGAGGGAAATAAGGGTAATTAATTAATTAAAGAAATTAGTTTTTGGAGGAATGAAGGGGATGGGTGACACATGTACTGGGAGGATTTTTTTGAATTAATTTATTAAACATTAAATAAAATGGGATTTTGGGAAAGTAAAGGACTTTGAAACTCTATATAATGGAGGGATGAAAATGATGAGGGATCTCTTCTATTTGCGTAACGTTACACTGCAAAGATATATACTTGGCTGACTTAGCTTGTGGGAGTTGGGATACCCAGCTTGGTGATGAGTGGTAGCTCGACCTTGCGAGGCACGTTGGGAGCTAGCTGATTCTCTGGATAGTGTGCATGGCCCCTTTACAGCTCGGGGGACTAAGGGGGAAGAAAAGTACCCCTAGTGTTGGCTAGCAGGTACCGATGAAGTCTCATCAGTCGGCAAGCGAGAGTTGCACGAAGCGTGCGAAGGATGTTCCTGTCAGCCATCTACCTCTATTGTTTGTCCTTGGTAGATTGTTTGTCTTGCACCTTGATGCAGATATTTGACCCAGCAAATTATTGATTGAAGGTGAAATTTTATCTTTTCTTGTCTACGTTGTGCCCCTTTGTTACTTTGGTGATTTGCCATTATCAAGACTAAAACTGTGCATTTTAAGGCTGTATTATTGGCAATTGTTTGTGACAATGATTTCACCTTGATTTTTACTCTTTATGACTGCCATTCGATACTCTTAACTACCTGGCGATTTAATTTACTATATTAAAGAAAAAAAAATTCTAAAAACCAGAACATCCTAAACTTTAAATACCTTACAGACTTACCATTTTTCTCGATGAAAAATTCATATTCTACAAGGTCTCGAGTAAAACCCTTTTATAGTAAGAAGCAGGAATTATAAAAATTATATCTAGTTTAAGCTCTGGAGGTTAGAGTTAGGAAAAATTCTCACTCTACAACTAATTCTTCATCAAACGTCACCTAACTGCCTGCTTCTGTGTAAATGGTGTAAAATAGAATTCCGTTGACAAATATTGTGTATTGAATAAGTCTACGTTGCCAATTCCTTTAACCTATGTTTGTTGTTTTCAAATCATATCCACCTGGTAGTTGCTTCATTCCTGTCGAAAGTTTCACATCAATTTCTCACCTTGCATCTCCTCAAAACTAAGCTATAATTATGAAGCCTGCATATTCTCTGCTTTATATCAACAACTGGTCTAAAATGGCTTTGGTCAACATAAATAACTGCCTCCTACTTCCGATTTTATTGCTTGTGTTTATTGTATGTACATCGAACAATTAGCAAATGTTTATTATAGCGAATGTTTATGCAAGTACAATGAATAATCATTGTAGTGAATATTTAGGTATAATGAATGTTTATTGTATAGCGAATGTTTATTGTAGCAAATGTTTATGTATGTACAACGAATAATCATTGTGGTGAATGTAATTCCATTTTGGTGTGTTTATTACAACGTTTTACTTATTTGTCAATGAAAGAAAAGATAAGAATCCAGTCTGGTGTGTTCTTACTTCAATGTTTTTCTTTGAATTTTCACTTGAAGGTGTTTCATCGCTTCCATTTACTGCTCAGAAGATTTTTCTTTATGTGATGGCTCTCATTGAGTGGGTGCCTGGCATGTGCCCATGGTCTGCACTTCGTTTTGAACTACCCTGGGGTCAGCGTGGTTACCCTGTCTAAGAGGGCATTCTCTTTTATTAATTACATGCATTTAACTTGACAGTGAAACGTTAATATGGCTTATGTAATTACTAAGTTTAAAGGTAATAACTCTCACCTTCTAATACATCCTTGGACAGTGAAACCTTAATTAGCTTACTTTACATTCCACAATTATTTCAACATTTGTGTATCATTTTTTAAAGAAAATCCAATGTTAGCATCAATGGGTCATCACAAAATGATAGTTCAACATCACTTGTGTGATTTAATGGAGTGTAAAGGTGCCAATGAAATCAAAGGGAGTAGGAATCATAATGAATAAGTTAAGATGCAATCCATTTTTCTTTTTTTTTTTTGGAAACGTCGCACATCCTTGATTTCATTGATATCATGGATGGTATTTCTTGCCTAGTCTCCTAGATCAAGAGTAAATCTCATATTAACCCTATGCTTGGTCTCCTATCTCATGCGTAATCATAATATTAACCCTAATAATGTCTATAATAGAAATGTTCAACCAAAATTTCATAGTATGAGGAGATAGTTATATTTGATTAACAACTAATTAATTATTAAGATTAGGGTTATTAGCGTTGGAGTTATAATAAGTATTTGATTACAGGTTTACTGTATATATTATATTGGAAATATAATATAATATTAAATTAGATATGAATGCATTCACTCTTGATATGCTCTTACCGTTTCATATACAATCATTGAATTCACTCTTAAAACGATGAAACTAAGATGCAATTACAAATACATTACAGTCACTGCAACTACATTAAATTAAAGACCAATGGATTCACGTATTAAGGGTTAGATTTGAATTAAGAAATGAAAAAATTACTAACCAACCTTCTTTCAAAACTACTAACCAGTTAGTCAATTACTACACCAAGAATGTCACATTGAGTATTATAAAAAAATGATGAAAGACTATCTCATCTACGTTGAAAAATTAAAATCAAGAAAAATCAAAATATTGATTGTAACATCTTGCTCTTGTGCGCCCGATATGACTTATTCTTCTGGACACTTATGTGCAAGTGATCCGATTCACTATATGATTGACTGATTCGATTATGGATCATGATGAGGTTTGTGGATTTGAAGATATGTTATTTTATGATATTTATATGGATAGGTGTTATTGATTGGTTTTCCTGAGTGTGCAGTATTTTGGATGTTTGAGGATGCCAATGGAATCGATGGATCTCCTTGGACTCTGGATTGAGTTAGGGAATGGAGGGTTATGGTTTGAATGTTTTTATATTACATATGTGACATATGACTAGATATTATGATGTTGATCGTTATCTCTAACACGTTTCGTTGATGGATGCAGTAGACGATATCTTGCTAATCAGACTCACATTAGGAGTAAAGGGGTCATGCATGAGGTGTGGAAGAAGCCCTGCCACAGCCTACTAGAACTCCCGCCATGGATCGAACTGTAGGTTAATGATTATCTAGTTTGAGAGACTAATGATGTCGTGAGGACGAACCGTGACAATCACTCACGATGATTCTAAGCAGTGCACAATAAGGCAGGGTCCTTATTCCTTCGAGGCCCTTAGTCTCCCACAAGGTCATCTGATGGAGTATTGACTCCAAGGGTTCGACCTCTACCAAAATCAGTCAAAAGGTGGGTGGCACCCTTGGAGCACGTAGTGCGTCTTGAAGGGATTTCATGCAAATAAAGCAGGAATGCAAGTGAGTGGAACCCTTGGAGCACATAGTGTGTCTTGAAGGGCACATCACAATTTTCAACTCTGGTAGGTTAATGAACCGAGTACCTAGAATACATGCTTGATTAGGACCTAGTCAGCCTTAAAATTAGTGATGGCATGAGTAAAGTTTAATAACTAATTTTCCCTTAAAAATTATAACCAAGCCTAGTGAATTTAAAACATAGGTCTAAGTAGAACATGTGAATAAACACACTAAATCGACATATAACAAGAAGGGGGGTAAAGAAAATTCACACATTAGTAATTAAAGTAAAACTTTAATGAAGGATTAAATTATTACAAGGGTAAATGATTGTTTATATCTAAACTTGCTAAATCTGAACTAAGAAGAAAAGGGTAAACTTAAGGAAAAGGGGAATGTCTAACATAGTAGGTAATCTAGTCTTTGGAACCTTCTAATTGTGAACTCAACTAGGGTTTAATAAAGGATTCAGTCATTTAAGAAATGTAAGAGATTAAAGGGACACTGAGGAGCATTTTTAGGAATGCTTTTAGGTGGGTGAGGGAAATAGGAAAATTTAAGTAATTAATAAATTGATCTTCTGGTGAAACTAAGGGATCAGGTCACATGTGTTCAGGAGAGGTTTATCTTAATTAAATTTAATAAAAAGAATATAAAGAGGGTTTGGGACACCAAACACTAGGAAAAATCTATAAAAATGATGGCAGAGGAGGAGTAGGGAAACCCAATATTTTGATTGATTTTTCTTGTGGGAGTTGGGATGCCCGACTCGATTAGAGAGTGGTAGCTTGACCTTGCGAGGCGAGAGGGGAGATAGCTTTATATTCTTTGTGTGCATGGCCCCTTTTTGGTCGAGGGGGCTTAGGGGGAAGAAGAGTACCCCTAGCATTGGCTGGGAGGTACTAGTGAGGTCTCAATGGTTAGCAGGTAGGTGTTCCACGCAGCACAAGCGTGGGACAACTACTTTGGATTATTCACGTTTGGTTATGGTACACATGTGTAAATTTTTGAATTGGTAGATTAGTTAAAATATTTGTATGTGGATTTATATATTGATGAATGTTGTAATGGATTCTAGCATAATAGTTGGTGATTTCGATTGAGATTGTTCTATTCAATAAAATGGAAATTGCTCTGCTTATTTAAGAAAGATTTATGGTTGATTGCGTGGTTATGACTCGAGGCATCTGGGACCTTCCTTTTTTTCTCGCTTCTAGATGTGATTAAACCCTTGTGCTCTATGAAAAAATTGCCCAACAATGGAGTTTTTTCCCCTGTGATTTTATTTTTGTCTCAACTTTCTTGATGAAGTTGACCCAACCCTTGGACAAATTTTCACCCTCTTAGTGATCTAGTGCTTCTCTGCAATGAATCGTCTCTTCCCACTCCAATCCTCTTAGATCCGTGCCATGTTGTTAATCCTTGCACCCAACAAACAACTCTATGCACAATGCGTGTGAGAGAGGGAGTGGTTGTTATTTTGTTTTCTCCTTTACGCAAAGAAATGTGAACACCCTGCACGTGAGAGAGAGAGAGACCCAACGATGGGTCCATGCGAATCTACCTTTCCTTGAATCTGCACTCGCTTAGTCTGCCAACATTTTAGGGGTCCTTTAACTCATAAATCCCTTCCATTTCCAGCATTGGGTTTCCATATCTTGGCACAAGACTTTTTCCCAAATCATGATCTCTTTACCCAGCATGAAACTGAAGTTAAATGTTGTTCTTGGCACAGTGTAACGACCCCAGCCATTACGACTATAAGGGAAGAAAAAAGTGCAATTTGTTTTTTGTTTTTAGGCAGGAAGGAAACGACGACAATAGTAAAACATAGAACCTGATGATGAACACCACGCACATAGATCAGGCAATAGACAATAAATACAATGAACAAACACCCACAATGGAAAGCACACACTCTAACAAAGTTATCATTCACCTCTATCCAATAGGGCATGCAAGGATCCCCTCATCGAGAATCATGTTGTCGCTAGGTGATCAACGTGACAATAAACCTGGGGCTACATAACCTATATAGACAACAGACTCAAGACAAAACCATGCGCTAGGAGACTGAAATAACTAACAAGAAGACAATACCCACCCACCCAAGCAATGAGTTGACATGACACAATATGACATTACTCGATTTAAATTGCACAAATTATTAAATGACTCGCCAATAACCTTAAACTCTTATTTGTTAGGCATGAGGTGTAAGTACAGAGGAGTGAACCATTATAATGTTACTATTAACATAAATGTTATCATAATTGTGAACTATTATATCCAACAATGATGTCCCTCTCCCATAAAATAATAAACACAACTGTAAAAACACTTTAAATAAAAATTCATGAACAGGCTGTCATAAAAACATGTTATCATTCATTCACAACAATCAATGCTAAAACACAATCATACCATTAATGACACTAGCATGATCAGATTGTTCTTACTAGTATTACTACATGCTAAAACACAGTCATACTACATGCTAAACCAAGCCTTATCAATTCAAGAAAACAAACATTGTTTCCATATAGAATAACCCAACAATATGTTTGAAGGAATGAACCAAATGAGTTCATCAAGTCTCCCAGAGAAGATCTTGAGAGAAAAGAGTGATTCTTATAAATATTAGTGTGATCAATATAAATGTAAGACAACACTTCAGATAGAATGGACAATTATGAAATTGAAACTCATATACATCGATACCAAAACACTTGTCTCAAGAGCAGACAATGCCCTAACTATCAATATCCAATCTATACTAAGAACCTATTCCATAGTATAACTCGTCGTCATTGTATTGTATAAATTCATTGCACATTAACATTATAAATTGACTATAAATTATCAACTATAAATCGACTATAATTTGTTGTCTATGAATCTTGTCTTATAATAATGTATAAAAAGGGGTTGTTGTCATTAGATTTCGCTGGTCTATAATCATTGTCTTTAAAAGGATTAATATTTAAAAAGGAAATTAGTAGGGAATTGGTTATAAATAGTTGTCAATAACCATCAGTAAAACTTAGTCAAGAACATGTAAAACACAATGATTATAGCATAGGTAAAACACAGTGAGGGTAAACGTTGTCTGGGTATTAGAAATGTTGTCTAAATTTTTGTTGTGAGAAAAATATGAGAGATTGTTGTAATAAATATGTGCCAAGGCTGTCTAGTAAAATAAGTGAGATTACTACATTAAATATGTGCCAAGGATGTCTAGAAAAATGCCATTCCATTGTTCTTTATTCCATTAAATAAACACATTGTCTTTCAAATTTATATAACAAATTCGCAGTGTGTATCTCTGTGTATAAAAAAAAATTCGCTACCATAATTAAAACACTACAATATATAATTCTCTACCACATTGAAAACGATGGGTAATAGTGCTATCCTTATTCACTATAGATACATTACTATCCATACTCACTGTAAAAAGTGTTGTCACTAAATTGCTAGAAATTGAGGTTTGTCAGAGTGTAAGTGACACGCAGAGTGCATAAATGATAAGTTGGCACAATAGAGATGAAATCACAGGGTGACTAAATGCCAATAAAAGTGGATCGCTGGCTAGAACACAATAAACATGCCCCCATCTCACATAGTATAAACACCACCAATGCATAGCCAAAAATGCTACCCTTGCATAGTAAACACAAAGGCATTCAAGTAAAGAATATCGTTGTGGTTCAAGTGTAAAAACGTAGGCATTCAAGGTAAATAAAATCGTTGTAATAAGCCACTACATCATAGTCTAATAATGAAGGGTTATCTATTAAAGGAAATCGCATCCATGACTTCTGGTAAGGACACAGAGATTTAAAAGGAGGGAAAATGCCTCCATAAGTAAATAAAAACACAGTCCCTATAACTTACAAGAGCAGTCACGAGATCAAAAACACAGTAAAAGAAAGGAGTGTAAATTCACAGTCAAGAAATGGTAAATTAGCAGTCTAATACAGGTGTAAATTCATTGTAAACAAATGGTAGAAAACAAAACATAGACACAGAAAAATAAGCGTAGACATTAACATATTAAAATGATGAGATTTATCGATGAATGCACTGGGATTCATCAATCAAAATGCAGGGTTTTACCATCCAAAGCATAGAAGAAATCAATCACAAGAGAGTGCAAGACCAATAGTTCAACCCTTAATCAATCAATGCAGAGAGAAGTAAGGTAGATGATTGGGCAAAAATTATCCTTCACTCATAATCCATGCACAGAAAAGAAGGGCATTAGAATCTATAGGTGTTTAAACACTGAAGTGACGACCCTCGATTCGGCTCCTCACCAAATTCTCAAGAATGAACTGATGACCTAGGGATAAGGGCGGAAGATAAAGCACAAACTCTTCATAATAATTGTTAAAACCCACACAAATGAGCCAATGAAATCAAAAGTTGGGGTTCGCCAAAGGAAATCCATCAGAAAACAACAATCAAGGGAATTACAATACCGAAGGGAGGTAGGTGCAAGATAGTGCATGGAAATGAAATCTTAAATGAGCACGGAGAAATAACATGAGTAAATTTAAATTCATTGAAGGTAACAATTAGACCAGTGTACCTTAGCCAAATGTGATTGCTTAGTAGTTTTTTTCCCACGTGCCCCGTCTGGCGTTCGCTTGCCGATCGATGTGACCTCAATGATATGTCCCAGTCAATGCTAGGGGACTCTTCTTCCCCCTGAGCCCCCCAAGCCAGAAAGGGTCCACACACACTATACCAGAGGACAACTAGGTCCCAACTCACCTTGCAAGGTCGAACTACAACTCGTTATCCGAGATGGGTATCCCAACTCCCACAAGATAAGTCTGTGAAGACAAAAATTCAGTAGCGTAAGATTATGCATAAAAGATCATATCCATACCCCTCCTCCTCCATCTTTTTTATAGTGTTTTTAAGTCATTTCTTTCCCAAATTCTCATTTAATTTCTTTTTCATTAATTTAATCAGAAAAAAACTCCCTCGTACACATGTTACCCATCCCCCTAGTTGCACCAGAAATTAATTTCATTAATTATTTAATTATTTCTATTTCCCTCATCGACCAAAACGCATTCCAAAAATGCTCCTTGGTGTCCCAATATTTCCTTACACATTTTAAATGACTTACACCTTTACTAATTCCTATTTGAGTTCATCATTAGTAAGTTCTTAAAGGCAATATTCCTTACTAAGTTACAAATTCAGATTTTTCCTTACATTTCCCTTTTTCTTTTTGTTTCCCCTTTTTCCTTTAGTTTCCTATTTCTTTTAAGTTTCCCTCTTTTCCTTTTTTAACTAAAACTCAAATAGAAAGTGTAGAAAAACCACCCTTTACCCATTTTTCTTTTGAATTAATAAAATTTAATTAGCATATGTAGATAAAACAATCATTTCCCTTTTAATCCCCCAATAAAATTTGATTTTAGTAAATTAATTTAATTTCTTACCCCTTTCTCATTACATGTTTAATTATGATTATTATTTTTGACCACAACTGTCACTTAGACCTAGATTTTAATTTCACTAGGCTGGGCACCATTTTTATTAGGGAAAATTTGTTTTTAATTCTTACTTCTCACATCATTCGTTCTAAGTCCGTCTATACCATTTCGCTCTTGTGCGCACTAAGCGAACTTATTCTTTGAGGACACTTGCTTCCAAGTGATCCAGATTCTTATACTATTGGACATTTAATTATGATTATGAGGCATTATGGATATGATGACATGTTATCTTGTTGTATTGACATAGACAGGTGTTATTGACTTGGTTCTCCTGAGTGTGCATGATCCAGATTATTTTCGGCACGAAATGAGAGTGGAGATATAATAAAGAAATGCACAGAGATATTGCAGATATTCGATAATATAACAGAAATGTATCAGAGATGCAACCATAAACACAAATATATAGTAATACATGATTTCTATTAATCAAATAAATGTACAGAGACTATAAAAATACAGAGTGAAAGACTCGCTAGAATGGTGGCAGCTTATCTATGAGAAGAGATGTGACGGCTACTTGCATTCGCAAGAAGATAATTAAAATGAGGCTCTAGAGGCCTTTTTACAATAAATAAGAATGCCAAAAGTCCTATACATCCAAAAACCTAACCCTAGGAGATGAAGCACCAAAAGTCATGTGGGCCCCGTTTAGGTAAGTTAGTACATAAACTTCTCAGGGCCGTAACTTTTGCATACGATCTTTGTTTTAGGCGTATGATAGCTCGTTGGAAAGGTATCATCGAGGAGATTCATTTTTGGGGCTCAATAATGCCTTTGGATATCACTAAGAACCTATATCTTGAAAAAAAATTCATTTAGGCCCTCAAAATGGCCTCAGAAGTTAAAACCTGCTAAAAATAGTAAATTGCCAAAATTGCCAGAAAGTTGTTTTGAGCCAGTTGGAAAAGGTGGGTGGCCACCGATATCTACCTGGATCAATCCTCCCTCCTTAGAAAGAAATGGTCTCCATTGCGTTAAGTTCCTGGGGGAGAGGGAAAAGCGTTTGTTGGATCTACATCTAGGTGAGTTGCTTGTATTGCTGGAGACGTCGCGCTGCGTAGTTTGTGGAAGTCTGTCATGAAACTGTTGAAGTTGAGGCTATTCAAAAAGTCAAGCTACATGAGAGGAAGGTGTGCAGAAGGAATTTTTGTGCTTTGTTGCAACCTTGTCGACCAGCTTCTGTTGGATAGAAGGTGCAGGGGGCGAAACTGTAGTGGTTGCAATTTCCTTTTGTTCCCCTTTCGAACAGATTGTGAAGAAGTTGAATTTTGCAGTACGAGATACTACCTTGCGACACNAGGTGGAACAATAGTTGGAACTACATCTGGTATTCTTTGGAGATGAGCCCCCAAAGTAACAATGACACTACAGGGTCGAGACTCATAAACAACATGGCGCTTCCACATATATGGTTGGCCCAAGAGCACATCACAGACATCCAGTGGGGCAACATCAAATAATACATCATCCTTGAAGTGTTGGATGTCGTATGACAATCGACATTGCTGGTTGACATGAAGATCTCGTCCTTGGAGAACCCACCCGATGTTGTATGGCTGCGGGAGTGGTGTTGTCCACAATCCCAACTATTTGACGACCTCTGCTGAGATGAGGTTCTTCTGGCTTCCCCTATCAACAATAAAATGCAGCGGGGTCCCCTTAACCCACATCTGTGAATGAAAAAGGCGCTCCCCCTCTTCAGGATCTGTTGGTTCTTCTGGTTGAATTGTTGCGATCATGACAATAATAGTGGGGTCTGTGTGAATGATATGTCCTTTACGAGTATTTTCAGAATCAGATTATGAATCAGGGTTCGGCTCCTTGTCTTTGATCTCGACCACCAATGACTATTTTGAGCGACATTCATCGGTGTTGTGCCAGGGGCTTTTGTGGAAATCACACCATTTTTCGTTGTCCTTCTTTATCTTTCCGTGACCCTTCTTTTTGTGTGTCTTGGACTAGTTTTTGGGAGACTGTTTGTTAGGGCCGTCTTTATCATACTTTGGTTGTTGCGGATTTGTAGACCCAAATTCCTGTTTGTTCT